>WOXC01005988.1:0-82837 GCA_011680675.1 Gymnobelideus leadbeateri | reverse complement strand
TGTTAGGAACAATATCTTCCCAGAACAATTGCTGAAGCACCTTCCTTTTCTTGCTTGCAACCTGAAAAATAAAACTGTACCCATGGTTCAGAAGCCAGATTGTATCGCCTTCCTTTGTTACCTTTACCTTCTTCTCTGCTACCACCAGTGGGGCTTCCCATAATTCAAGCCTACCTTGTTTGAATTAAAGTATGACAAAGTCTTCTTCCTTATTATCACTAAGATGTGAGAAATATTTCATCAAAGACTTCTGAGACCCCCTAAACTACTACAGCAGATTGAAGCAGAGCTGGTACTAGAACACTGTTTCAAAAGGTCCTTCCTGCTGTATGCTCTATTCATTCTGATTTAATATTTTATCTAAGAACTGCTATTATGATACCCTCCTCTCTCTCATTTTTCCTCTGATCTCTTTTTCCTCTCTTCCCACTTTTTCTCCCCTTCTGTAGGCCTCTTTTTCCTATATATGTTCATAGCAGCATTGATTTAGAACTAGAAACAATCTTAGAAGCCATCAGGTCCAATCCCTTCATTTTAGAGATTAAGGAACTGAGGCCTATTGAGACAAAGTGCCTTGCTTAAGTTCAAACAGTTTAGTGGTATATCCATGATCTGAATTGAAGTTCACTGACTCAAAAATCCAGTACACTTTGTTTTAAAGCACTCTCTTTATTCTTATATGCCCCTTCACCAAGGGGAAGAAAATAATTTGTTGATTCTACCTCTACAATATATTTTGCATCTGCCCACTCATACGGACTACCAGAATTCTTTGGTAAAAGCCTCACAGTTGGACTATCATCTCATAATCTCTCCCCCTCTCTGATGATCTTTCACTCAACTTCCAAAATAATCTTCTTAGAACACAAATCTATTCATGTCACGATCAAAAACCCTCAATGACTCCCCTATTAGAACCCTAGGACGAAGTAAAAACCAAACAATATCACCTCCTCATCATGACATTAATATTGATACACAATTCTTCTCCAGTTTCACTTTCTTGGTTTATTTTCATTACTGTCTTTCACAAGAGTACATTCCAACCAATATATCCTTCTTTCTGTTTCTTACAAATAACAGTCTCCTACATCTTTGTCTTCTACTTCTTCCCTCCATACTTGTAATGCATTTTATCTTAACTGTTGCCTCCTAGAAAAGCTCTAACTTCCTTCAATACACAAATGATGTCTTCTTTATGAGGACTTTCCTGGTCTATCCTAACTACCTTGCATTCAATAACCATGTATTTATTTCATATTTGTTCTGTAATACACACACACACAAACATGTCTATATCTATATATGTATGCATGTATGCATATATATGTCTGTGTGTTATCTACACATATAGATACACATACATGCATGCTGACTCCCTTGATAGAATGCAAGTTATTTGAGAGTAGAGAAGACAGTTTCATTTCTGTCTTTGTTTACTTAGCACCTAGAGTGATTACTGAAACATCTTGAGGGCTTGATAAAGCTCTTTGGTTGATGTCTAAACCCCCTATTTCTTCTGCGAGAAACAATCCTTACAGTAGTCTACATTCAAAATCTTGGAGTTACATTTTTTTTTTCTTTTCTCTCACCACTCACATTCAATCAATAGCCAAACCCAAATAATTTTTACCTTCCAGATATATTTTATCCATTGATTCTTTTGATTTCATTGCTATACATGGAACATTCCTTCTTCATCTCTACGTATTGAAATCCCCCTTTTTAAAAATCTCATTCTGGCACTATTCCATCTATTGTCTCTTTTATCTTACCCCAAAAGAAAATAATCAAAATAATTTCTACTTCAAATTTTCTGAGATCATTTTCTCTGGATCTCTTTTCAGTTTTATCATGTTTCAACTTTTATCAAGGTAGAAAGTTTTTATGGTTGTTTTTAGCACGTGACATATTTCCACCTAATTAAATTCTAAGAACCTGGAAGCCAGGACTTTTGATGTTTTCCATTATTGTACCCCCAGGGCATTGACAGTATTTTGTATGTAGTAGATGCTTAACAAATACTGTTTAAATTGAAAAGTAATTTATAAGCCCGTATGGCCTCATTACTGGTTAAGTGAAATAGACATTCCATGTGCTTCTTAGAGTTCAAAGAGGAGAGGTGAGATTTAGTAGTTGGAGGATTTGATTCAGCAGTGGAAAGCTTCATAAAGGTGAAAGTGATATTGAGCTGGGAGTTGACTAAACAAAGAATAGTAGGGAATATATTACAGGAAAAGGAATCAGAGGAATCAGACAGGATTATTGAGAGACAAATGAGCACTTGACCAATTATGGGTCATTTACCTTCCTAACCCTGAATATGCCTAAATGGTACTTCCTAAATGGTGCCTCTAGCACAAATCCACCTCCAATAACCTAGGACTTAGGAATGTTTAAGTGTAACATTTTGCTCTTGGGGTTAAAAAGGAAGAAAGACTATGCATGCCAGAATATATATATATATATATATATATATATATATATATATATATATATATTTCCCAGAGAGAGATTTTCATCATCATTTTCTCACAAGAATGTGTGATTTCTCATTATCACTTTTCATATGCATATTTATCTGTCCTAAAGTAGGCTTGGCCCTGTGACAATTTCTTTTTCTTGGATTGTTACCCCCTTGAAGGTAGGGAGGCACATTCCTGTAGTTCTGTTTGAAGCACATTGAGAACATTATAAGTTCAAAGTCTACTGGAATTGGATACTTGCAGACTACATTTCCAGTTTTATTGCTGTCTAATCCACCATGCAAACTTCTGATTCAGCAAGACTAATCTATTCACCTCAGTTTCCTCATGTGTGAAGCAAGGGAGACCAGCTAAATTATCTCAGACATCCTTTCTACCTAAATATCATTTGGGCCTATTCACACTACTGGTTCTATATCTTTGCTTACTCATGCTCCTCTACTAAATGTGTGTGTGTGTGTGTGTGTGTGTGTGTGTGTGTGTGTATGTGTGTATATACTCATCAATGAATATAGACTCAATATCAGGGCAACTTAACTAGAAATTTGCTCCATGTGACCCTGGGCAAGCAGTTTAACCATGTTTTTTCTCAGTTTCCTCATCTGTAAAATGAGCTGGAGAAGGAAATGGGAAATCATTTCAGTATCATTGCCAAGAAAATCCTATAAAGGGTCAGAAAGAGTCAGGCATGACTGAACAATTAATTGAAATTGAGAGGATACTGACACATGTGATAATTCAATAGTGTGTAAACAATACCTATTTGGAAGCAATAATTTGGTAACATAGGAACAGTGGTTCTGGAGTTAGGCTGAAGCAACTTGAGATAAATGATTATTAAAATTTTAGTGTGATAATATATACCTTGGAAATTGGCCAATGACACAAATCTCAGTTTGATTTATTGTATTATAGATTAGCTGAAATTAAGAAAGTGATAGAGAAAATATTAATAATATATATTAAACTTTAAAGTGTATAGTGAATACATTTCCCCCCTTGGAGAGTGGCTCATTAAATATCTATCAGCACACCACTGCAGGGAGTTACCAGGTGGCACTTTATTCACCAGTGTCTGCCAACAAGTGAGTGTCTTCATTTTATCAATCATTTCACATGGCTTTCCCTTGGATATGTTCTGTACTGCTTGTCCTAAACACAAAACTTACTAGTTATGGCTCTGAGGTCATGGGGATTTATGTTCTCTAATATTTATAATGACAAGGATTATAATGATCATACAAGCTTTTGGTCTCATGATTTACAAAAGGGGGGATTTCCACTTTATCCTATAAAAATGGCCCTTAGCAAAGCTCTTATATGATGAATGCCATGTGTAGTATATGTTTCCAATAGTGCTTTTTCCTTCCTACTAGATCCTGATATACTCTTTTATGAATGAGTGCTACTTGTCTCTTGTTAAGTAAATACCCGACACCATTTAGGCATGTGCAATCAAGGGCATTTTTAAGTAGTAGTTATCTCCAAAGGTGGGCCCTATATTCAAAAGGAGCCACAGCATGATCCCTAGGGGCATATGGACAAACTACCTGGATTGTGGGAAGATTAGCTGAATCTCATGTTCTTCATGAGAGCTAATGATCTTGTCTTCAACACAACTCCTTTCATTCATTATTACTCAATAGTCACCATCCTACTTCCTCTCATTGCTGGTCTCCTGTGGTTGTGTCCCTTGTGGTACTTAGAAGTTAAAGAAACCCTAGGCCTCCTTAACAGTTGTGCAGTCATCCGCATAAAGATGAGAATTGAACCTATGGAAGTTGATAATAGACCAAGGGAGAATGAATATGTCATTGTTTAGTCTTTTTTCATTCACAACCGATTCTTTGTGACCATTAAGGTTTTTGACTTTTGGGGTTTTCTTGGCAAACATAATGAAGTGGTTTGTAATTTCTTTCTCCAGTTCATTCTATAGATGGGGAAACTGAGGCAAACAAGGTTAAGTGACTTCCTCAAGGTCATCCAGCTAGTAAGTTTCTGATCTTAAAGCCAGATCTGAACACAAGAAGATGAGTCTTTCTGACTTCAGGTCTAGCACTCTATCTACTGTGTCACCTAGCTGTCCCCCAGCTTATAAAAGACCCTGTCTTTTATAAAGAGAGGGTCTGGAGAAAAAGCCTTGGTAAACAGCCACAGTTATGGAAAGGAAAATGGATGATTAAAAAAGGAAACTGAGAAGTTATGGTCAGTTACATAAGAAAAAAGCCACAAGAGAATATTGTCATTGAAGCCAAAGAGAAGAGTCTGTCCATTGGTCAATGATCTGTAAAATTTCTGAGTGGTTAAGAATGATATTAGAATCATAGATCTAATGGTGGAAGGGACCTAAGAAATCAAGTTTTCTAATTTTATAGATAAGAAAATTGAGGCCTAGGGAGGTAAAGTGATTTGCCTGAGGTCACTCAGGTAGTAAGAGGCAGAACCAGTTCCCAAACATAGGTGCTTTCACTGTGTATCTAGTTCTTAAGTGAATATGGGTGGAAAAGGCCATTGTGTTTAACATTTATGAGTTAGTTGGCAACTTTGGAGAGGGTGATTTTAAGTAAGTATTAGGTTTAGAAGTTAAATTTTCATGAACTGAGAAGTGATTGGAAGGTATGGAAGTAAAAGCAACAAGTGCAAACCACTGTTGTGTTTTTTCCCTCCAGTCCATTGGTTCTAAAAGAGAGTGGGGTGGCTAGAGAAGGAGGAGGATAGCAGGGTCAGGTGATTCATTTTACCAATATGGGAAAAAACCTAGTGTATTGTTAGGGTTCCTAGGTTCTCGAACCTACAAGAATATATTACCTTTTCCCAGCATCAGACGTCTCTGATGCCAGACCTTCTGGAAGATCTTTACCCACGCAGAACACCCTTCTGATTTTTGAATTTTATCTTTATTGACTCAGGACATACGCGCGAACTCAGCCAGGTCTCTCCCTGGACTCCTCCCAGAACTCTCCGCCCTGTCAGGCAGCCTCCTTTTATCTAGCCTCCAGTTCTGGGTCATTAGCACCGCCTTCCCCGCCACTGCGAGCCAATCGCGTACTGCCCCGAGAGTGAGGGGTGGTAACCCACTGCCCACATGGACACGTCAGCTCATCTGGCTAAGAGTTTCCAGTGTAACAGACCAGGAAGTCTCCTAACCAGGAAGTCTCTCTACTGCCACGTCACACTTAAGATTGTTTTGCTGACGGTCCTTTTGGCCTTCCGGGTTCCTCCTGTAGCCTGTTTCTAATAGGCCAGGGACCCTCCTGCCACTCCCAGGCTGTCGCGCTGCACCCCAGTTGGCTAAGGACTCTTCAGTGTATTTGTAGTGACCAGGGAAGGACCAGCTACATTAGGACAAATTTATGATTTAAAAATCAAGCTTCATTCTATTTGTTGAAAAATATTTATGGCAGCTTTTTGTGGTGCCTAAAAATTGGAAATTGAGGGAATGGCTATCAATTGGGGAATGGCTGAATAAGTGGTGGTATATGATTTCAATGAGATATTGTTGTGCTATAAAAGGTGGTAAGCAGGATGATTTCAGAAAAACCTTGAATGTCTTATACGAACCAATACAAAGTGAAGTGAGCACAACCAGGAGAATATTGTACATAGTAACAGCGATATTGTATGATGATCAACAATGAATAGCTTAGGCATTCTCAGTAATACAATGATCCAAGACAATCCCAAAGGATAATGATGAAAAATGCTATCAGCCTCCAGAGAAAGAACTGATGTTGTATGAATACAAACGGAACCATTCTATTTCTTCCTTCCTTCCTCCCCCTTCCTCCCTCCCTTCCTTCCTTCCTTCCTTCCTTCCTTCCTTCCTTCCTTCCTTCCTTCCTTCCTTCCTTCCTTCCTGCACAAAATGACTAACATGGACATGTTTTACATGATTGCACATGTATAACCTATATCAGATTGCTTACCATCTTAGGGAAGGGGAAGGGGAGGGAGGGATAAAATATGGAACTTTAAACTTAAAAAAATGAATGTTAAATGAAGGAAATAAAATATTACTTTTTTTAAAGTCAAGCTTCAGAACAACAGTGGAGTGAATAAAGGGCAGGACAGGCAGTAAGAAGCTTGATATTTAGCCACTCACTGGTCACAGTCATCTGAGGCTTTTTTACATTTATCTGAAGGTTAATTGAAGCAGGGTGGTATAGATAATGTGTTTGTGCATGTGGCGGTAGATCTTGGAATAAGGAGGCCTCTAAATTCAGTCCCTAGGACTGATTGTATAAAAGCTTGCAGTACTGTTGTGATTCAGTGCTAAGTAAGTGCAATCTCCACATTGTTCTATAGTAAGAAGGCTGCAGAATCTCATTCCTGAGATTAGCTGCACTTAGACCTTCATTCTCCCAGGACCTTTAATGGAGAAGGGAGTCGTAGGCACTTCATCAGGAGCCTTAATATTAGTGGAAGCTCCCACATACCTAGGTGTTTGGTGGTAATGGACAGTTTCTCTGTTGTTGCCAAGACAGAGCAGAATAGACTTAAGAT
Organism: Gymnobelideus leadbeateri; assembly: GCA_011680675.1. Taxonomy (NCBI): domain Eukaryota; kingdom Metazoa; phylum Chordata; class Mammalia; order Diprotodontia; family Petauridae; genus Gymnobelideus; species Gymnobelideus leadbeateri. The sequence continues at coordinate 75,848 of WOXC01005988.1, read as the reverse complement.
TCTAGGACAGTGGGTTCCTAGGGTTCCCAGAGAGGAAGACCTTTAAAGCTACTTCTTGGTTCATCAAAGGAATTAAGGGTGTTTACCTGAAGAAAAGATTCAAGAGCTACGTGATAGTTGTATTCAAGTATCTGAAGAAATGCCATATGGAAGATGTATTAGACTTGTTTTATCTGGCCTCTGCCTTAGAGGATAGAACTAGGGGCTACTAGTCGAAATTTTAAAGAGGCAAGTTTTAGTCTGATGTCAGGGGAAAAAAAGTCCTTACCATTCAAGCTATCCAAAATAGAGAGGACTGCCTTGGGAGGTAATGAGTTTTCCCTCCTTGGATGTATTTTGGCAAAGGCTGAATGATCACTCACTAGGCATGTTTTTGTAGTGATTCCTTTTGGTTATGGGTTGATTTAGGTAGCCTTTGATGTAACTTTGGACTTTCAAATTCTGTAATTTTGAGATACCAGTTCTTAATGGTTAAGTGATGGCATTTCTGGCATGGTTTCTGATTTCTAGTCAGATGATGACTCCAGTCCCTGGCCAGCCATATCAGCTTGCCCAGAAAGAGGAAAATGAAGCCTCTCATTCAGAGAGTTTTCACTTCATTAAAGAAAGGGAAACAATTGTTTTTGTCTTAAAACAGTTACCCGAAGTGTTTTGATGTCTTAGGAGAGGAAGCAATGGGCTTTTCAAAAGCAATTAGGTTAACTAGACTTACTCATATCCTCTGCATTACAAAACAAACAAAATTAAGAGCAACTCTACTCTCCTATTTATTTTTAAATTGTTCATAACAGACAGTTTATTGAGAGCAGAAATTATTTGTGATATTGTGCTTCCAGAAGTTATAGTGCCTGTCATATAAAAGGTAGTCAATAATTGTTGAATTGAATTATTAGGGCAATTAAAACACACATGATAGACATTAAAGAGCTGCAATATATTAGTAAAATGATTGGGATAAACATCACCAAGGACATAGGTGGAAATAAGGGAGGTCGGATAATAGTTGGTTATACTCATATTTCTCAAGATGGGGAAGTAGGAATGGGATTGGATCTGCACCAGTGGCAGGAGTACCTATGCTGGTAAAACTGCAATCTAAGTAATTAATTAAGATTCTATACAAAACTCATATATCACCATACTGTGAGACCTTGGGATATAGATCCTTTGGGGGAAATGGCTCAGGATGGATGGCATAACTGAAGCTAAGTGAATCTCAATTGCTCTTGAGGTAAAGGAAAGGATTTGGTCATGTAATCACTAATTTATTTGGACAGCTACTGGTGTGATTTTAGGGGTTATACTGAAAGAAAATTCCATTCTTTGTTGAAACATTTGAGAGATAGACAGGGGTGCTACACACTTCACTGAGACCTGAAAAGTTTGCCAGGAGACAATGGGCAGATGCACAAAGTACCAGCTGACTTGGTGTGATTGCCTTTGCCAATGGAAAACTATAACCAGAGAAAGTCACTCTGCTCACTGAGGAGCATTCTGCAAATCCACAGGAAAACAACAATATTAATCAGTTTTGAAGCCCCATAAATGGGGGACAGGAAATTATGTTTATGCCCCAGCACCTGCATCTTCTGGAAACTGTTGAAGGGCATTATTTAGTTTTCCATCTGAAATAAAACCAACTTTAGTTTCTGGTATCTGACAATATCAGACTAAATGTTTTGCCCAGCTCAGTAAAATAGAAACTGCTTTTATTTGTATAAGTTTTTAAAAATAATTTTGTGTATCTAGTTTCTGGGTTTGTTTCGGGCAGGTGTACTCCCAGGTATTTTATACTGTCTAGAGTCTCGGTCTGGAAATTTGTTCTCGGTTCATCCCCTTCCTAACTTTTATTCGTCCCCCATCTATTTGTCCCATATCTCAAGGGCTGTTCCTCAACTTGCTCTCAATGTTGTGAAAAAGAAAATACTCTAATGTCTTAAGACCCTATATTTCCCAAGGTTATTTACATTTAAAGAATTTTCATAGTTTTGTTGTTGTTCTATTATTTCAGTCATGTCTTACCCTTTGCAACCCCATTTAGGGTTTTCTTGGTAAAGATATTGGAATGGTTTTCCATTTCCTTCTCCAGCTCATTTTATAGATGAAGAAACTAAGGCAGACAGGAGGAAGTGACTTGACCAGATACACACTGCTAGTTGGTGTCTAAAGCCAGATTTGAACTCAAGAAGATTAGTCTTCCTGATTCCAGGCCTGGCACTCTGTCCACTGTGCAACCTAGTTGCCCTTTTATAGGTTAGAAAGTCTTAAAAGAATTCACACATAATGGTGGAATTTCAGTTACCTCTAAAAGAAATATGTTTTGGAAAGAGGGGCTTTCTCAGTCTCTCTGATATAAAATCATATAATTGCTTGATTATTCTGCATACTTTTACCCCAGTTCCTAGACGGGTACATTCACATTCTATAAATGTGTTATTGACATCTGGTTGTAAATATTTAAATACATGGCAAAAAATGTAATCATTTCCACTTATCACCTCACACCTGGACTATAACAGTAATTTTCTAACTAGTCTTTTTCCTATTTTTGGCCTTTCTTTCCTCTAATCCATTTTACTTCTTGTAAGGAACAATCAATCCTCTTCTTCCTTCAAGGCATTGGCTGTGTCTCTCCAGCTTCTTTATAATACCTGACAATATTCAAGCCTTCCCAATTTACTTGATTCTCTGATATTTAAAGAATATAATATAATATATTATATTATATTATAGTATAATATAATATAATTACACATTATAATAGAATGTTATATATTAATATATAAATATATATAATATAATGTTTAACACTCAAGCCACTTGCCTCTTCGTGTGTAGGTCCTCTGAACACCAACCCAGATTCAAAACACAGTATAGGTTAGCATGCTGAAAGGGAAAGCTCATGAGCTTTCAGTTATGTATTTATCTGACCAGTCAATGTGGTATTTTAAAACATGACATTTCACTAAACAGCATAATAAAATAAAAGGTAAGAAAGATATGCTGTATAACTAGAATTTCGTTTTCTCACAGGTTACCCTATGAAAAAAGAAAACAGATGTTGGAAATCTTTTTTCACTGGGGAACATAGAGAAGTAAACATGGAAAATACACATGGCTAGGCATGTGAACAGTGAAGAGAAACAAAGCATGTCCCCAAAGGCAAGTTCTTGTTCCCACCAGCATCCTTTTCTTCCTCTGATATAGCTCCTTAATCCCCTGCAAAAACTGTCAATGTCATCTGCTGATATGAAACAAGCTGCTTTCTCAACTGATCTGGGCTACTCCACTGATCCATTTTTTTAAACAAATGCTTTATTAACTTCTGTTTTACATCATTCATTTCTGCCAGATTTTGAGTTACAATCATTTCCCCCCCGTTATTCCCCTACCCAAACTCCCAGAATAGCAGTCCCACAAGATATCGCTTCCTCCAATCTGCTCTCTCCCACACCTTCTCCCATACCCCCTTCCACTTTTCCATTAGAGGAAGGTGAATTTTTGTATCCCAATGCCCGCAATCTTATCTCCCCATTATAAGCAAAAGAGTATTAATAATAGTATTTATATATATTTGAAACATTTAATCTAAAGACCTCGAATTTCAGAACCATTTCCTTCCTCCCTTGTCACCCATTCCCTCTGGGGAGATAAGTAATTCAGTATATGTTGTACATGTCTAGCTATGCAAAATATTATCATAGTAGATATATTGTACAAGGCTGCTTATAATTCCCTCCCACTCATCCCACCCCCCACCTGGTCCATTCCCTACATAATCCTGTCCCTCTTCTATAGTGGGTACTTCCAACCTCCCCTCCCCCCAAGGATGCCCTCCCATCAATCATCCCTCCTCTCATCCCCCTTCCCCCTATTCTGCTGCAGGTTGAGATATCCCATTTAGTATGTATGTCATTCTCTCCCTGAACCAAATTCAATGAGAATGTGGTTTTGCCTTTTTTGCCTTCCTATTCTCCCCTCCCTTGCAACCACTTCCCCTTGCTTCTTCTACATGAGATAGTTTACCCTACCCTGTCTCTCCCCATCTCCTCTTGCCACTTTCTCTCTCACCTCATAATTTCATCCCTTGAGTATCCTCCCTTCCCAACAAATTCAACCTATGCCCTCTATCCATATATAACTGTAACCATATACACACACATTCACATATGTATTCATATGACCACACACCCTTCTTCCATTATTTTCATAGTGAGAAAGATATCATTAGTCACAGTTATTGCTTTTCCATATAGGAATGTAAATAGTTCAACTTTGATAAGTTCCTTTTGATTTCTTTTCCTGATTACCTTCTCAGGCATCTCTTCCTTCTTGTGTCTGGATGTCAAATTTTCTATTCAATTCTGGTTTTTTCCTCAAGAATGCTTGAAAGTCCTCTATTCCACTGAATGACCATATTTTCCCCTGAAACAAAATACTCAGTTTTCCTGGGTAGGTGACCCTTGGGATCATTCCCAGCTCTTTTGCCCTCTGGAATATCATATTCCATGCCCTTCGATCCCTCAGTGTAGAAGCTGCCAGGTCCTGGGCTATTCTGATTGTGTTTCCACAATATTGAAATTGTTTCTTCCTGGCTGCTTGTAGTATTTTCTCCTTGATCTGGGGATTCTGTAACCTGGCTGTAATATTCCTGGGAGTTTTCTTTTTGGGATCTTTTTCAGGAGGTGATCAATGGATTCTTTCAACCTCTATTTTGCCCTCTGGATCTAAAACATCAGGGCAATTTTCCTTGAGAATTTCTTGAAGGTGATTTCTAGGTTCTTTCTTTGATCATGGCTTTCAGGTAGTCCAATAATTTTTAAATTGTCTCTCCTGGATCTATTTTCCAGGTCAGTGGTTTTTCCCATGAGATATTTCACATTGCCTTCTATTCTTTCATTTGTTTGGATCTGTTTGACAGCATCTTGATTTCTCATAAAGTCACTAGCTTTCATTTGCTCCAGTCTAACTCTGAAGGAATGAATCTCCTCAGTGAGCTTTTGAGATTCTTTTTCCATCTGGCAAATTCGACTTTTTAAGGCATTCTTCTCCTGATTGCCCTTTTGGGCCTCCTTTGCCATTTGAGTTAGTCTATTTTTTAAGGTGTTGTTTTCCTCAGTCAGGCTGTTGACCCTCATTTCATACTTTTCTGCATCCTTCTCATTTCTCTTTCTAATTTTTCCTCCACTTCTCTTATTTGATTTTTAAAGTCCTTCTTAAGGTCCTCTATGGCCTGCAACCCACTCATGTTTTCCCCTGGGGCTTCTGGAGCAGGACTTCTGACCTCACAGTCCTTTTCCCGCTCTATGCCCCCAAAATAGGAGTCTAGGGTTGCATTTTTCTGTTTCTTTTGCCTTGGCATGTTGCCACTTAATTACTTGACTTTTGGGCTTGTTGCCACACTATGGCTTTAAGGCCAGATAGAGGAATTTTCGTCCCGAATGTGTGGGGGGCAACTTCTGTTTCTGGCAAGCTGTAAACCCACCCACGACTTCCACCCTAGATCACAATCCAGATCCAGGGAGGTTAAAGCAAGAGCATTCCCCCCCACCCCCCAAGACTGATCGCTGGATCTCCAATGGATCTCTACAATTAATTCGCAGGCCGGGAGCTGGAGCTGCCTCTGAAATCTACAAAATGGCATGTCTCCTCAGTGGCTTCTAGCCCCCAGGGGAGGGAGCTGACGCATTCCCCGAAATACAGGTCCCAATGTCCATAAAACACTAACCTCTTACTATGTCCTAGGCATGTCTATGTTGATAATTCTGGAGTCGCCACAGCTGCTGGTGTTCTGGGGTTCCTCCAGCCGGCTGCTGGCCCTGCTGCCCTGGGGCTAAAACCTAGGCTCACGTGGACCTGGGCTCAGCTTGGCTCCGCTTCCTGCGCTCTGCGTGTTGCGTGCTGCAGGCTCCCAGACCTCTGTGCTGGTCCTTCCTGCAGGGCTGCTGGGCTGTCCTCAGTGGGAGGTTCACTTCTCTGTGTCATTCTGTGGGTGCTGGGGCTCCAGAAGTTGTTCAGAGTCCCCTTTTACATAGTTTGGGGGGAATCTGGGGACAGAGTGGCTTGGATGAGCTGTTTCTACTCTGCCATCTTGGCTCCGCCCCCTCCACTGATCCATTTTTTAAAGTTATTTTTTACCTGGTCCACACTGTGCTGCCTGAACTTGGGCCATCATCCTTTCCTCCCTCTATGTTAATGGAATAGGAAGATCTTCCCTCTGCATTAATAGACATATGTGATAATATGTGTCCCCTCTTCTCTTGAAACAGGAAACATGTTCCCAGGTCTAAAGGTACACAGCTATTTAAATCACCAATGTCTTGCTGCTTTCACAGCTGTAATACATCGTGAGTCACATGGAGCCCATTGAGGGATGAACTTGCCTAAGGAGAAACTTGCTTAGGGGAAGGCTTGCTTGTAGGAAGACTTTCACACCTTTTGGTACTAAGCTAATTAGGCACTGAATCAGAGGGTTGTTGTGCCTTCTGGCTCGAAGCCTATTACTTGAAAACTATATATACTGGGGGATTGGTATTTTACTTGGGGGGTCACTCTAGAAGGACCTTTTGATGCCCTCGGTGGGACTCTGAGTAGCCATTTGTTACAAGCTTCCCAACTACTCAGATGTTGTTGCTCTCCTGGTCTGGTGGTGTATGTAGGTGGTTGTATTACTTTGTTTAGACAGTTGGAGCCCTGTCCGTTTAGATTTTTTCTTGGATATTCACTTCTTTCTCCTTATCTCTACATATCTGTCTGTTAATTAAAGTAAGAATGTTAACCCCTTTAAAGCTATCTTTCCTTTAGAAAAGCAGATCATATGAGCTTTCCCAAATGACCCTTCCTTTATCTTGACCAGAACCAAGTCACTAAGTACTACCATTCCCCAACTATTCTTTTTAGCTCTGTTTCAAGTATTGTCATCCTACATTAAAAAGTAAGATTCCCCTAAGGTGCCTGCATTTGATCACTAGCACATAGAATAACATCTAAGACATTGTGAAGAGTCTAATAAATGTTTGCTCTGTCTCCTATATATCTATATCTATGTGGTGATACAGTGATCTATTAATTTACCTATCTTTATTGTAGTGTTTTCTAATGACATCTTTGCTAACCTATCATCTGATGCTATTTTCTGCCATCTACTGGTCATCAATAACCTGTCAATTCTCTTCACTCTTAGTGTAAAGATATCTTTCAGTTGTTTTTTTTTTTTTAATTTAATTTTTTTTAATTCATAGAATCTGGGCTATGCTGTCCTTTGGCATTGCCTAGCTCTTGAACTTAACTCTACTTTTGGCACTCTCTCAAAGTGATTTTTTCTTAGTTTGGCTTAGTTTGGTAGGAGTGGGTGGGATACCCATATATGACTTCTTCGTTTTTGTTTTTGTTTTTCTTTGCTTTTTGGAGGGCGATTGGGGTTAAGTAACTTGTCCAACGTCACACGGCTAGGTTTTGTTTGTTTGTTTGTTTGTTTGTTTGTTTGTTTGTTTGTGGGTGCGTTAATTGTCTGAGGCTGGATCAGAACTCAGGTCCTTCTTACTCCAGGGCCAACGCTCTACTCACTGCACCACCTAGCCGCCCCAGACTTCTTCATTTTAAGGTTGGAATTCCCTATGAAGAAACTCTTTATACTAATGTACAGTGGCCATGGTCTTGAAAAAGATGTTTGGGGGGAAATGAATGGCTAAGTGAGGTCTTCCTGATTACAATGCCTGACTTCATTTTAATGTTTCTTATTGTAGCATTGATTTTTTAATTTTCCTTTTGTCATTGTATTTTCTACAATTTGGACTATTTTACATGATTTGTCTGCTTCTTTTCAAAACTCCTTATTCTTATTCCAAGTTTTTCCTATAAGATTCTTATTTTGACTCTTTTATCTTTTTTATCATTTAGTAGACCTTCTATCCCCTCTCAGAGTCCTTGTGATCAAACTTATGTTTGTTCTAATGTTATAATTATGACCAAGTTCGTGTTTATAGAATTGTGTCACCTCTCTTCCAGCTCTCTTAACAGACAATATTTCTTCATTACATCAGTCAGTTTAGTGGTGGTATGTTGGTTTTATGCTTTCTTTTATGTATTTCCTCTTCAGGTGGCTAGTGATGACCCCATCTCTGCCTCTAAGTCACCCTTATCTTGCCTTCTTCAGAACTACTCTTCCCTTTGCAGTTACATTAAATACTATTGATATTGTCACAAATTCCCTGAGATGACTGATGAGTCTGATGTGGTGTCCATTGTTCTGCTTCCCCCTTAGTTTCCATTTTGGGATCTCTTTTAGGAGGTAATCAGTGGATTCTTTCAATTTCTCTTTTCTCCTCTGGTTCTAGAATTTCAGGGCAGTTTTCCTAGATAATTTCTTGAAAGATGATTTCTGGGCTCCTTTTTTGATCATTTCTTTTAGGTAGTCCAATAATTTTAAAATGATCTGTCCTGGATCTATTTTCCAGGTCAGTTTTTTGTTTCCAATGAGATATTTCACATTGCCTTTTATTTTTTTTCATTCTTTTGGTTTTGTTTTATTGTTTCTTAATTTCTCATAAAGTAATTAGCTTCCATTTGCCCCATTCTAATTTTTGAGGCATTATTTTCTACCATGAGCTTTTGGACCTCCTTTTCCACTTGGCCAATTATACTTTTTAAAGCATTCTTCTCATTGGCTTTTTGGACCTCTATTATCATTTATACTATTTTGTTTTTTAAGGTGTTATTTTCTTTAGTATTTTTTGTCTGTCTCCTTTATCAAGATGTTGACTCATTTTTCATGATTTTCTTGCATCACTCTCTTCTCTTCCCAATTTTTCCTTTATCTTCTTACTTGATTTTCAATGGTATGACACCAATTCCATATTTTTCTTGGAGTCTTTGGATGTAGGAGCTTTGACCTCATTTTCTTCTAAGTGTATGTTTTGATCTTCCTTGTCAACATAATAACTTTCTATGTTAAGAATGTTTTTCTTGTTGTTTCTTCATTTTCCCAGCCTATTTCTTTAATTTTTTGCTAAAGTAGGGCTCTGCTTCCAAGGTTGTTTGATGACTGTCCCAAACTTCAAGGGTCATGTACAGCATTTTTCAGAGATACTTGTAGAGACATGTAAGTTTTAAGTTTTCCTAGGATGCTGTGATCTAAGGAGATGTGTGTTTACTGCTCTTCTGGCCTGTGCTCTAGCCTGTGAGCAACCAAAAGCTCTCTTTCCTTCCCTGGAATTGTGAGGAGGGTCCACTGTGGCCACAAGTTGTGGCCTCCTTCTTGCCCTTGGACTGCTACCCACGACTGTGACCTGGACCTGAGTATGAACAAAGCAACATATTCCTGCCTCAGTGATAGCAAAAAAAAACCCTGTAATCTTCTGACCAGTTGTTCAATCCCTTTATCTTTATGTGGGTTGAGAGATATAGAAGCAGCAGCTGCTACTGGTTCAATGGCTCCCAAGGCCTCCTCCTATTTTACTGGGTTCAACCCTACGCTGGTGTGGCATTCTCTGTACTGTACTCTACTCTTATTGAGATGTGACAGAGCTTTTGTGCTAAACATCTAAGTTATTTTTTTTCTGAAACATTCTTTCATCACATGTTTTTGTGAGTTCTATTGCATGCGGAAATGTTTTATGGAATTATTAAGAGCTCAGGTGAGTCACTGCCTTATCTCTGTCATCTTGTCTCCATTAACTCTGCGCACTCAAATCCAATTCAGGCACAAGTCAAGACATTACCCCATAAGGTCATTGGTCCTTTTCAAAAATGAACGATGTACAACAACAGATGAACTCAACGAGTGATAAGACAATCTATCTCCTAAATGCCTTATTAGAAATGTTTACCGATAGAATTCAACCACTCTTCTGCTTTTACAACAAAGGGGCATTGAAGAGTGTTAAAAGAAAAGGAATCTTTTTAAAAATTCTGCTTTAATGTGAAAGCAATCCATTTTTTCAGATCTGTTCTAAAGGTCAGGTCAATTATAAAATGGATTCTGATAACCTGAATTTCAATTCACCAAACACTAATTAAGCACCTACAACAAAAAAGACACTGTTGAGCTTTCTCCCAGTATGACATTTCCTCCACATCTTATTCAGCTACTGACTTTTGTTGGTTGGAATGTTTTCAGAGTTTTAAAAGATCATAAAAATGGAGCATTGTTATAATTGTGTCTCATATGTATTTATAAAATAACTATAGAGTTTTGGACATCAGGAACTTACACACCAGTAGCTCTTGTGCATCCTTTTTTGAAAGGGGCTTATTGGAGCAGTTAGATGGTGCAGTGAATAGAGCAGTCAGGAGGACTCAAGTCTGTTCTCAGACACTTAACACTTAACTAGCCATGTGACCTTGAGCAAGTCACTTAACCCCAATTGTCCTGGCTTCTCTCCTCCAAAAAGCAAAAAATCCCCCCAAAACAAAACAAAGAAACAAAAAACAAACAAACAAAAAAGAAAGTGGGCTTATTGTCTATTTGTTCTTATACAGAAATATATTTAGTTCACTCCACTTTTCAGAACCCATTGATGATTTCTTCCTGTTTACCCAGTATAAATTAGACTCCTTTGGCTGCTATTACAACTTCCAGCAATTTGGTGTCACCCTAACTTTTCAACTAAGTCACATCAAATTGTTCTACTTGACATGTGCTATGCATAGTCAATATCTCTACAACTAGTCTACCCAGTACCTTTGTTAATACTTATTCCTATGCTTTTAATACTTCCATTTAAGTTAATATGTTAAATATCCATGTACTTTTCAAAGATAACTAAAATGACATGTCCTCAACCCCTCCATTTCAATTTCTCAGTTTATGGCCTCAATTTCTTCATCTGTATAATGAGATGATTTTTGCTAAATGTTCTTTAAGTTCCCTTTCAGCTCTAAAACTAAGAATTCCCGGGGGCCAGAGCCAAGATGGTGGAGTAGAAACAGCACGTCCAAGCCACTCTGCCCCCAGATTTCCTCCAAACTATGTAAAAGGGGACTCTGAACAACTTCTGCAGCTCCTGTACCCACAGAACGACATAGAGAAGCTAACCTCCCACTGAGGACAGCCCAGGAGCCCTGCAGGAAGGACCAGCGCAGCAGTCTGGGAGCCGGCAGCATGCAGAGCCTGGGGAGTCAAGCACAGGTAAGGTCCACCTGAGTCTCGGTTTTAGCCACAGGGCGGCAGGGCTAGCAACCAGCTGGAGAGACCCCAGAACATCAGCAGCTGTGGTGATTCCAGAATTATCAACATAGACATGCCTAGGACAAAGTGAGAGGTTAGTGCCCTATGGACTTTGGGACCAGTATTTGGGGAACGTGTCGGCTTCCTTCCCTGGGGTCTAGAAGCCGCTGAGGAGACAGCCATTTTGTAGTTTTCAGAGCAGCTCCAGCTCCTGGCCTGCGAACTGTAGGGAGATCCAGCGATCAGTCTTGGGGGGTAATTGCTCTTGCTTTAACCTCCCTGGATCTGGATTGTGATCTGGGGTGAAAGGTCATGGGTGGGTTTCCAGCTTGCCAGAAATGGAAGTTGCCCCCCCACACATTCGGGTCGAAAATTCCCCTATCTGGCCGCAAAGCCATAGTGTGGCAACAAGCGCCAAAGTCAAGTAATTAAGTGGCAACATGCCAAGACAAAGGAAACAAATTAAACAGAAAAATGCAACATAAGACTCCTATTTGGGGGGCAAAGAGGATTGAAGCATAGAACAGGAGGAGGACTGCAAGGTCAGAAATCCTGCTTCAAATGCCCCCAAAGGAAAACATGAGTGGGTTGCAGCCAATAGAGGACCTTAAGAAGGACCCTAAAAATCAAATAAGAGAAGTGGAGAAAAAGTTGGAAAGAGAAATGAGAAGGATGCAGGAAAAGTATGAAATGACAGTCAACAGCCTGACTGAGGAAAACAACACCTCAAAAAATAGACTAACTAAAATGGCAAAGGAGTCCCAAAAGGGCAATGAGGAGAAGAATGCCTTAAAAACCCGAATTTGCCAGATGGAAAAAGAATCTCAAAAGATCACTGAGGAGATTCATTCCTTCAGAGTTAGACTGGAGCAAATGGAAGCTAATGACTTTATGAGAAATCAAGATGATGTTAAGCAGACCCAAACAAATGAAAGAGTAGAAGGCAATGTGAAATATCTCATGGGAAAAACCACTGACCTGGAAAATAGATCCAGGAGACACAATTTAAAAATTATTAGACTACCTGAAAGCCATGATCAAAGAAAGAACCTAGAAATCACCCTTCAAGAAATTCTCAAGGAAAATTGCCCTGATGTTTTAGATCCAGAGGGCAAAATAGAGGTTGAAAGAATCCATTGATCACCTCCTGAAAAAGATCCCAAAAAGAAAACTTCCAGGGATATTATAGCCAGGTTCCAGAATCCCCAGATCAAGGAGAAAATACTACAAGCAGCCAGGCAGAAACAGTTTCAATATTGTGGAAACACAATCAGAGTAGCACAGGACCTGGCAGCTTCTACACTGAGGGATTGAAGGGCATGGAATATGATATTCCAGAGGGCAAAAGAGCTGGGAATGAACCCAAGGGTCACCTACCCAGCAAAACTGAGTATTTTGTTTCAGGGGAAAATATGGTCATTCAGTGGAATAGAGGACTTTCAAGCACTCTTGACGAAAAAACCAGAATTGAATAGAAAATTTGAAATCCAGACACAAGAAGGAAGAGATGCCTGAGAAGGTAATCAGGGAAAAGAAATCAAAAGGAACTTATCACAGTTGAACTATTTACATTCCTATATGGAAAAACAATAACTATGACTGAGGAAATCTTTCTCACTATGAAAATAATGGAAGAAGGGTTTATGGTCATGTGAATACATATGTTAATGTGCGTGTATATGGTTACAGTTATATATGGATAGAGGGCAAAGGTTGAATTTGTTGGGAAGGGAGGTTACTCAAGGGGTGAAGTTGTGAGGTGACAGAGGAAAGTGGCAGGAGGAGATGGGGAGAGCCAGGGTGGGGTAAACTATCTCATGTAGAGGAAGTAGGGGGAAGTGGGTGCTGGGGAGGGGAAAAACAGGAAGGCAAAAAGGTGAAACCACATTCTCATTGAATTTGGTTCAGGGAGAGAATGACATACATACTAGGTGGGACATCTCAACCTACAGCAGAATAGGGGGAAGGGAGATGAGAGGAGGGATGACGGATGGGAGGGTATACTTTGGGGGGTGGGGCGGTTGGAGGTAAGCCCTATGGAAGAGGGACAGGATCAAGTGGGGACTGGACCAGGTGGGGGGTGAGATGAGGGGGATGGAATTATAAGCAGCCTTGTACTATATATGTACTATGATAATGTTTTGCATAGCTAGACATGTACAACATATACTGAATTTCTTATCTCCCCAGAGGGAATGGGTGACAAGGGAGGAAGTGAATGGATCTGAAATTCAAGGTCTTAAGATTAAATGTTTCAAATATATATATATATATATACTATTATTAATACTCTTTTGCTTTTAATTGGGAGATAAGATGTGCAGGCATTGGGACACAAAGATTCACCTTCCTTGAAGGAGGTAGGTCGAAGGGGGTGTGGGAGAGGATAGGGGAGAGAGCAGATTGGAGGAAGCGATGTCTTGCGGGACTGCTGTTCTGGGAGGGTGGGTAGGGGAAAATCAGGGATGATTGTAACTCAAAATCTGGTGGAAATGAATGATGTAAAACAGAAATTAATAAAGCATTTGTTTAAATAAAAAAATCATTAGCTAGGTTTTGCTGACTTATTGGTGAACAAAGAAGTGGTTACAAAGTAAGGTAATTGATTTTCTAACTGAAATTATTCTACCAAATGAACATTCTCTCCAACATTATATTTAACTCATCTCCATATACTTTACTATTCAGTAACGCTGGCCTTCTTTCTGTCCTTCCCACAAGATATCCCATCTGCTGACTGTGTTTTCACTAGCTGAATCCCATGGTTGAAATTCTCTCCCATTTCACCTCCACCTCCTGGGCTCCCTAGCTTTTTTTTAAGTCTCACATAAAATCCTACCCTCTGCAAGAAACTTTTTCTGTTCCTCTTTAATGTTAGGACCTTTCCTCTGGGATTGTCTCTAATTTATCTTTCAGGTACTGTGTTTATACCGAGTTGCTTGCCTGTTGTCTTTCACACACACACACACACACACACACACACACACACACACACACGCACACACACACACACACACACACACACACACACACACACACACACACACACATACCAGACTTGGAGCTTTTTGGAGGTAGGGATCATTTTTGTCTTTCTTTATGTTCCCAGTGCTTAGTACAGGGCATGGCAAACAGTAAGTGCTTAATAAATGCTTGCTGGTTTCACTTCACTTCAGTGTAGCCATACTGGGACACATATAGGATCATGGGTCAGAAGTCATCTCACCCAATCCTTTCATTATATGAGGAAAGGCGAGGAAACCTAGGCCAGAGAAGATGTTAATTTGCCTGAAGTCTCACCCACACAAGTACTGACTGGGGCTTGGGTCCCATGACAACATGAAAGAAGGCTAGACTATAAAGAGTGGCTTGGCATTGAACCTTCCAATGCTTATGAGTTCTGCTATATTCCCCTGGGCAACTGTTTTTGCTGGACCAAATTTCTTCAATCAGTAAAATGGTTATAAAAATACTTGCAGTTCTCACTTCATAGGGCTATTGTATCATGGTAACCACATCCAGGGCAGGGAATGAGAGGGTGCAAAGGGAGGAGGGGGTAGAGAAAGTCACATGATAACTTTATTAAATATTTAAAATAGAAATTGTACATTATAGACTTGTAATTTAATATGCAATCATCTTTTTTTCTATTCTACATTATCAGGGAAATGTTTGTTTTATTTCTTAAGTTCAGAATAAAATAAATATATCTTTTTAAAAAGAAAAAAAAAGAATTCCCCTGATTATTTTCCAGATGACAAATAACAGTTTGCTTGTCCATCTTCCATGCATACATTATATGTTATTTTATACCAAAGTTATTTATGTGTGTGTTTATTTTGTTAAGTTAAAAAGATTTTTGTTGGGAAAGAATTCTCTATATAAGAAGAAGTCCTAGAAAAAAAATAGAAAAAAAATGGACAAAGAAATTTCAACTGGCATTTTAATTTCCAAACAGATAACGTGGCTATGCTAGGATGCTCATGAAACTGTCCCTAACCCTAGGAATCTGGGATGGCCTAAATGATTGACACAGTATAAACAAAGTTGTTATATAAAAAATAATGGGTTTACTGACATCATAAAAATGCATATATAGAATGCAGAACAAAGCAATAGATTGGCAATTTAGGGCTGGTTCTGATTCATTTAAGTGCCAAGGCCAATCATGTATGGTGGCTGGTATGGACTTTCACTGTTTAGGAGAGCTATTAGGTTGGAGAAGACATTGTACTCTTTATTCTGGGCAGTTTTAAATGCCTGGGGGGGCTACTATATACCATATAATCAATGTAAAACGTTCCTCCAAGTGTGCCTGAAAGAAAGGGATTTTTATGCTTTTGAGCCTATGTGGGAAGGAAACTACAGTACATCACCTTTCCCAATTCCATGTGGCTTGTAATCTTATCTGCTCGAGGATGGAGGTTGGTACTTGTATAGTATCCTACAAGGATTTCCCTTGTGAAATCTTATTTACCACTTAGTTTAATAACTTCTGCTCTTGAAGTCCTGGATACTCCCTTGAACCTGCCTCCTTCTTTGTAATGCTATATGCCTAAAACATATGTGTGTATGTGCCAATATATATTTTAATGTAAGAAAATGTGTTTTAATTTTCCAGTTATGGTTGGAGAAGAATTCTTAATTAAATGGAGTTTAAAGGAGAATGCAAAATATAAAATAAATTCAATTAAATGAAATTTAAAGGAAAATTTTGTAAGAAAAAATCAAGGCAACTCAAGTTACAAGGGTAACTTAAGCATATAATGACTGGCATTTTTCATTTGTGCTCATTTTATTTAATATTATATATTTTAAGGGTGCATGCATAGAGAGGAGAAATGTATTCTAGGCACTGAAGTAGAAATGTGGTTTTATGAAGACCCAAATCCTGCCCTCCTAGAGTATACCTACACTCTATTCATAGCCTATGAAAGAATAGTCTACCCCTATAGCCTACTAAATCTTAAATGAAAGGGAAGAGGTGCATTTATATTTTCTTTTTTTTTTTTAATTAATTTATTAGTTTAGTTTCAGTTGACAAGATTCAATTCCTTAGTTCCTTGATTTTCAAATTTCCTTTACTTCCCTCCCCCCTCCCCTCATGACATCATATAGTACAGTATAGGGTCTGCAAATGCATTCATATTAAACATTATTCCAATTACAAAGGCATATTGTACTAGGTGGGATGAAAGATGGTAAGGAAGAAGTACAACCAAACAATGAGAAGAACAAGATCATTTAGTTTGCTTCCATCAGGATTCAGGCTCAGTTCTTTCTAGTTATATCTCTGGATGGCACATTTCTCACTTTCTTGAGTCATTCGGGATTAACTTATATCACTGCATTGCTGAAAAGAGTCCAGTCTGTCATAGTTGGTCGTCACAGATATGGTATGTCTGTGATTGTATACAAATTTCTTCTGATTCTACTCTTCTCGCTCAGCATCAGTTTGTATAAGTCTCTCCAGGTAATTATGAAATCCGTCACCTCCTCGTTTCTTATAGCACAATAAAATTCCATTACATTCATATACCACAACTTGTTTAGCCATTCCCCAATTGATGGGCACCCCTTTAGTTTCCAATTCTTTGCAACCACAAAAAGGGCTGCTAAAAATATTTTTGTACATATGGTTCTTCCTCCCACTACTATGATCTCTTTGGGATATAACCCTAGGAGTGGTATGGCTGGGTCAAAGGGTATGAAATTATTTATAATCCTTTGGGCATAATTCCAGATTGCTCTCCAGAATGGTTGGATAAGTTCACAACTCCACCAGCAATGTATTAGCGTTCCAATTTGTCCACATCCTCTCCAGCATTTGTCACTTTCTTGTTTTGTCATCTTAGCCAATCTGACTGGAGAGATGTGGTATCTCAGAGTTGTTTTGATTTGCATTTCTCTAATCAATAGTGATTTAGAGCATTTCTTCATATGTTTATAGATATCTTTAATTTCTTTCTCTGAAAACTGCCTGTTCATATCCTTTGACCATTTATCAATTGGGGAATGACTTGTATTCATATAGATTTGGCTCAATTCTCTATAAATTTTAGAAATGAGTCCTTTATCAGAGACACAAGTTGTAAAAATTCTTTCCCAATTTCCCACCTCCCTCTTGATCTTGGTTACATTGGCTTTGTTTGTGCAGAAGCTTTTCAATTTAATGTAATCAAAATTATCCATTTTGCATTTTATAATGCTCTCTAATTCTTGTTTGGTCCTAAAATCTTCCCCTCTCCACAGATCTGTCAGGTAAACTATTCCTTGCTTTCCCAAATTGCTTACAGTATCATCCTTTACACCTAGATCATGCACCCATTTGGACTTGATTTTGGTATATGGTGTTAGATAATGGTCTATGCCCAGTTTCTGCCATACTGTATTCCAGTTTTCCCAGCAGTTTTTGTCAAATAGTGCATTCTTATCCCAAAAACTGGGGTCTTTGGGTTTATCGAACAATAGATTGCTATATTCATTAACTGCTGGGTCTCCTGCACCTAATCTATTCCATTGATCCACTACTCTACACCTCTGCCAGTACCAAGCAGTTTTGATGACTGCTGCTGTATAATACAGATGAAGATCTGGCATAGCTAGTCCACCTTCCCTAGCATTTCTTTTCATTAATTCCCTTGATATTCTAGACCTTTTGTTTTTCCAAATAAATTTTGTTATTATTTTGTCTAACTCTACAAAGTAGTTTTTTGGTAAATTGATTGGAATGGCACTAAATATATAATTTAGTTTGGGTAAAATTGTCATTTTTATTATATTAGCTCGACCCAGCCACGAGCAATTGATATTTTTCCAACTATTTAGATCTGATTTTATTTCTGTGAGAAGTGTTTTGTAGTTGTGATCATATAGATTCTGGGTTTGTTTTGGCAAGTAGATTCCCAAATATTTTATAATGTCTACAGTGACTTTAAATGGGATTTCTCTTTCTATCTCTTGCTGTTGAGTTTCATTAGAGATGTACAGGAATGCTGAGGATTTATGTGGGTTTATTTTATATCCTGCAACTTTGCCAAATTTATTTATTGTCTCAAGTAGTTTTTTACTTGATTCTCTAGGATTCTCTAAGTATATCATCATATCATCTGCAAAGAGTGACAGCTTGGTCACTTCTTTGCCTAATTTGATTCCTTTGATTTCTTTTTCTTCTCTAATTGCTACTGCTAACGTTTCAAGTACCAGATTGAATAAGAGGGGTGATAGTGGACACCCTTGTTTCACTCCTGATCTTATTGGAAAGGCTTCTAGTTTATCCCCATTGCATATAATACTTGCTGATGGTTTTAGATAGATGCTAGCAACTATTTTAAGGAAGGCTCCATTTATTCCTATACTTTCTAGTGTTTTTAATAGGAATGGATGTTGTACTTTGTCAAAAGCCTTTTCTGCATCTATTGAGATGATCATGTGGTTTTTGCTAGTTTTGTTGTTGATATGCTCAATTATATTGATGGTTTTCCTAATATTAAACCATCCTTGCATTCCTGGAATGAATCCTACCTGATCAGGGTGTATTATTTTTGTGATAAGTTGTTGGAGTCTTTTGGCTAATATTTTATTTAGAATTTTTGCGTCTAAATTCATGAGGGAGATTGGTCTATAATTTTCTTTCTCTGTTTTATCTCTTCCTGATTTAGGAATCAGTACCATATTTGTATCATAGAAAGAGTTTGGTAGGACTCCTTCTTCACTAATTTTCCCAAATAGTTTGTAGAGTATTGGAATCAATTGTTCTTTAAATGTTTGATAGAATTCACTAGTGAACCCATCTGGCCCTGGAGATTTTTTCCTAGGGAGTTCATTGATGGCTTGTTTGATTTCTTTTTCTGAGATGGGGTTATTTAGGTAATTCACTTCCTCTTCAGTTAATCTGGGCAATTTGTGATTTTGTAAATATTCATCCATTTCACTAAGATTGTCATATTTATGTGCATACAATTGGGAAAAATAATTCCTCATTATTTTTTTGATTTCCTCTTCATTGGAGGTAGATTCACCCTTTTTATTTTTGATACTCATAATTTGGTTTTCTTCTTTCTTTTTTTTTATCATATTGACTAAGGGTCTATCAATTTTGTTGATTTTTTCATAAAACCAGCTCTTGGTTTTATTTATTAATTCAATGGTTTTCTTAATTTCAATTTTATTAATCTCACCTTTGGTTTTCAGTATTTCTAATTTAGTACTAAATTGGGGATTTTCAATTTGTTCTTTTTCAATTGCATGTCCAATTCACTGACCTCCCTTCTCTCTGCTTTAATTAAGTATGCACTCAGGGATATAAAACTTCCCCTGAGAACTGCCTTTAGTGCATCCCACAAATTTTGGTATGTTGTTTCATTATTATCATTCTCTTGAATGAAATTATTGATTGTTTCTATAATTTCTTCTTTGACCCACCAATTTTTTAGGATTAAATTGTTTAGTTTCCAATTAGTTTTTAGTCTATCTTTCCATGGCCCTTTATTGCATATAATTTTTATTGCATCATGATCTGAGAATGATGCGCTTACTATTTCTGCCTTTCTGCACTGGATTGTGAGGTTTTTATGCCCTAGTACATGGTCTATTTTTGAGTATGTACCATGCACTGCTGAGAAGAAAGTAAATTCCTTTTTATCCCCATTCAGTTTTCTCCAGAGATCCATCATATCTAGTCTCTCTAAGATTCTATTCACCTCCTTAACTTCTTTCTTGTTTATTTTGAGGTTAGATTTATCGAGTTCAGAGAGGGGGAGATTAAGGTCCCCCACTAGTATAGTTTTGCTATCTATTTCTTCCTCTAATTCCTTTAACTTCTCCTCTAGGAATTTGGATGCTATACCACTTGGTGCATATATATTAAGTAGTGATATTGCTTCATTCTCGATGGTGCCTTTTAGTAGGATATAGTTTCCTTCCTTATCTCTTTTAATTAGATCTATTTTTGCTTTTGCTTTATCTGAGATAAGTATTGCTACCCCTGCTTTTTTTACTTTAGCTGAGGCATAATAAATTTTACTCCAACCTTTTACCTTTACCCTGTGGGTATCCCTTTGTTTCAAATGTGTTTCTTGAAGACAGCATATTGTAGGATTATGGTTTTTAATCCATTCTGCTATCCGCCTCTGTTTTATGGGAGAGTTCATCCCATTCACATTCACAGTAATGATGACTATCTGTCTCTTCCCTTCCATCCTATTCCCTCCCCTGTTTATGTTTTTGTTTATTCCTTCTCCCTTCCCCTCCTTGAAGTTTTCCCTTTTGACCACCCCCTCCCTCAGTGTTCCCACCCAGTGACCCCCCTTCTTAACCTACCCTCTCCCCTTACTACTATTTCCCTCCCTTATAATCCCTCCCTTTATTCTCCTCCTTTTCACCCCCCCCTTACCCTCCCACTATCTATAGGACACAACAAATTTTTATACTTATCAGAGTAAATTACTCCCCGTTTGATTCCAAACCAATGAGAGTAAATTTCAAACAATGCTCCTCTCCCTCCCTCCAATTCCTCTATTTAATGAATTTATGTGTCTATTCACGTTAGATTCTTAAACTTCACTGATTAATTTGATCCTTCTTTGAACCAGAACCAGTGAGAATAGTGTTTAAATGATGTTCCTCTCCCTCTTACTTTCCCTTCTTCTATAGTGTGTTTTGATGCCTCTTCAGATGGCATATTTTACCTTTTCCTAGCTCATCCTTTCCTTTTTCCCATTACAGTACCATTGATCCCCTTAATAGTCTTTTTTTTTTTTTTAGACTCCATGTTAGTGCATTCATACCCACACCCTCTAAGTATAACCCTTTTGCAGGTCATGATAATCATAGAGATTTCAAATATTGACAGTTATCAGCTCCACATATAGGGATGTGAACATTTTGCTCTTGTTGCATCCCAAGTAATGAGCTTGTGTTTGTGGGTGTGGGTATGTGCACTTCTGCATGTGTGAGTCTATGTTACCCTTGTTTACCTTTTTATGTTCTTCTGGAGTCTTGTAATTGGAGATCAAATTTTCCATTGAGCTCTGGCTTTTTCATTAGGAAAGTCTGGAAGTCCCTTACTTCATTAAACGTCCATCTCCTTGCCTGAAAGATTATGCTCAGTTTTGCCGGGTAGTTAATCCTTGGTTGTAGTCCTAGCTCTCTTGCCCTACGAAATATCAAATTCCAGTCCCTCCGCTCTTTTAATGTAGAAGCTGCTAGGTCCTGTGTGATCCTAACTGTAGTTCCTCGATATTTGAATTGTTTCTTTTTGGCTGCTTGTAGAATTTTTCTTTAATCTTATAATTCTGGAATTTGGCTACTATATTTCTTGGAGTTTTCAGTTTGGGATCTCTTTCAGGAGGAGTCCGGTGAATTCTATCAATAGCTATTTTATCTTCTGATTCCAGGACCTCAGGACAGTTTTCTTTGACAATCTCTTGGAGGATGTTGTCTAGACTGCTTTTCTCATCATGGCTTTCTGGTAGACCAATAATTCTTAGGTTGTCTCTCCTGGATCTGTTCTCTAGGTCAGTTATTTTTCCAGTGAGATATTTTACATTTTCTTGCAATTTTTCGATCATCTTGTTTTTTTCGATTGACTCCTGCTGCATCATAGAGTTCTGAGTTTCAGTTTGGTTGTATCTAATTTTTAGTGAATTATGGTCTTCAATAAGTTTTTGAAGTTCCTTTTTTAGGGAGGTATTTTCTTTTTCCAAGTTGGTCATTGCCTCCCTGATTTGGTCTTTAAAATTTTTCTTAAGCTCCTCCAGGAATGCTATTTGGGCTTGAGACCAGATCATGTTTCCTTCTGTGGTCTCTGGTGTGGGCAGAGAGTCTATATTGTCCTGTGTGTTTTGTTGTTCTTGCCCTGCATAGTATGCTCGAATAGACTTTCTTGCCTTCCCCTTCTCCTTTTCAGCTTCCTTCCTTCCCATTGTGACTTCCTGTTTCTTAGTGTCTCAGGCTATGAGTTTGGGGCCTGATCCTTGACTTTGAATACCTCTGGGTGGCTAGTTTATGGCTAAGTCAGGGAAGTCAGTGAGGAATGTAGATGTGTAGGTGGGGTTGAGTCTGACCACTTCAGATTTCTGCCTCTATACCCCTGGGCTATAAGTAGGCTTTTGTTGGTGAGGTGAGGTGGGGCTAGTTGGGTCCCCTCCCTCTCTTCTCTTCAGATTCCTGGCTGTCTCAGTTACACCCTTTCTTGGAGATTCTCAAGCCTGAGGCTATTTCCATTAACTTGGGGTTTCAGTCTGGGTGGGAGACTTATCTTTG
The DNA here is from genome assembly GCA_011680675.1 of Gymnobelideus leadbeateri. Taxonomy (NCBI): domain Eukaryota; kingdom Metazoa; phylum Chordata; class Mammalia; order Diprotodontia; family Petauridae; genus Gymnobelideus; species Gymnobelideus leadbeateri. Next base: position 53,416 of record WOXC01005988.1, on the reverse strand, counting down.
GGTTTTCTGCTTCATGAAGGAGGGATGGGAGGATCTGAGCAGCTAGAATTTACTTTGCCATTCCAGCCCCTGTATCATACAGGCAGGCAGTTTCTAAATTTCCAGGCTGGGGGCTGAATGCAGCCTGAGAAGCCACTCTCTCCACTGGGGGCCCGACTCTCCTACCTGGCTCCAATGATCCGTTCCCTCTGCGAGATGACTGCGATTCGTCCTTGGTAAGTCTGCAGGCTGGGGCTTTTTCTCTCTCTGGTGTATTCTGCTTGCCTGCTCTTAGGTCTGAGCTGTGCAGACCCCACGCGCTCTGCGCTCGACCTGTGCGGGCACTCTGGGCAACCTCCTGTGCTGGATTCTGCCACACTCTGTCTTCCACTGGGCTCCGTCACTCCGGAATCCGCTCAGATTTACCCTTTTGGACTTAGTGACAGAGGAGCTCAGCGAGGTTACTGCTTCCTTTCCGCCATCTTGGCTCCGCCCCCTGCATTTATATTTTCATTGTTTTTCTGAGGCCACACTTGGTTAATATCTTTACATAGTAAGTTTTTGTTTATTATTCTTTCTTTTTACATTGATATAATTATGTATTTTTCTCAGTTTTGCTTCCTTTGTTGTTAAGTATTTTTTTTTATTTCTATCTCTCCATGACCCTATTTGGGATTTTTTTGACATATATAATAGAGTGGTTTGCTATTTCTTTCTCCACCTCATTTTCCAGATGAGGAACTGAGGCAAATACAGTTAAGGGACTTGCCCAGCATCACAAGCTAGTAAGTGTCTAAGGCCAGGGGTGAACTCAGGCAAAAGAGTTGTTTTGACTCCAGGCCCAGCTCTCTATCCACTGTGTCACCTATCTGTTCCATTCTTACTTTACTCTTCCTCAAGTAATATGTTATATGACCCATGAATTGGTCCAACTACTCAGGAGAACGATAGAAATTTTATTAAAAAGTAACTGAAGTCTGTCAGATTTATGGAGAGGGGAAGATTTCATGACCAAACAAAAATTAGAGAGCATTATAAAATGCAAAATGGTTAACTTTTATTACATGAAACTGAAAAGCTTCTGTATAAACAAAACCAATGTAACCAAGATTAAGAGGGAAGTGGGAAACTGGAAAGAATTTTTACAACCAATGTCTCTGATAAAGGCCTCATTTCTAAAATATACATTGAATTGAGTCAAATCTATAAGAATACAAGTCATTCCCCAATTGATAAATGGTCAAATGATATGAACAGACAGTTCTCAGAGGAGGAAATTAAAGATATCTATAAACATATGAAAAAATGTCCCAAATCACTATTGATTAAAGAAATGTAAATAAAAACAACTCCGAGATACGACATCTTACTGGACAGATTGGCTAAAATGACAAAACAGGAAAATGATAAATGCTGGAGAGGATGTGGAAAAATTAGAACACTAATACATTGCTGGTGGAGTTGTGAACTGATGCAACCATTCTGGAGTGCAATCTGGAACTATGCCCAAAGGACTATGAATAATTTCATATCCTTTTGACCCAGAAATACAACTTCTAGGGTTGTGTCCCAAGGAGATCACAGAAGCGGGAGGAAGACCCATATGTACAAAAATATTTATAGCAGCTCTTTTTGTGGTGGCAAAGAATTGGAAATTAAGGGGATGCCCTTCAATTTGGGAATGGCTAAGCAAGTTGTGGTATATGAATGTAATGGAATACTATTGTGCCATGAGAAATGAAGTGCAAGATGTACTTCATATCTACCTGGAGAGGCTTATATAAACTGATGCTGAGTGAGAAGAACAGGAAAAGAACACGAAAAATTTGTACACAATTACAAATACAACGTATGTGTGATGACCAACTTTGATAGACCGGACTCTTCCCAGAAATTCAGGGCTACAAGTAAACTCCAAAAGACTCATGCTGGAGAAAGATATCTACATTCAGAGAAAGAACCAGAAACAATAGAGTTTTAATGCAGATTGAAGCAAATTACCTGCTCTCTTACTCTTTCTTGTTTGGTTTGGTTTCCTATTTCCCATTGTTCATTCTATCTGATACAATCCTTTTCAACCTGACCAATGTCTAATGTGAAAGTATCTGTAGATCCTATACCTGATTGTATGCTGCCATGGTGTGGGGGGAAGGGAAAGAAGGGGGAGAAAATTTGAAACTCAAAGAATCGGGGCACTGAATAGTGTAAACTCAAAGTAAACAAACAAATTAATAAAGAGAAAAAAAGTAACTGAAGTGTTCACGTGCTTTGATAAAGAATACTACTGTTCCATATATACTTAAATAACACTGTCCAAATAGGTACATTGCTTTTATCTCTTCTCGGTACAGGTCTAGCAGTCCAGCTGGGTCAAAGAGTAAAACAAATATAGTGAATTTTAACATAGGTTCAAATTAATTCTTTTTTTCCAGAATGACTGAACAATTATACCACCAACAAGACAGTAGCATGCCTATCTTCCTGAAGCCCTTTCAACTGTGGTCATTTTTTCTTTTTGTTATTTTTGTTGATCTGGTGAGTGTAAAATGTGGAAACTAAAAGTTTCCTTGAATTTGCACTTTGTTAATTAGCAGTTTGGAACAGTTATTTGTTTATTGAAAGCTATTGAAAGTCTACTCATAACTTTTGACCATTTATCTATTAGGCAACTGCCTATTCTACTATATTTGAATTGGTTCTTTATGTTCCTTTGATATGTCATCTTTATTAAGAGAAACTTGCTTTAAAAACATTTTTGTAGTTACCTGTTTCCCAAAGTTGAATTTGTTGATAGGACATGAAAGATGGAATTTAGGGAGGGATCTTTATTCGTGATTAGATTCATAGATTTTAAGCTATAGAGGTAGAGGTCAAGTTGTAGCTCATTTTTTTTTTTAAATCTGTGCTTAAGAAAACAACTTGTAGGGGTGGCTAGGTGGCGCAGTAAATGGAGCGCCGGCCCTGGAGTCAGAGGGACCTGAGATCGGAGCCGGCCTCCGACACTTAATCCACACAAACAAAAACCTAGCCATGTAACCTTGGGCAAGTTACTTAACCCCAATTGCCCTAAAGGGGCGGCTAGGTGGCTCAGTGAGTAAGAGCGCTGGCCTCGGAGTTGGGATGACCCGAGATCAGATCTGGCCTCAGAAAATGAGCACCCACGCATAAATAATGACTAGCCGTGTAACCTTGAGCAAGTTACTTAACCCCAATTGCTTTAAAAAAAAATAAGACACAACGTGTGTGTGTGTGTGTGTGTGTGTGTGTGTGTGTGTGTGTGTGATCACATAGTGGCAGCTGCATTGTATTATACCGCAGCCTAGGAAAAGACTACTCATAGAGAAAAAGATTGTTGGTTGCTGGAAATAAGCCCACTCTGCCCCCACCAAAACTTCTGCCTCCTGGGGACTCATTCTCCCTATGCTAATTCCAGCTCTAGCTTAAAATAAAAAAGTTCATAGATCATCTTTCCAAACCCTTCATTTTAGAGATGCACATACTGAAGCCCAAAGAGATTAAATGATTTGATCAAATTCACAGCTAAGAGCCAATATTTGAAGCATGATCTTCTCACTTGAATCTACTGCTCCTCCTACCAGCCAAGCTAGTCCTTCAAGCCAATCAAATCCACATTTGATTCTTTCTGGTGAGGTGAAGAGATGAAATATAATCACAGGCTTAGCTGCAAATTGCTTTATGCAAAGCATGACAAGAGAATGATAAATAACTCTCATTCTATCTCCCAAGTACTTATTTTGGTATGTTACTAATATTGAGTAAATGACTTGGTTCCACCATGACTAAACTTATGGGGAAATTTCTTTTTTTCTTTTGTGCTCATTTGTAAAACCTCTATGTTCCCTCCCCTGTTCCCTATGAAGTTGGAGGTCAGGTCAAAATTTTTATATAATTATAGAATCCCAGCGTGGGGAAGTAGGAGAAGACCTCAGATAAATGAATTAACTTTTTGTTCTAATCAAACAATTGCCTTGACTGATTTCTCCTTATCCCCATTGGCTAAGTAACCATATAATTGAATGGATTAAATTAAACAGTTCTCTTAATGGCTCATAATAACAAGGAGAAAAAGAATGAAATATAAACATAGCCCTTTAGACTTACAAACCACTTTAGATATTCTCTTTCATATGTTCTCTATAACAAGTATATTATGCCCATTTTACAAATGAGAAAACTGAGGTTAAGTAACTTTTCCAAAATAACACAATTAAGTGGCAGGTATTAGAACTTTGGATATTAGTTTTCTGTCTCCTGGTCCCGAACTCTTTTTTTTTTTTACTACACTGTAATAATAGTTATAGTTTTTATCACATAATGTATGTAATGTACATGACAATCTTTTGATAAATCCATTTGAAATACACAACTTCAGCTATGATGAATATCAACTTTGAGAGATGAAGCATTTTGAATAAAGATATTTATAAGAATTAAATATTACCAATAACCCCAGGGTACTCTCTCCATTTTCTGGTATGTCCTACTCTGCTATTTCTGGGCTCTTATAACCCAAAATTCATTCTAAGTATCATGATCCCCAAAAGGAGAGAAGTTTTTCTCACTTTCTTGCCTGGTTGTAGGAAACAAGAATGGAGAGGCATAGATATAGAGAAATTGAAGTTAAGAAAGAGAATGGGAATGGAGCTAGTATCAATTTACTGGGGGAAAAAAGAGGGAGTACATTTCAGAATTTATGTAAAGGAATATACAAGGAGGTCCATCTCTTGGTAACAGGTCCCATTTTTAGTGAAGTATGAAAAAGTTTAATGAGAGATATGAAGTTGTGACATAGGCATTGAGTAGATAGATGTAGTCAATCAGTAATGTAGTAATAGAATGGTTGTTTTGATATAATGGAGAGAAATTGAGATTAGAAAACAGAAATTTATAGTTTTCCCAGTTAAGTGTTACATGATTTCTTATAGCCCCATTCATCAGCACGAGGATTGAAAAAGAGGTAGATTGGGGAGTAATTGAAGTGTGAGACTTGTAAAGTGATGATCAGATATAAGTCAATGGGATAAGGAAACCCAAAGTAAACAGTAGAGAGTTGAATTGGTTCAATAGCAGATCGAGTTAGGGAAAGGAGGAAAGAGTAGCAAATGCAGAAGTGATGCTCTGGCAAAGAATTGAAGAATGAAGGAAGTGAATATGGCCAGGAGAACAGATTTGAACCCTGGTCCTCTGACTTTAAGTATAATATTCTGTTCATTGCACCATGACACTCTCCTGTGTTCTACTTAATTAAAACAAAACCCGTGTCCAAAATGGGCTTTCTCCACAATCCAATTGTTGGACACTTTGCATTCCTTTAAGGTATTCCATTCTCCACATCTTCTGATTCTTCCCAAGCTAAAAGTGATCCCTATCTTCCTGAATCTCTCATGCCTCTCTATTTGATTTTCATGTAGCATGTATAACATTCTGACTTGTATTAAAGTACCCTATCTTCAAAAAACCTTATCTTTAACATTCATTTAAAAATTTTTGAGTTCCAAATACTCTCCCTCTCTCCCACCCCTTTGCCATCCATTCATATTACAAGCAATATGATACCCATTTTACATGTGAAATCATGCAAAACATATTTCTGTATTAGCCAGGTTGAAAAAAAGAGTGAAAAATTATGCTTCAGTCTGCACTCAGAGATCATTTTTTTCTCTCTGGAATTACATAGAATTTTTCATGAAAACTCCTTTGGAATTGTCTTGGATTATTGTAATAATCAAAGTAGCTAAATCTTTCACAGTTATGTATAAGAGTTTCTTGTGAAAAGAAGTGGGACATAGTGGGTATAGGCCCAGCCTTGGTATTAGAAAACTCTAGGTATAATTCCTATCTCTGATATATATTAGCTTTGTGACTGTGAGAATCTCTTAATATCTCAGAGCTGTGAGATATTAACTAATACTCAAGTCTAATTTGGAAAGAGTTTCCATCCTTCACTGATGAAATTGGAGGTCTAAAGAAACAGGTATAGTAGTTGCTTATACACATGCTTTGTGTCTCTGTATGTTTATGCCATTTTAAGGGCTTTGAGGTTTTATCTGATTTCATTTTTTGCATCTCCAATTTATAATTCAATTAATAATATTTATGAATGAAAAAGGTATTTGCTCTGTACTAAATAAGTAAAGTTATAAAATATGAAAGAAAAGGCACTCTCTGACCTCAAGGAAGTTATATTCTAATGGAAAAGATACCAGACATAAGATAGTGATAGCCAAGGAAGGCACCTTGGCCCAGAGTAGTTAAAGGAATGATGAATAGGTCAATAGGGTGTATATTAACATATATTATTCCAGAAACAATGAAAGAATTGATCTAATAATGATCCTTGATTCCAGAACTGTTGGAGTTTAGGGCATTTGGATTAGGATTAATGGTATAAGAGAGGTAATTACCACTCAGAAGAGGAGGGCTTAAGGAAGAAATGTCTCTACTGTGTAAATGGGACCATTTGGCAAGAGTTCTCCTTCCCTTCTCCTCCTCCTTTTCCTCCTCTTGCATCATTCAGAAAACTTCCATCTTGTCTCCTCCTTCACTTAAGTCTCAGATGACGTAACGGGCCTTCTCCTTGCTAAGGCAAGCTCTGGAGAGTTGCTTTATAGTAGGCACTCAATAAAAGTTTGGTAAGTTGAGTATTTTACTTGGAGAGTATCAAAGAATATTTTTTTAATTTGCTGAATTGATGGAAAGCAAAGTAAAAAAATTAATAATTTTGTAATGGGGGGAACAGTAATGATTCTGATGAAAAGGTAATGACAGAAACCCTATCCCTCTCAGCAGACAGGTTGGGAATGACTAGGACAGAATATTATATGCTTGGCAGATACGGTAATACATGTTTTTCTATGCCATACCATGAATTTTTCTTGGTCACAAAAGAGGATTACATCTAAAGGTATAGTGGGAAGTGATTATGTTGTAAAAATAAAATGTATCAATAAATGTATTTAAAAGAAAAAAATAATTAAAATTTCATTAGGAAAATAAATGCCTAGACAGTGATTTGCCGGAAGCAAGACTCTTAACCCATCTTGTCATCAAATTATTTTATTAGTGTGAAGATATTTTCAGAGTCATCTCATTTCAACATCTCATTGAAATATATTTTAAGCAATAGAAAACAACTCATATAACCCATTTTTATCATCACCCACTTTTCCTGAGAAATTTCTTTCCAAGACTGAAGCACTGTTTCTAAGCAGAGGACCCTTTGAATGACCCATTCTGCTTAAAATTCTAGGGCTGTTAAATAGAACATTCTAGTAATATTTACTACAAAATTCTTCCCCTCTTCTCATATGCTTTTCTGATGAGCATTATGATTTAAATTTTAATAATCTTCTTGTTTAAAAACAAATCAAGGAATATGAAAAAGAAAAGCTGGAAAAGTTGCTCCTATCCAAAAGGTTATCACTAATTAAGATGTTGAAAGCAATTTTAACACCATTTCTTGCTGGTGTGACAAATCTGACAGGTTTACAAATTGGCACACTGGGACTCTAAAAACATGATGTCCATGTTTTGTCAGGTTCTGTGACTAATCTCCAGCATGCCTTAGTAATTGTGGCGACTAATAAATAACCCTACTAAAAATAACTCAGCGTATCTCGAAACCCGAGGAAGTGGATATGCATGACAACAGTTATAACCATGTGGATAAATCCCACTCTTCTAATCAGAGAGAAAAAACAAGTCAGTCTTGGTAAGTTTCATGCACTGAATTCTGTATTATGATTGTTACTTGGGTACCTGAAAATTGCTGCTTCAGGACAGAGAAGGGGATATCAGAGGGAAAGAAACTCCCAGAGCGACCTCATTTATTATGCTATTGAAGCTAAAGTATTATGAGAATACAAGTGTATATCTATACTTCAGAAAGGACAAAAGTAGGTTAGTCTTCTAGCATGGAATTCTATTAATATATTCCAATATTTAAAAAATTGTACATTTGTATTGTCGATTAGACTATTATAAGTAAGGCTATAGGAAGGAATCTTGGGGTTCTCTCAACTCCTTATGACAGCAAGCAGCATTAGGTACCTTTTAACAAGTGTAAAATGAGCTTCTTTCATAACTTTAATCTCACAGATTAAAGAGACACAACACTGTAGAACATGAGCATAACATAGAACAGAAGCAGTTCACTATAGCTGAATTTAGTCTGGAAAGAGTAAAAAAATATCATCAACAGGTTCCATCTTAAAAAAAATACTTGGTCACTGTAGACATTATAAAATATTTGGGAATCTACCTGCCAAAACAATCCCAGGACCTATATGATCACAATTACTAAACACTTCTCACACAAATAAAATTAAATCTAACTAATTGGAAAAATATTAATTGCTCATGGCAAGGTCGAACTAATATAATAAAAATGATAATTTTACCCAAACTAAATTATATATCTAGTGCCATATCAATCAATCTACCAAAAAACTACTTTTTAGAGTTAGACAAAATAGTAACAAAATTTATTTGGAAAAACAAACGGTCTAGAATATCAAGGTAATTAATGAAAAGAAATGCTAGGGAAGGTGGACTAGCTATGCCAGATTTTAATCTGTATTATACAGCAGCAGTCATCAAAACTGCTTGGTACTGGCAAAGGAGTAGAGTAGTGGATCAATGGAATGGATTGGGCACAAGAGACTCAGCAGTTAATGAATATAGTAATCTATTGTTTGATAAACTCAAAGACCCCAGTTTTTGGGATAAGAATGCACTATTTGACAAAAACTGCTGGGAAAACTGGAATACAGTAAGGCAGAAACTGGGCATAGACCATTATCTAACACCATATACCAAAATCAAGTCTAAATGAGTGCATGATCTAGGTATAAAGGATGATACTGTAAGCAATCCGAGAAAGCAAGGAATAGTTTACCTGTCAGATTTGTGGAGAGGGAAAGACTTTAGGACCAAACAAGAATTAGAGAGCATTATAAAATGCAAAATGGTTAATTTTGATTACCTTAAATTGAAAAGCTTCTGTACAAACAAAGCCAATGTAACCAAGATCAAGAGGGAGGTGGGAAATTGGGAAAGAATTTTTACAAACTATGTCTCTGCTAAAGGTCTCATTTCTAAAATATACATAGAATTTAGTCAAATCTATAAGAATACAAGTCACTCCCCAATTGATAAATGGTCAAAGGATATGAACAGGCAGTTTTCAGAGAAAGAAATTAAAGATATCTATAAGCATATGAAGAAACACTCTAAATCACTATTAATTAGAGAAATGCAAATCAAAACAACTCTGAAGTACCACATCTCTCCAATCAGATTGGCTAAGATGAAAAAACAAGAAAATGACAAATCCTGGAGAGGATGTGGGCAAATTGGAACACTAATGCATTGCTGGTGGAGATGTGAACTTATCGAACCATTCTGGAGAGTGATCTGGAATTATGCCCAAAGAACTATAAATAATTTCATACCCTTTTACCGAGCAATACCACCTCTAGGGCTATATCCCAAAGAGATCATAGAAAAGGGAAGAAGATCCAGATGTACAAAAAATATTTATAGCAGCTCTTTTCATGCAAAGAATTGGAAATTAAAGGGGTGCCAATCAATTGGGGAATGGCTAAACAAGTTGTGGTATATGAGTGTAATGAAATATTATTGTGCTATAAGAAAAGAGGAGGAGACGGATTTCATATTTACCTGGAGAGGCTTATACAAACTGATGCTGAGTGAGAAGAGTAGAATCAGAAGAAATTTGTATATAATCACAGACACATAATATGTGTGATGACCAACTATGACAGACTGGACTCTTTTCAGCAATGCAGTGATATACATCAATCCTGAAAGACTCACGAAGGAGAGAAATGCGACATCCAGAGATATAACTAGAAAGAGCTGATCTTGAATATTGATGGAAGCAAACTAATTAATCTTTTTCTTTTCGTTGTTTGGTTTTATTTCTTCTTTATCATTTTTCATTCCACCTAGTACAAAAGCCTTTGTAATTGGACTAATGTCTAATATGAAAGTATTTGCAGACCCTATACTGGACTATATGCTTTCGTGAGGGGTGGGAGAGGGAGGGAAAGGAAATTTGAAAATCAAGGAACTATGGAATTGAATCTTGTTAACTAAAAATAAACTAATAAATCAATAAAAAAATACTTGGGAAAGCAAACAATGAAGCTATTGACAAAAAGTCAGAAACAAAAGGGGGTAAATGAAGCTTCTGATCTGGAGTTTTTGTGACTTTTTTTTTTTACTATTACTTCATTTTTTAAGGTGTTATTTTCTTGAGTATTTCTAATTGGGAAATTTGGGAAGAGAAATGAAAAAGATGCAAGAAAAGTATTAAATGACAGTCAACAGCCTGACTGAGGAAAATAACACCTTAAAAAATACACTAACGCAATGGCAAAAGAGGCTTAGAAAGGCAATGAGGAGAAGAATGCCTTAAAAAGTCGAATTTGCCAGATGGAAAAAGAATCTCAAAAGCTCACTGAGGAGATTCATTCCTTTAGAGTTAGACTGGAGCAAATGGAAGCTAGTGACTTTATGAGAAATCAAGATACTATTAAACAGATCCAACAAATGAAAGAATAGAAGGCAATGTGAAATATCTCATGGGAAAAACCATTGACCTGGAAAATAGATCTAGGAGAGATAATTTAAAAATTCTTGGACTACCTGAAATCCATGATCAAATAAAGAACCTAGAAATCATCCTTAAAGAAATTCTCAAGGAAAATTGCCCTGATGTTTTAGACCCAGTGGGGGAAATAGAGGTTGAAAGAATCTACCGATCACCTCCTGAAAAAGATCCCAAAAAAGAAAACTCCTAGGAATATTATAGCCAAGCTCCAGAACTCCCAGATCAAGGAGAAAATACTACAAGCAGCCAGGAAGAAACAATTTCAATATTGTGGAAACACAATCAGAATAGCCCAGGACCTGGCAGCTTCTACACTGAGGGATTGAAGAGCATGCAATATGCTATTCCAGAGGGCAAAAGAGCTGGGATTGAAGCCAAGGGTCACCTACCCAGCAAAACTGAGTATCTTGTTTCAGGGGAAAATGTGGTCATTCAGTGGAATAGAGGACTTTCAAGCATTCTTGACGAAAAAACCAGAGTTGAATAGAAAATTTGACATTCAGATGCAAGAAGCAAGAGATGCTTGAGAAGGTAATCAAGGAAAAGAAATCAAAAGGAACTTATCAAAGTTGGACTGTTTACATTCCTACATGGAAAAACAATAACTGTGTTTGATGAAACCTTTCTCATTATGAAAATAATTGAAGAAGGGTACATGGCATATGTCCACAGGTATACATGGATAGAGGGCACAGGTTGAATTTGATGGGAAGGGATGATTCTTTTTTTTTTTTTTTGGAGGGCAATTGGGGTTGAGTGACTTGCCCGGAGTCGCGTGGCTGGGTTTTTGTTTGTGTGTTGGGTGTCTGGGGCCGGATCTGAGCTCGGGTCCTTCTGGCTCCGGGGCTGGTGCTCTGCTCGCTGTGCCACCTAGCCACCCCAAGGAAGGGATGATTCTTAAGCGGTGAAGTCAAGAGATGAGAGAGGAAACCGGCAAGAGGAGATGGAGAAAGACAGGGTAGGGTTAACTATCTCATGTAGAAGAGGCAAGGGGAAGTAGTTGCAGGGGAGGGGACGAACAGGAAGGCAAAAAGGCAAAAGCATATTCTCTTTGAAGTTGGCTCAGTGGGTGAATCACATACATACTAAATGGAATATCTTACCTTCACTCACTCTCTTGAGTAGGGGAAAGGGGGATGAGAGGAGGTATGATGGAGGGGAGGGCATTCTGGGGGGAGTGGAGGTTGGAAGTACCCACTATCAAAGAGGGACAGGATCAAAGTAGGGAATGGACCAGGTGGGAGGTGAGACAGGTGGGAGGGAAATATAAGCAGTCTTTTACAATATATCTACTATGGTAATGTTTTGCATAGCTATACATGTACAACACATACTGAATTGCTTATCTTCTCAGAGGGAGTGGGTGACAAGGGAGGAAGGGAATGGATCTGAAAATCGAAGTTTTAAAATTAAAAGTTTCATAAGATGTCCAGGCACAAAAAAAAGAAAGAAAGAGAAAAACAGCTGGTCTGGAGAACAGATTTTTCAAGGAGTCATTTTCTTCCTTAAGATTCTGGATCTCCTTTTTCTAATTGATTGACTTTCCCTGTTCTTTTGCCCTGTGGAATATTATATTCCATGCCCTTCAATCCCTCAGTGTAGAAGCTGCCAGGTCCTATGCTATTCTGATTGTGTTTCCACAATATTGAAATTGTTTCTTCCTGGCTGCTTGTAGTATTTTCTCCCTGATGTGGGGATTCTGGAACCTGGCTATAATATTCCTGGGGGTTTTCTTTTTGGGATATTTTTCAGGAGGTGATCAATGGATTCTCTCAACCTCTATTTTGCCCTCTAGATCTAAAACATCAGGGCAATTTTCCTTGAGAATTTCTTGAAGGGTGATTTCTAGGTTCTTTCTTTGATCATGGCTTTCAGGTAGTCCAATAATTTTTAAATTGTCTCTCCTGGATCTATTTTCCAGGTCAGTGGTTTTCCCCATGAGATATTTCACATTGCCTTCTACTCTTTCATTTGTTTTAATCTACTTAACATCATCTTGATTTCTCATAAAGTCATTAGCTTCCATTTGATCCATTCTAACTCTGATGGAATGAATCTCCTCAGTGAGCTTTTGAGATTCTTTTTCCATCTGGCAAACTTGGCTTTTTAAGGCATTCTTCTCCTCATTGCCCTTTTGGGCCTCCTTTGCTATTTGACTTAGTCTATTTTTTTTTTTTTTTGGCTAGCTCAAGGAAGAACCATGAACTCCATTTATTGATACTCAGGGAAAGGTTTATATAGAGCAAAGAGACAAAAGACTGGAAGGAAGAGAAATCATTATCTTAGTCTGTTGTATCCTGGAAGTAGCATGGTAATAAGGCCCATTGTTTCCTAGGTGCCATAGAGTCTTGGGCAGTTATCTCTTATCTCAGTCAGTTACATCAGAAAGAATGCTCTTGAGAGCTGGCCTCAAAGCCTAATGGCCAAGGCCGCATCATCAAGAACATCTGCATAAGAACTGACTTCCTGCAAATGTTTTGGACAACCAGAGTTTTGGGGCAGAGCCTCTTAGCCTCAGAACTCAAATACCATCCTTATAAGTGTAACCCATATCAAAAGAACTCCAGAGCTGACTTTGTGAAAAGTCACATCTCGAAGAGGCCTTTGTTGTTCAGGTCCACTGATATCAGGGTAATTATCTGAAGTCCTGGCTCAGGCCTCTTTGGCTCACCACATATTCCCCCTTTTTTAAGGAGAAGCTTAAAGGCATGTAATTCAGTGCCTCATAATTTTTATAATGCAAGGTCCAAATATACAACAGACTATTATAATGATCAATATGGGAAGTAGGTGCATAGAGATTTTTCAATGTATCAATAATTGTTTTCCTAGCTCCTACTGGGTCAATCCCAGGAATCTCATTATGTTCAACATCTTAATAATTTGATTGAAAGCTTTTTATTTCTAAGTTGATATTGAAATTATGCCACGCTCCCAATAAGTGGACTCTGATTCTCTCTATGTGATACTGGGATGAGAGGAATTGTATAAGTTAGTGGTATCACGAATAGATGTGTATTTATAATCACATCTGAGTAACAGTTGAGTTTTTAATGGTTTTAACTCATACCTAAGCATAATATTAATTGTAATAAATTGATCTTATACAATAGATCCTTATCTATATCATTTTCTGTCTTAAAGGCTGCAGAAACTTTTTTTTTTATAATTCCTTAACCTATTGGGCAGTTTAGACTGCAAACACAGCAGTTGGAACCATTAACAATATTAGGACAGTGAATATAGTAACAGGAAATTTGACAAACCTTTTTTCCCCTTTTTAAAGACATCAGCTATATATATATACCCTCAATGTTTGATATCAAGCATAAGTGAAATTAGTTGGAAAAAAGCAAAATAAAGATTGTTCAACAAGACCTCTACTAGATGTACATTGAGCAAAAGTAAAATCAATGCAATTAAAAGTTCATACATAGGTATATCCACAATTACATTGGAGAGGGAGTCTGGTCTTGAGTTTTCAAAGGCAAGGTAGCATTCCTTGCAAATTCATTCACAAATGGAACAGTTTGTATCCCACTTAAAATAGAAGACACAGTCATTGACGTTAAGAGGGAGGCAATTAGTCCTGTGATTTAAAAAGTCCAAAAGTCAGTTCTTATTAGAAAATCAGATATTTTTTGAAGTGCAGGCTTCTCTGAAGTCTGTCATTGTGTAATGTTCTATTAGAAAGCTGTATCATTCTGTGAAAAATTGGGATGCCAAGTCATTTCTTCTGGGGTTGTCCTTGTGAGGAATCCTCTGATCCTCTTCTCTGTTTCTGCATCTGCTGGAACATGCCTGGACATTCTGTGTTGGCATCTTCAGTGGTCATTCATCAGCATCTAAAAAAATATAAGCACAACCTTGCCTCTACATAATTAAGGGGCAAGTCTTTTCCATTACTTAATTTGGGAATATGTACTTTTTCAAATTGTTATTCTTCTGGTTTATACCCTTTTTTAGTGATGATTAAAAATGTTTAGGGTATATAAAGCACTAGCTAATTGCCCTTGTGATATATTGGTCCAAATCCAAATTGCCTTATCATTTTATCAATAGGTTTTATAGAAAGATTGAAATGATTTGCCAGTGTAGACAAGAGCATTATCAGTTTTTGTTTCTTTAGGAGTATCTAAGAAATGAAGAACAATGGAAATGGATTGAAAAAACAATGATTCTCCTTATTGAAGTATAGCTAGAGATGTAATCATATAAAATTGAAGGACAATAATTTTGCTCTGTCCTTATAATGTAGCTTTATTAAGTTAAATGAATGGGAGGTTCCACAGTTACAGAAAATGATAAAAATGTTTTTAAGTTTTAAATTTTTTGAATGGAAATACAGTCATTGACTGTTGCCTTTTCATTTCTGAGGGGTGTTATAGAGAGAGGCCTCTCCATTATTTAAATACACAATTATATAGTATCTTATATCAGGGAAAAATATCATTCTAAAAAAGTCAATTCTTGAAGACATGGCAACAATAAAAATTAGATTAGAGGCTTCTAGTAATACACTTAAAGTTTTCTTTCCCATTTCTCACTCACCTTAAATAGAGATGTGAGTCATAGTTATGATAAATTGTTAACTTTCAAACTAAAAAGAACTATAATGCTGACATATGACTCAAAAAATTAAATTTAAGTTTTAGATTTAAGAAAACTCAACTTTCATGTTCCAATTGGTTAGATCAGAAATTTAAACTGTGCTTGATATTACTTATTTCACTCCAAATATCAGTATGTACAAATTCTTATGAATGAAAATATTTGGTAGTTGATATTCTCAATTCTTATTTAGCTTTAAACAGCAAAGATTTTCCAACCTTTAAAGTTACCAAAACAAAAGTGTATTAGAAAAAAATGTTCATTGTCACTTGGATATATTGTAAGTTTCTAAAGAAGTGACATCCATTTGCCAAATTAGGTTTTAAACTTGTAGGATTAATAGAGGTGGAAGAGGGAGAAGGTGTATGAAGAAGGCATTTTGTGTATGATTTAACTATTCGCCTGGCCTGTTCTCCAGTAAATGTGAATATCCTTAAATTTTGAATGCAGAGATAAAGGAAGAAGAAATGTTCTTAAGTTTATATTGTTAATTTATCAGGTAAAGCAATTGCCTTGTTGAATGGGCTCAGGCAAAAATGTATGAGAGTAAACACGAGAAATCCAAAAAGGACCTTCTCCACCTCTAACTACTTATTGCAACTGAAAAAAAAAAACAATTGATATAACTTTTGATTATTGAAATCTGTACTATCCATAAAAATGTTGAGGTTGAAATTGTCCCTTAAAAAGATATATAAAAAACATTTCATTCTTTTGGGTAAATGAGAAAGAATAGAAATAACTTCTGTTAGCTATCTGTTTGTTTTAGGCCTCAGTAAAAAGCCTTATCTGCTTATAAGAAAGGAGAAAAAGATGTTATTTTGGAAATGACTCATTGTTAATTGGAATGTAGAATTGTAATATCCCCTACTTCCTCCATACACTGTCTATAGGATCAGGCCAGGAAGGGTCTGCCTTAATTAGCATTTCAATTTGGGCTTCAACATAAGGTTACTGAATATGTACAGGGCTGGAGCCTGTAGGTTGTTATACATTAACATAGCTACTAATTGTAGGCATCACTGATTTTTTTTTTTTTTTTTGGCTTTGAAGAGGGAGATAAGTACATTCTTTAAGATGTTTTGTTGCCTATGTATGTCACCAAAGGGAATTCAGGTGTCCTCAGTACACTGATTTCTATAGGGCTATTACTATCTATCCTATAGACTTGGCACTGCTGAATGGCATTTTCAATAATTTTAAGTTGTTCTATTGCTTATTTTGTAAAAGTTCAAAGAGAATGAAGGTTTGGTTCTCCCCTTAGGGTATTAAATAAGTGAGTGAGCTGATGCGTTCTTTACCCAATTTATATCTCTTAATAATTTTTGAAAATCATTTAAAGTTTTCACATTATCTCTTTAAATTACTATATTTTTGAAGCTTAATAATTTTTTATCTTATTTTATGTCCTAAATAACTGTATGGGGTGGCAACTAAATATTATGACTGACCCATATTAAGATAAACTAGCCTTAGTGGCTTTAAGTATTTATTGTTAGCTTTATTACTTGTATCTGAAGTGCAGGACTAGAGTCCTGACTGGGGAACAAAAGGATAAGAGAGCTTAAGTACATCCTAAGAACAACCCAATTAGGGGTAGCTGGGTTACACAAATTTATGATTCCCATATTGGTCTAATCATTATATGAGAAAGAAATTTTCCTAATTGGATAAATGGTAAATACAATAAAACAAGAAAGATGACAAAGTGTCAATTGAAATTGTGATCCAGAATATCTGTATTTTCCTTATCATTGAATTAGTCTATTTTTGAGGTGTTGTTTTCCTCAGTCAGGCTGTTGACCCTCATTTCATACTTTTCCTGCATCCTTCTCATTTCTCTTTCCAATTTTTCCTCCACTTCTCTTATTTGATTTTTAAAGTCCTTCTTAAGGTCCTCTATGGCCTGCAACCCGCTCATGTTTTCCCCTGGGGTTTTTGGAGCAGGACTTCTGACCTCACAGTCCTCTTCCCGCTCCATGTTTCAACCCTCCTTGCCCACAAAGTAGGAGTTTAGGGTTGCATTTTTGTTTAATTTGTTTCCTTTGCCTTGGCATGTTGCCACTTAATTACTTGATTTTGGGCTTATTGCCACACTATGGCTTTTGCTGCCAGATAGGGGAATTTTTGTCCCAAACATGTGGGGGGCAACTTCCATTTCTGGCAAGCTGGAAACCCACCCACGACCTCCACCCCAGATCACAATCCAGATCCAGGGAAGTTAAAGCAAGAGCTATTACCCCCCAAGACTGATTGCTGGATCTCCCTACAGTTCGCAGGCCAGGAGCTGGAGCTGCCTCTGAAAACTACAAAATGGTGCGTCTCCTCAGCAGCTTCTAGCCCCCAGGGGAGGAAGCTGACGCGTTCCCCAAATACTTGTCCCAAAGTCCATAGGGCACTAACCTCTCACTTTGTCCTAGGCATGTCTATGTTGATAATTCTGGAATTACCACAGCTGCTGGTGTTCTGGGGTCTCTCCAGCCAGCTGCTGGCCCTGCCGCCCTAGGGCTAAAACCGTGACTCAGGCGGACCGGACCTGTGTTCTGCTCCCCGCACTCTGCATGCTGTGCGCTGCCGGCTCCCAGATTGCTGCACTGGTCCTTCCTACAGTGCTGCTGGGCTGTCCTCAGCGGGAGGTTAGCTTCTCTGTGTCGTTCTGTGGGTTCTGGAGCTCTAGAAGTTGTTCAGAGTCCCCTTTTACATAGTTTGGAGGAAATCTGGGAGTAGAGTGCCTTGGATGCTGTGTTTCTACTCCGCCATCTTGGCTCCGCCCCTTCTCATTTTTCTTCCCAATTTTTCCTCCACTTCTTTTATTTGGTTTTTAAAATCCATCGTAATGTCCTCTATTGCCTGTAACCCACTCATATTTTCATTTTGGGCTTTTGGTGCAGGAGTTCTGACCTCACAGTCTTCCTCCTGTGCTTCGACCCTCTTTGCCCCCAAAATAGGAGTCTAATGTTGCATTTTTCTGTTTATTTTGTTTCCTTTGCCTAATACTGTTGCCTTTTCATTACTTGATTTTTGGGCTTGTTGCCACAGTGGGACTCTGCAATCAGACAGGGGAGCTTCTGTCCCAAACATTGGGGTCTTCACAACTTCCGAAGGTATTAGTTGGGTGGCCTCTGTGAATCCTCTGCATGCTCTGGCAAGCTGAGTACCCACCCCAAGGCCTCCATCCCAGACCTCAATCCAGATCCAGGGAGGTTAAAGCAAGAGTGATTACCCCCCATGACTGATCGCTGGATCTCCCTACAGTTTGTAGACCAGGAGCTGAAGCTACCACTGAAGCTGCAAAATGGCATATGTGCTGTGTCTCCTCAGCCACTTCTCGCCCTCTGGGGAGGAAGACTATGCATTCCCCAAATACTGGTCCCAAAGTCAATAGGGCACTAACCTCTCACTTTGTCCTAGGCATGTCTCTGTTGATAATTCTGGAATCACCACAGCTGCTGGTGTTCTGGGGTCCCACTAGTCAGCTGCTGGCCCAGATGCCCCGGGCCTGAAACCATGGCTCATGAGGGCCTGGGCTTTGCTTCCAGAGTGCTGTGCTTTCAGCTCCCAGAGCACTGTGCTGGCTTCTCCCTGCAGGGCTGCTGGGCTGTCCTCAGTGGTAGGCTAGCTTCTCTTTATCGTTCTGTGGGTGCTAGAGGTCCAGAAGTTGGTCAGAGTCCCATTTACATGATTTTGAAGTGGTGTGGGAGAGAGGACCTTGGAAGTGCTGTTTCTACTCTGGGGCTCCAGAAATAAAACTTTTTAAGAGATAAAACTTGGTTAATTTAATTAAATTAATTAATTGGGGGGGGAGGGCAATTAGGGTTAAGGGACTTGCCCAAACTCCCACAGCAAGTAAGTGTGTCAAGTATCTGAGGCTGGATTTGAAATCATTTCCTCCTGACTCCAGGGTCAGTGTACTATTCACAGCACCACCTAGCCACCCCAATTTTATTTTAATTTTTAAAGAAGAAAAATATTCAGTATCAAAGATGAAAAGGATAAAGTCATGACCAATGAAGGGGAAATTAAAGCAATCATTAGGAAATATTTCCCAATTATATCTCCCAAAATTTTAAAATCAAAGGGAAATTCATTAATATTTATGAAAATGTGAGCTACCTAGATTAACAGAACAGGATTCAGGACTACTAAATAGCTCTATCTTAGAAAAAGAAATTAAAGCCATTACATTAATTAACTACATAGGAAAAAAATTCCCAGGACTAGATGAGTTCAGGAATGAGTTGTGAGAAATATTTAAAGAGCAATTAATTCTAAAACTATACAAACAATTTGGGAAAAGGGGTAAAGGAGACCCATCAAACTTTTTATGACATGAATATAATGCAGATATCTAAATTGAGAAGAGCTAAAACAGAAAGAGCATTATAGAACAATTTCCTTAATGAGTATCAATACAAAAATTTTGAACAAAATATGAAAAATTTGGTTAAAGCAATATATCACAAGGATTGTACAGTATGACCACATGGGATTTATACTAGGAATTTAGAGTTGCTTCAATATTAAAAAATATCAGCATAATTGAACATATCAATAAATAACACAATAGAAATCATATAATTAGTCACTGAATAGGCCTTTGAAAAAATTCCGCACCCATTCCTATTATAAACAGTAGAGCTCATAGGAATGAAAGAAGCATTTCTTTTCTCTCTCTTTGTTATTTTTTTACTTTATATTACTCATTTCCACAAGATTTTGAGTTACAAATTTTCTCCCCATTTTTCCCTACCCACCACCCCATAACAGCGTTCCCACTGAATATCCTCTCCCCCAATCTGTTCTCTCCCGTATCTTCCTCCATTCCCCCTTCAACTTGTCAGTAGGGCACAGTGGATCTCCATGTCCCAGTGCCTGTATATCTCATTTCCCAGTTACATGTAAAATATTAATAATGATATGTATATATATTTAAATATTTGATTTTAAAACTCTGGATTCCACATTCTTTCCTTTCCTCCCTTGTCACCCACCTTCACAGGGAAGATAAGCAATTCAATATAGGCTATACATGAGTAGCTATCCAAAACGTTTCTATAGTCGATATATTGTGGAAGACTGCCTATTTTACCCTCTATCCTATGCCACCCCCACTTGTTCTATTCTGTACTTTGATCCTTTCCCTTTTCAAAAGTGGGTGCTTCCAACTTTCCTCCCCTGCCAGCCTGCCCTCCCTTACATTAACCCCCCGCCACTTCCCCTTACCCTCTACTCTCCTGTAGGGTGAGATACCCTATTTAGTGTGTATGTCATTCCCTCCCTAAGCCAAATTCAATGAGAACAAGGTCGACTCATTCCTTTTTGCCTTTCTCTTCTTCCCTTCCATTGTAACAGTTTTCCCTTGCCTTGTCTATATAATATAATTTACCCCATTCTGTCTCTTCTAATCTCTTTTCATTATATTCCTCTCTCACTTCTTAATTTTACCTTTTAAGTATCATACTTCCTATCCAATTGGTCTTGTGCCCTATGTCTATGTATACCTGTAGACATATATACACACACATATGTATTCATATGCCCATATACCCTCCTATATAGATATATATGTATGTATACATATACACAAATATAAAGATACTTACACATACACACATATACATATGTTTCTATTCCCTTCAACTATTCTCATACTGAGAAAAGTTTCATAAGTTATAATTATCAATTTTCCATGTAGATATATAAGTAGTTCAACTTTGATAAATTCCTTATGATTTCTTTTCCATGTTTATCTTCTCAAGCTTCTCTTACTTCTTGTATCTGAATGTCAAATTTTCTATTGAACTGTTGTTTTTTTTTTCATCAAGATTGCTTGAAAGTCCTCTATTGAATTGAAAGACCATACTTTCCCCAGAAACATTCTACTCAGTTTTGCTGGGTAAATGGTTCTTGGTTTTAATCCCAGCTCCTTTGACCTCCAGAATATCATATTCCAAGCCCTTCAATCCCACCATGTAGAAGCTGCCAGGTCCCATGTTTTCCTGATTGTGTATACACAATACTCAAATTGTTTCTTCCTGGCTGCTTGTAATACTTTGTCCTTGATCTGGGAACTCCAGAACCTGGCTTTAATATTCCTAGGAGTTTTCTTTTGGGGATCTTTTTCAGGAGGTGATCAATGGATTCTTTCAACCTCTATTTTGCCCTCTGGTTCTAACATATGAGGACAATTTTCCTAGAGAAATTCTTGAAGGATGATTTCTAGGTTCTTTTTGTTGATCATGACTTTCTGGTAGTCCAATATTTTTTTAATTATCTCTCCTGGATCTATTTTCCAGGTCACGGGTTTTTCCAATGAGATATTTCACATTGCATTCTATTTTTTCATTTGTTTGGATTTGTTTAATAGGATCCTGATTTCTCATCAAGTCACTAGCTTCCATTTGCTCCAATCTAATTCTGAACGAATGATTCTCTTCAGTGAGCATTTGAGATTCTTTTTCCATCTGGCAAATTCGGCATTCTTCTCCTCATTGGCGTTTTGAGCCTCTTTTGCCATTTGGATTAGTCTATTTTTAAGGTGTTATTTTCTTCAGTCAGGTTATTGTCTTTCATTTCATACTTTTCTTGCATTGTTCTCATTTCTTTTCCATATTTTTTCTCCACTTCTTTTATTTAATTTTCAAAATCCTTCTTAAGCTCCTGTATGGCCTTTAACCAGTTCATATTTTCCTTTAAAGCTTTTGGTGCAGGACTTCTGACTTCATTGTCTTCCTCCTGTTCCATGCTTTGGTCCTTTTTGTCCCTAAAATAGGTGTGTAAAGTTGGGTTGCTCTGCTTACTTTGCTTTCTGTGTTTGCTCATGTTGCCACTCAATTACTTGACTTTTGGGCTTTTTGCCCCAGTAAGACTCTGCTACCAGGCAGGATAGCTTCATTCCAATCTTTGGGGTTTTCTCAGCTGCCAAATGTATTAGTTGGGTGCCCTCTCTGAAGCCTCCACACACTCTGGTAAGCTGTTCACACACCCTATGAACTCTACCCTAGGCCACAATCCATATCCAAGCAGCTTAAAGCAAGGGAGATTACTCCTCAGACTGTTTGCTTGTTCCCCCCACAATCTACAGGCCAGGAGCTGAAGCTTCCACTTGGTGATGGTTTCAAAGGTGCTGCACCTCAGCTGCTTCTCACCCTGGGGTCAAAGGCCCTATCACACTCTGAATTCCCAGGTCCCAAATTCCACACTGCACTGACCTTTCACTTTTTCCTTGGCATCTACATGATGGTAATTCTGGAAACTGCCAGAGCTGCTGGTGATCTAAAGTTCCTCCAGCCAGGGGCTGGTCAGGACGTCCTTGGTCTAAGACCTCTTGCTCAAGCAGGGCTGGGGTCAGTTCCTGGAGTACTTCGCTGGCCACTTGCTGCTGGCCTGCCAGGCTTGACTCAGCGGAAGGTTAGCTTCTCTGTGTCATTTTGTGGGTTCTGTAGCTCCAGAGTTTGTCTAGAGTCATTTTTTACATGAACTGGGGGAGGTGGGAGCCGGAGCTGTGAGGATGTCCTGTTTCTATCAGAAGCATTCCTTAATATAATGAGCATTGACTATCTAAAACCATCAGCAAGCATTATCTATAATGGGGATAAGCTAGAAGCCTTCCCAATATGATCAGGAACAAACAAGGATGCATATTATCACCACTATTATTCAATAGAGTACTAGAAATGTTAGATATAGCAATAGGAGAATAAAAAAAGAAACTAAGGTAATTAGAATAGGTAATGAGGAAACAAAACTATTGCTGATGATATGATGGTATACTTAGAGAATCCTAGAGAATCAACTAAAACATTACTACTTGAAATAATTAGCAATTTTTTCAAGGTTTCTTTGCAAAGTTGCAGTCTTATTTTTTTTCCTTCCTTCCTCTTTCTTTCTTTCTTTCTTTCTTTCTTTCTTTCTTTCTTTCTTTCTTTCTTTCTTTCTTTCTTTCTTTCTTCCTTCCTTCCTTCCTTCCTTTGCCACAAAACCTTATTGTGTAATAAGAAATAATGAACAGACAGATTTCAGAAAAAAATGGAAAGACTTGTGTGAACTGACACAACATGTAATTAGCAGAACCAAGAAATCATTGTACAGTATCAGCAACATTGTGTATGAATGACTCTACTTCTCAGCAACACAGTGATTTAAGAGAAATACAAAGAACTCAGGAAGGAAAATTCTATCCATAATCAGATAAAGAACTAGTAGACTCTAAGTTCAGATTGATATATTTTTCACTTTCTTCACTTTTTTCCTTTTGATTCATTTCTTCTTCCACCACTTACACTAAAGGGGTGCAGGCTGAATGTGAGAGTGTGGGAATGATGAGACAAGAGCCAGGCTGGAAGCTGTCTAGGCAGTCCATTTATTTATCTGAGGGTAAGGGTTTATGTACTAATAGCAAAAGTGATTACATCAGGTATTCTGCCTCCTAGGACTTTATTCCATTGTGTGAACATGTGATCACTTCTCAGTAATCACTTCAATCACTTGCTAATCAATGAAAGATGGTGAGCCAATCACTCTGAGCAACAATGAGCCTTCACAAGGTGTGGGGCCTAGGAAATCCTGACCCAGACCCCACCCATGACTGGAGTGGCTCAGTACTGGCTCTCTACATCTCCCCCTTTCTTTGTAAGTAACTTGATTCCATGAATCTCTGTCCCCAGAGCCAAGAGTGATCTACCAACTGAATGAATAATACAAGGTGCAACAAGGCACTGATATCTTAGCACACAAACTAATGGGATAAAGTGGAGGGTCATGGAAGTAAAGTTATTCAATGGTTGCAATATTATCAGGATCAATTCCTGATATATGGCTTGTAGAAATTTGGTTTGTTATCTAAGCAAATGATTTATATCCCAAGTGAGATTATCAAATATACTTGCAACTGGATATACGTCCTATGTGTTTGAGTCTCTTCCCCTGGGCTCTCTAGATGGTTGGTATGGCAAACAGGAACAATAATGTCTTATTAGTCCACATCCTCCTTGTGTGAAGCCAATGACTTCTGATCTGATGTTCTTTCTTCTGGTTCTTTCATAGGGTCAGTCGGGACATTTCCTGCGTCAAGGCATTCACATGATTGAATGTTCCTTTCTGAGATCCAAATTGTTTTCTCTGTGCCATCTGGAAAGACAGAAGCATACCCTAGACCCCAGGTTAACAATTTATCTGACCCACACCACCTTCCTGTCTTGGGGTCCTTCCACATTACTGGGATGTCTTTTTTGTTACCTGTCCTTTTTTGCTCAAAATATTTTTGGCAGGTGTACATCCCTCTACATCAGGTATTAAAAACTGATTGTATATAATGCCTTATCAAGTTTTCTTTTTATTCTCTTTTCTCCCCATTTTTGTTTTTGAAGGATCATCTTAACATCTCTATTTTTCTTCTCAACAATGGCCTGCCCTGTTGGATTGTATGGGATGCCTGTAATATGATTGATATTATAAGTTAAACAGAATTTTTTAAATGCATGGGTAGTGTATGCAGGCCAATTATTTGTATTTAATTGGTTTTGTATTCCAGGTATCGAAAAGCAATGGAAAAAGGGACCTATCATTTATTGACAGCCTCACCTGCTTGGGCTGTTGCCATGGTGTAAGAGGACCACATATCTGCCTTAATATGAAAGTATTGTAAATGCTCAAAAGATGGATAGTGAGTAACATCCATCTGCCATATTTCCAGGCATTGTACCCATCTCAGGTTGATGGCCACCCTCAGTTGTGTTGGACTGTGAGGAGTGCATGTTGTGCAGAATTTGACTATTTGTTGGGCCTGTTCCCTGGTAAAGTCAAATTGTCTTTTCAGCATATGTGCTGATTGATGGAACTGGTGAAATTATTCCCTAGCCTGTTGAAGAGAAAGGGTGAGTATCATTGTTTGTGAGCATGTCTGCAACTGTGTTTCCTGCTGTCAAGGAGGAATGTGAGGGTATATGAGTGTAGTAGAAAGGTGATCTCCTATTTCTAATAGCCTCCTGAAGTAAAAGGAATAGTTGGAATACTGGGAGATTACTGGAAAACCTAACATGTGCAGTTTCAATGGTATTAACCACATAAACAGCATATTTGCTATCAGAGAATATATTCAGAGGTTGTTCTGTTTTCTAAAGTACTGCTATTATGGCATATAGTTCATTCTGCTGTGTAGACTCAGACGAGATGTGTATAACCTTCTCTCTGTCTGGGGGAATATAATATGAAGCAATTCTGTGGATGCCTGAGTTATTGGTGAGTTCTTTGTTATAGTATCATAATTAGACATAAACTGTAAGACAGGATTCTTATATACATTATTAAATCTCCCTTGGTGTGTGCTGACAAGGACCTGCCATTCTGTGTCCTGAGCAATCAGGACTTCTAATTATTCCCGAGTGTATGGTTGATGCATCTACTTGGGATAATCTCCACTCAATTGTACAACCCTTTTGATAGCCTTCAGAGCTAACTTGGCCACCATTTGAGGGTAGGGGCTTAGGTTTCAAGGTGGTTGTGCTGCTAAATAAACCCAGTCTAATTATCTATTCCCCTGGTGAATACACTTGCAAAGGGAATTTGGGGAGTAGGCAATATGGTGACTTCTGCCCATTTGCACTGTTACCTGCAACAATTTTACACTTCTATAGCCTTTTCTGTTTTCCTCAATTGTTCTTCTCTTTCAGAGTCAAGTATCTTTGGGAGGACAAACTTCCATCCCCTCTCAATATCTCAAATACTTCTGTCAGTTCCTGAGTCCCTATCTTCTGATAACGTTTGACCCAATTTATATCTCCCAATAAATCTTGGAAAGTGTTGTGTCTTTAGTTCGTCTTTTCTCATCCCTTTCTTTTGGGGCCTGATTTGTGTTGATTCCACTATTTGTTCTAAATAGGAATATGGAGGCACCTGTTGTATTTTTTCTGGTCCTATCTTCAAACCTTGCTCCTCAAAGACTTCTACTATTTCCTTTAATATTTTGTTAAGCTGTGTCTCCTGTGAGTGAGCTCAAAGTATATCATCCATGTAATGGATAATATATGCCTGGGGATACCTGTCTCTAATGGGGTCTATAGTTTGAGCCACAAACTTTTGATACATGATGGGACTGTTTTTCATTCCTTGGGGTAGGATCTTCCATTGATATCTCTTGTGAGGTGCCCAAGTTCACTGATGGTACTGAAAATGCCAAGTATTTAAAATCCTGTGGCTGAAGTGGGATCATATAAAAACAGTCTTTCAAATCAATAATTCACAAAGGCCAATCCTATGGCATCATGACTGGTGAGGGCAGTCCTAGCTGTAAACTTCCCATTGTCTCCATTCTCTCATTTATTTTTCTAAGGTCAGTTAGCATTCTCTACTTTCTTAACTTCTTTTTTATAACAAATATTGGTGAGTTCCATGGACTGTCAGATTCCTCTATATGTTCTGCCTCTAATTGTCCCCTAACTGTTTCCAGAAGGTCTTTGATCTTTTCTGATGTGAGGGGCCACTGTTCAACCCTTATGGGAGGCCTTTCTTTCCATGTGATATTTGGGACCTGGAACTTTCTTTTCTTTACAGTGGCTCCTATCCAAAATCCTCGTCTTGGATAGGTTTGGTTTGAATTAGTACTTCCATGGCTCTCAATAGATCTCTTCTCCATAGGTTTATTGGCAAAGAGTCTAATAAATATAGTTTGAATTTTCCTTGCCTGCCTTCTACTTCCCAGGTAAGCCATTTTGCACTTTGTCTGGGCATTCTTATTGCTCTGATCCCTTGTAGTGGGGCATCAGCTTGATTAAGAGGCCAAGATTTTGGCCAATGTTTTTCTGCAATTACTGATTTATCTGTTCCAGTGTCCACCAACCCCTGAAATGTTTTTCCTTCTATTCTTATCTTTAGAGTGTGTCTTGAGTCAGTAATCGCACGAATCCAATATACTTGATCTCCTGTACTTCCAAACTTTCCTCTGCCCCTAATTTGTGATGGTTTTTTCTTACCTTGTTTGTATTATAGTATAACTAATTGTACTATTCTCTCCCCTTGTTAAAATGTCTTGGTGTGGCTGTACCTGTTAGAGAACATGAATTTTCCCCAGAGTGTCGGCATCTACCACTCAGGGTGCTACCATCAATCCCAAATGGAAGCATGAGTTGTGGCTGAGAATGAAGCCAAAAGTGCCAGAGGGGAGGGGCATAAACCCCTGTGGGCACTGAGGAGACCCCCATAGTAACATCTATGTTATGAGAGACTTGGGATTAAAGTTCAAGACCTGCACTTCCCAGGGTGGCATGCCAGAGATCTGCAATTCTAAGTTTTACATTTGGTGTAGGGAGTTGTTCTTGGGCACTGTTACAAAAGGTGTAAGAGAAAGGGCTGCTCTAATGTTAGCTGGGACCAGAGTGGACCCAAGGGTAGTTTTCCTGAATGGGGTTCCTGTCTTTATCTATTTTTGAATGATACTCCAACGCAAAATGGTTGCCTTTCTTACTCTTGGGGCACAGAGTGGATTGTGGGCAAGCTGAACTATACTGTGTGCCTTTGTTGGGGAACCTACAGTCCTTTTTTAAATGCCCAAGCTTCTTGCAGCTATAGCAGCATCATGGGATTGTAGCACAGGAGGCTTTCTGATCCCTAAGAGCAGCTATCATTTGTGCTTGAAAATGTGTTGTTCCCACATACTGCACCTTTGGATCATTTCTGTAATGGTCATATTTGGCTTGCCTCCTTGAAGTGCTTGTTTACAATCCACATTAGCATTTCCTCTGCCCAATTTCAATAAAAAAAAATATTATCCCCCCTCAGAATCTGAGGCACTTCTTTGTATGGCCATGGTTAGTCTACTTAGGAAATCAGGGAAAGGTTCCTGGGGGCCCTGTATTGTCTTAGTAAAGCACCTTGGGACCTTGATCCATGCTGCTCTAGCTGCCTTCATAATTTGTTCATAAGCAATCAATTCATACCCCAACTGATCCCTAAGCTGGCTATACCTTCTGGTGCCTGTGAGTTGCTCAAAATTGATGATAGCTGGAGGCCTCTCATTTTGCCTGGCTTGGTCTTGGCATGCCTCGAAAAATTCCAATCTCCATACTAGGTAGTTTCCCCCTTCTAGTGTTGTTTTGGCCCATGAATACCAATCAACTGCACACATTGCTGTGTTGGAGATTGAATCAAGGGGTGTCTGGACATAAGGGCTATTGGCTCCATAATTGGATGCTCCAGATTGGATTTCTAACAACTTAAAGTCTAATGTGTGATGCTCCCTCAGCATTTGCCCTGGGTTATTAGGGTTGTTCACTTCAAACACAGGCAGTGCTAGTCTCATGGCAAGTGGGACATCTTTCCCTCTTTCCTCAGCCTTCATTATGGCTGCCTGGACTAAACCTTCAGGCTCTTCCTTTGACTTCTTATCCTTTTCTGAAAAAAAAAAAAAAGAACCCGACTGTTGGATCAATATATGGGTGGTGGCATAGGAGGAGTGCTGGGGAAAATAGGCTCTTCCAATTCTGTCTCCTGTATGATTTTCAGGTGTTCATCTATACAATGTGCCATTCCCCCCTCTTCCTCTGTCCCTGATGCTATGTCTATTTTTAAAACTTTTATGGTACCTTTTCTGGGAATATTTTTATTTTTAATATATTTCATATATATTAAATATATATACATATATATATAATATTTATATTTTTAGCACATTCCATATGGAGAATACTGAAATGTGGAATACACTGGGCCAACCTCTCAATAATACTTGCCTGTCTGCCTACAGTTTTCCATTTTTTTAAATCAATGGTCCCTACTTTTAAGAACCATGGGTAGCAAGTTTATACACAGTCTAAAAATTCTTGAAGCTGATTAGTACATATTAAGATCCTCCTTTCTCTGACTATATTCTTTAAGAGCCTCAGACAATATTCACCATCTTTACTTTCTGATTGTATTTGCCCCATTCTTGCTCTTCGCAGTGTGCTTAAAAACTGAAAGCAAAGCAGGCCAATGAATCAAAAGTAAACTGGAGCACTGTCTTCTATTTGCTTGAACTCTTGTTTTCTGCTTAATCCCTAATACATACTTGTGTTAGCACGGTGATCTGTTCTTACTAAGCCTAATACATAAAAGAAAATTCAGCTTTCTCCTCCTTACCTTTTTTGTTGTGTTTTTCTCTGGAGGAGGCTACTTTCCTCATACCTTCCTTTTAGGTCCCTGTTTGGTGCACTGCTTGATGCCCACACTGAAGGGGTGTGGGCCAAATGTGAGAGTGTGAGAATGGCGAGACATGAGCCAGGCAGGAAGCTGTCTAGGCAGTCCATTTATTTATCTGAGGGTAAGGGTTTATATACTAGTAGCAAAAGTGATTCTAACTGGTATTCTACCCCCTAGTACTTTATACACATGTGATCACTTCTCAGTAATCACTTCCTTGTAATCATACCCTGTACCCTTTCTAATCAAGGAATGATGGTGAGCCAGTTACCCTGAGCAACAATGAACCCTCACAAGGAGTGGGGCCTAGGGAAATCCTAACCCAGACTCTACCCATGACTGGACTGGCTCAGTACTGGCTCTCTACATATGACTAATATGTAAACACATTTTACATGATAGCATGTGTACAAACTATGTCAAACTGCCTACCATTTCCAGAAGAGGAGAAGGGAGGGAGTGTGAAAGAAAAATGTGCTACTTAAAATCTTGTAAAAACTAATGCTAAAACTTTTCTTGTTATGTAATTGAGAAAAATAAATTACTATTAAAAATTAAAATATTATCCTTCAATCTGTACTCAACATTCATCAGGTATCCCTCTAGAATTGATAGCATTTTTCATCATGGGTCCTTTGGAATTGTCTTGAATCATTGTATTGCTAGGAATAACTAAGTAATACACAGTTGATCATCGTATAGTATACTTAACATCAGTTCACAAATATCTCCCTAGGCATTTCTTAAACCATATTATTATCATTTCTTATAACTAAGTAGTATTCCATAGCAATCATATGACACAAGTTGTTCAACCATTCCCAAATTAATGAGCATTACCTTGGTTTCCCATTCTTTGCCAGCACAAGAGCTGCTATACATGTTTCTTTATACAAATAGGTCCTTTTCTTTTTATTTGATCTTTTTGACAAATATATCTAACAATGGTATTGCTAGGTCAAAGTTTATGAATAGTTTACTAGCCCTTTGTGCATAGTTCTAAATTATTCACATGAATGGTTGGAACAGTTTACAATACGGCATTAGTTTCTCAATTTTTCAGAATCTTCTCTTTTTTGTCATGTCAGCTAATCTGATAGGTTAATAGGTAATGTGGTATCTCAAAATGTTTAACTTGCATTTATCTAATCAATAGTAACTTAGACATTATTTCCATATGACTATAGATAGCTTTGGTTTCTTCTGAAAACTATCTATTTTTTTTTTCTTGCAGTAAATGGTGAGGGGAAAAAGATGGTATACACTGGATATAATGGGAAATTAAAGGGAAGTCATTTCGATTTTAGTGAAATGTCTGTTTTCTATTGGGGAAAAATAAAAACAACAGTAAAGACTTTATCAATTAAAAATCTCTTTGCCCACTGTTAAAAGCTAGGGCAGGGTGAAGTCAGTTGGTCCATTGAGAGAGGTAGTTTCTATGGTACAAGCACACTTCTGAATAAAGTTGTTTCTCACAGGTATTTATAATATATAAGAAATTAAACCATGTTGCTTTACAACTTTGGAGATGGTTTGACACCCCCCCCCCCCCCGCCAGTATAGAGGTTTGCTAATCTGGTAGAATATCATTTGCCTTTAGGGTCTGATAGGGCAAATAGAGGCAGAGGAAGGGAAAACCATGGATTAGATGTGACACATCACTTACAAAGGCTAATTCTGAAATGGCATTGCTCATACTAAGAAAAGGAAATATGCATTTATAGGCATAGAAGGAGATATTGGCAAAGGAGAGTCTGAAGATATGTACATAAGAGCAAATTACTGTAGGAACAAGATCCTAGAAGTCATAGGATGGCATCATATCATTAACAGAATAAGGAATTAACCTTAGCAAAAGGTAGAGATAGTTCTTGCTTTGAGACAAGAAGAAACCAAGATAGTGGGTGGAGCCAAGATAGAGGAATAGAAACAGGACTTCCATGTGGCTCCAGCTTTGACCTCCTCCAATATATGCAAAAAATGACTCTAAACAAATTTTAGAACTACAGAACCCAAAAAGTGACAGAGAGAAACACATTTCCCACTGAAGGCAGCCTGACAGGTTGGCAGGAAGGGTCTATCACAGACCTCTGGGAGCTGAGCCCAGCCCTCCATGAGCAGTTGTGGCCCCAGGGCAGCCCCAATCAGTAGCAGACAGCAGACTTCAGGAAAGTGAAGCACCAGCAGCTGTGGTTGTTTCCAGACTTCTCAACACATAAACAGCAAAGACAAAGTAAAAGGCCAGTATAGAACTCTGTTGGAAGAGTGTGGTCTGGGCCCTGCCCCCAGATTGAGAAGTGGTGGAGCTGCAGTGGCACAGCCATGAGGGTGACTCAGGACCTCCTGGACTGCAGATTGTAAGGGGGCCAAGCAACCATTCAGAGGCTAATCACTCTTGCTTTGACCTGCTTGGATCTGGATCACAGACTTGGGTTGAGGTCCTGGGGTGTGTGGCTACTTGCCAGAGCCTGAGGGGGCTACAGTGCAGGTGCACTAATTGCTAATTGCACTAATAATTGCTAATTGCTAATTGCACTAATAATTGCTCGGGCAACTGCAAAAAACTCCAGTGATTTGGGACAAAGCTCTCTCCATTCTGAAAGCAGAGTTTTAGTGTGGCAAAGAGTTTAAAAGTCAAGTAATTGAGTGGCAGCATGAGGAAGCAGAGGAAACACAATCCTAAAATAGATTCCTTTTCTGGGGAGAAAAAAGGACCAAAGCATGGAATGGGAGGAAGACAATAAAGTCTGAACTCTGGCATTAAAAGGGCCCAAGAAAAATATGAATTGGTTACAGGCCATGGAGGAACTCAAGAAAGATTTTGAAAACTAAGTAGGAGAAGTAGAAGAAAAATTGGGAGGAGAAAACAGAATGATTCAAGAAAATCATGAAAAGCAATACAACAACCTGAATGAAGAAAATAATACCTTAAAAATAGACTAAATCAAATGGAAATAGAGGCCCAAAAAGCCAATGAGGAGAAAAATGCCTTAAAAAGCTGAATTTGCCAGATGTAAAAAGAATTTCAAAAAGTCACTGAAGAAAATAATTCCTTTAAAATTAGATTGGAGCAAATGGAAATGAATGACTTTATGAGAAGTCAAGATACTATAAAGCCAATCCAAACAAATGAAAAAATGGGGCGGAGTGGGGGAGGAGCCAAGATGGTGGTGTAGAAGCAGGAAAACTCCATGAGCTTCCCCCATAACCACATCAAATACCTATAAAATATGACTCTAAATAAACTTTAGAGCTACAGAACCCACAAAGTGACAGAAAGAAATGAATCTCCCATTGAAAGTAGCCTGGCAGGCCAAAAGGAAGGGTCCATCACAACATTCTGGGAGCTGAGCCCAGCCCTGTGTGAGCCTGTAGTTTTTGCCCTGGGGGACCCTGACCAGCAACAGCTAGAGCAGACTTTGGGAGACTAGATCACCAGCAGCTGTGGTAGTTTCCAGAATTATCAACCCATAAATGCCAAAGACAAAGTAAAAGGTCAGTTTGGAACTTTGTTGGACTTGGGGCGGGGGCGGAGTGCTGTTTGGCTCCTGATTCCAAAGTGAGAAGAGATAGAGGCACAATGGCTGTGCAGCCATGTCCATGTGGCTGCTTCAGAGTTCCTGGTCTACAGATCATAGGGGAAACAAGTGACCACTCAGAGGGTAATTGCTCTTGCTTTAAACTGCTTGGATCTGGATCACTGTCTTGGGTGGAGGTTGTGGGGTGTGTGACCAGTTGCCAGAGCTGGTGGGGGCTTCAGAGAGGGTACCAGACTAATAGCTCTGGCAGCTGCAAAAACTCCAGCAATTTGGGACAAAGCTCTCCTCCCTGGAAGCAGAGTTTTACTGTGGCAAAAAAGCTCAAAAGTTAAGCAATTAAGTGGCAATATGAGCAAGCAAAGCAATCACAGCAGTCAAACATTAGATTCCTTTAATGGGGACAAAAAGGAGCTATGCATGGAATGGGAGGAAGAAAAGGAAGTCAGAACTCCTACATTGATTTTGAAAACTAAGTAAGAGAAGTGGATGAAAAATTGGGAAGAGAAAAGAGAATGATTCAAGAAAAGAATGAAAAGCTATTCAATAACCTGGATGAATTAAGTAACACCTTAAAAATAGACTAATTCAAATGGCAAAAAAGGCCCAAAAAGCCAGTGAGGAGAAGAATGCCTTAAAAAGCCAAGATCAAAAAGATAACCTAGAAATAATCTTTCAAGAAATTCTCAAGGTGGGGGGGGGAGTAGGGGGAGGGGGCACAGAGTCAAGATGGAGGAATAGAAACAGGACTTCCATGGGGCTCCTGATTCCACTTCCTCCAATTCATGTAAACGGTGACTCTGAAAAACTTTGGAGCTATAGAACCCACAAAATGACACAGAGAAGATAACCTTCCATTGAGGACAGCTTGGCAGGCTGGTAGGAAGCAGTCAGGGCAGCATGTTGGGAGCCTAGCCCAGGCTTATACAAGCCAGAGATTTTAGCCTCAGGGTGGCCACCACCAGCCACCAGCTGAAGGGACTTCAGATCACCAGCAACTGTGGTGATTTGAATCAATAGATGCTAAGGACAAAGTGAGAGGTCAGTGCAGTGTGGACTTTGTGAACTGGGAGTGTGAGATGTCGGTCAGACTTTACCCCCTGAAAGGAAAAGTGGCTGAGGTGCTGCTGAAGAGGTTATAAAGAGGATAAGGGTTGCTCTGGAGACCACAAAATACCAACACACCAGGTCCTACCAAATGGATTTGAATCAAGTCTTCTCTCAACCAAAGCAAAGTTTATTAAAAGTTTGCTTGCATTAGACATAGAATAAGTCTGTGCTCGGTCATTGTATGGTGCTATCGCCATTCTATGGCGCTCTCCCTATTCTATGGCACTCTCCCTATTCTATGGAGCTCTCACTTACATGGAGACAAGATGGGGTTTTATATACAGAAGGCTGTGGGAGGAATCTAGGGATGGTCTAGAGGAGTAGTTTGGGGAGGGTCTTCAGGAGGAATTAATTAGGTTAATGAGTGATTAAGGGTAGGAAGTATCTGGAGGCCACCTGGCAACCACAGATAATGGTGGGCTAGGCCAGTTCAAGGGTGGATACACACTTTGATATGCTCAAGGGTGGTAAGTCTAGTAACAGAGGGTAGGAAGACTAGTACAGAGGCTTGGGCTCAGCCATAATGTAAGGCTTATTGCCTCATGCAAATGCCTCATCAAATGAGACAATTTAATCACATCCAAGAGAGGTTCCCAGAGCCTGTACCTCAAGGACTCAGGAAGAGCTAGAGGGAGCTCCCAGAGCCCTCATTACTGTAGCTATGCACCACCACTATGTGGCTGCTTCAGAGCTCCTGGTCAGTAGATTGTAGGGGGAAAAAGCAACTAGCCAGAGGGGAATTTTCTTTTGCTTTAACCTGCTTAGATCTGGATGGCTATATAGGGTGGAGGTCCAGGGGTGAGTGACCAGTTTTGCAGAGCCTCTGGAGGCTTCAGAGAAGGCACCCAACTAAAAGTTCCAGCATCTGAGAAAACCCCAGCAATTTGGGACAAGGCTTAAGCCTCTGGTAGCATAGTTCTACTGTGGCAAAAAGCTCAAAAGTCACGTAATTGAGTGGCAACATGAGCAAATGAGGGAAGCAAGGAAAGCACAGCAATCCAACTCTGGATTCCTTTTTGGGGACAAAAAGGATCAGGGCATGGAACAGGAGGAACACAGTGAAGTCAGAACTACTGCACCAGAAGCTTCCAATAAAAGAATAAGCTGCTTACAGACCATAGAGGAGCTTAAAAAGGACTTTGAAAACCAAATAAGAGAAGTGGAAAAAAAATTGGGAAGAGAAATGAGAATGATGCAAGAAAATTAAAACTTAGAATCAACAACCTGATTGAAGAAAATGAAACCTTAAAAAATAGACTAACAGAAATGGCAAAAGAAGCTCAAAAAGCCAATGAGGAGAAGAATACCTTAAAAAGCCAAATTTGCCAGATGGGAAAAAATCTCAAAAGCTCACTGAAGAGAATCATTCCTTCAGAATTATATTGGAGCAAATGGAAGCTAGTGACTTGATGAGATATCAAGATCTTATTAAACAAATCCAAACAGATGAAGAAATAGAATGCAAAGTGAAATATCGCATTGGAAAAACCAATGAACTAGAAAACAGATCCAGGAGAGATAATTTAAAATTTTTTGGACTATTTGAAACCCATGATCAAGAAAAGAACCAAGAAATCATCCTTCAAGAATTTCTCTAGGAAAATTGCCCTGATATTTTAGAACCAGAGGGCAAAATAGAGGTTGAAAGAATCCACCATCACCTCCTGAAAAAGATCCCAAACAGAAAACACCGAGGAATATTATTGCCAGGTTCTGGAGTTCCCAGATTAAGGAGGAAATAATATAAGCAGCCAGGAAGAAACAATTTGAATATTATGTATACATAATCAGGATAACATGGGACCTGGCAGCTTCTACATAGAGGGATTGAAGGGCTTGTAATATTATATTCTGGAGGTCAAATGAGCTGGGATTAAAACCAAGAATCACCTGCCCAGCAAAACTGAGTGTCATGTGTCAGGGGAAAATATGGTCATTCAATGGAATAGAGGACTTTGAAGCATTCATGATGAAAATACAAGAGTTGTATAGAAAATTTGACATTCAGATAAAAGAAGCAATATAAGCATGAGAAGGTAAATAGGGAAAAAATCATAAGGAACTTATCAAAGTTCAACTACTTATATTTGTACAGGGAAAATGATAATAGATGAAGGGAATAGAAATGTGTGTATATGTGTATATGTATATATGTATATATATATATATACACACACACACACACACACATACATATATGTCTATATAGGAGGGTATATGGGCATACGAATACGTGTGTGTGTGTGTGTGTGTGTGTGTGTGTGTGTGTGTGTGTATTTGTAGAGGTATACATAGAAAGAGGGTACAGAACCAGTTGAATAGGAAGTGATGATGCTTAAAAGGTGAAATTAAGAGGTGAGAGAGGAATATAAAGAGAGGAAATGGAGAGAGATATAATGGGGTAAAGCATGTCATATAGAAAAGGCAAGGGAAAACTGTTACAATGGAAGGGAAGAACAGGAAGGCAAAAGGGGATGACTCAACCTTATTCTCATTTAATTTGGCTTAGGGAGGGAATGATATACACACTAAATAGGGTATCTCACCTTACAGGAGAGTAGGGGGGAAGGGGATGAGAGGGGGGATGATGGAAGGGTGGGCAGTTGGGGTGGGAGGGAATTTGGAAACATCCACTTTTGAAAAGGTACAGGATCAAAGTAGAGAATAGAACAAGTAGGGGGTGTGATGGGATGGAGGGAAATATAGTCAGTCTTTCAGAATATATCCACTATGAAAATGTTTTGCATAGCTACATGTACAACCTATATTGAATTGCTTATCCTCCTAGTAAGGGTGGGTGATGAGGAAGATAGGAAAAGAATCTGGAATTCAAAGGTTTAAAATCAAATGTTTAAATTATTATTATTATTATTATTATTACTATTATTAATAATTAATTTATTATCTTACATGTAAGTGGGAAATAAGATATACAGGTACAGGGGCATAAACATCACAGTGCCCAACTGGAAAGTCGGAGGAGGGATGGGGGAAGATATATGATTGGGGGAGGGGATATTTAGTGGGAACACTGTTTTGGGGTGGCAGGTAGGAGGAAAATGGGGAGAAATTTTGTAACGAAATCTTGTGGAAATGAATGATGTAAACTAAAATATAAAAAAAATTCCAAAAAGTTCTTGCAACTAAAACCCTTTGTAAAAATAAAAAAAGAAAAAGAAATTCTCAAGGAAAATTGCCCTAATATTTTAGAACCAGATGGCAAAATAGAAATTGAAAGAATTCACCAACCCCCTCTTGAAAAAGATCCCAAAAAGTAAACTCCTAGGAATCTTATAGCTAGGGTCCAGACTTACAAGATCTCTGAGAAAATATTATAAGCAGGCAAGAAGAAACCATTTGAATATTGTGGAAACAGTCAGGATAACACAAGATCTAGCAGTGCCTACATTAAGGGATCAAAGGGCTTGGAATATGATATTCTGGAGGTCTAAGGAGCTAGGATTAAAACCAAGAATTGATAACCACAGGGCAGCAGAATAAAGATGGCAGAGAAGAAACAGGACTTCCACAGGGCTCCAGCTTCCACCTCCTCCAATTCATGTAACAGGTGATTCTACAGAAGCTTTTGAGCTACAGAACACACAAGATGACACAGAGAAGCTAACCTCCCACTGAAGACAGTCTGGCAAGCTGGCAGAAAGTGGATAACATAGTGCTGTAAGAGGTGAGCCCAGCCCTCTGCCAGCTAGAGGTTTTAGACTCAGGGCAGGCCTGACCAGCCAGTGGCTGGAGGGACTTCAGATCACCAGGAGTTGTGGCCGTCTCTAGAATTATCATCACATAAAAGCTAAGGACAAATTGAAGGCTCAATGCATTGTGGATTTTGAGATACAGTAGTTCAGGAGGAGGATTGGCCTTTGCCCACAGGGTGAGAAGCAGCTGAGGCACAATGGCCCTGTGTCCACAGCCATGTGGCAGCCTCAGCTCCTGGCCTGTAGATTGTGAGGGGACCAAGCAACTAGTCTGAGTGGTAATTTGTCTTGCTTTAACCTGCTTGGATCTGGATTGTGGTCTAGGGTAGAGGTCTTGGGGTGTGGGAACAGCTTGCCAGAGTGTATGGAGGCTTCATATAGGACAACCGATTAATACCTTTGGCAGCTGAGAAAATCGTAATGATTGGAATGAAGCTCCCCTTCCTGGTAGCAGAGTCTTACTTTGACAAAAATTCAAATAACTGAGTGGCAACATGAGCAAACACAGAAAGCAAAGCAAGCAGAGCAACCCAATTCTATACTCCTACTTTGGGGGAAAAAAAAGGATCAAACCATGGAACAGGAGGAAGACAAGGAAGTCAAAACTCCTGCACCAAAAGATTGCAAGAAAAACATGAGCTGGTTACAGGCCATAGAGGACCTTAAAAAGATGTTGAAAATCAAATAAGAGAAATGGAGGAAAAATTGGGAAGAGAAATGAGAACGCTGCAAGAAAATTATGAAATGAGAGTCAACAACCTGACTTAAGAAAATAACACTTTAAAAATTAGACTAACTTAAATGGCAAAAGAGGCTTAACAAGGCAATGAGGAGAAGAAAGCCTTAAAATGCTGAATTTGCCAGATGGAAAAGGAATCTCAAAAGCTCGCTGAAGAGAATCATTCCTTCAGAATTAGATTGGAGTAAATGGAAGCTAGTGACTTGATGAGAAATCAAGATCCTGTTAAACAGATCCAAACAAATGAAAAAATAGAAGGCAATGTGAAATAGCTCATTGGGAAAACCACTGACCTGCAAAATAGATCCAAGAGATATTATTATTGGATTACCTGAAAGCCATGATAAAAAAAAAAAAAAAGAACCTAAAAATCATCCTTCAAGAAATTTTCAGGGAAAATTGCCCTGATGTTTTACAACCAGAAGGCAAAAGAGAGGTTGTAAGAATCCACTGATCTCCTCCTGAAAAACGATCCCCGGGGTGGCTAGGTGGCGCAGTGAATAGAGCGCCGGCCCTGGAGTCAGAAGGACCTGAGTTCGGAGCCGGCCTCCAACACTTAATCCACACAAACAAAAACCTAGCCGTGTAACCTTGGGCAAGTTACTTAACCCCAATTGCCCTAA
Source organism: Gymnobelideus leadbeateri (assembly GCA_011680675.1). NCBI lineage: Eukaryota > Metazoa > Chordata > Mammalia > Diprotodontia > Petauridae > Gymnobelideus > Gymnobelideus leadbeateri. The sequence continues at coordinate 14,276 of WOXC01005988.1, read as the reverse complement.
AGGGGCAGCTAGGTGGCGCAGTGAGTAAGAGTGCTGGCCTCAGAGTTGGGATGACCCGAGATCAGATCTGGCCTCAGAAAATGAGCACCCACGCATAAATAATGACTAGCCCTGTAACCTTGAACAAGTTACTTAACCCCAATTGCTTTAAAAAAAAAATCCCGAATAGAAAACACCTAGGAATATTAGAGCCAGGCTCTGGAATTCCCAGATCAAAGAGAATATATTACAAGCAGCCAGGAAGAAACAATTTAAATATTGTGGAAACACAATTAGGATAACTCAGGATCTGGCAGCTTCAATACTGAGGGATTGAAGGGGTAAGAATCTGATATTCTGGACATCAAAGGAGCTGGGATTAAAATCAGTAATCACCTACCCAGCAAAACTGAGTATCATCTTTCAGGGGAAAATATGGTCAGTCAGTGGAATAGAGGACTTTCAAGCATTATTGATGAAAATACTAGAGTTGAATAGAAAATTTGATATTCAGATACAAGAATCAAGAGAAAAATGAGAAGGTAAACAGGGAAAAGAAATCATAAGGAACTTGTCAAAGTAGAACTACTTATATTTGTACACGGAAAAACAACAATTGTAACTGATTAAAGTTTCTCAGTATGAGAATAGTTGAAGGGAAGAGAAACATATGTACATATACATATATATGTCTATATAGGAAGGTATATCGGTTTATGAATACATATGTGAATGTGTGTATATATGTGTACAGGTATACATAGATAGAGAGCACAGGACCAATTTAATAGGAAGGGATGATACTTAAAAGGTGATTTTAAGAGGTGAAACAGTGATAAAAAGAGAGGAGATGGGAAGAGATGGAATGGGGTGAACTATCTTGTATAGAAGAGGCAACAGAAAATAGTTAAAATGGAGGGGAAGAACAGGCAGGCAAATGGTCAACCTTATTCTCATTGAACTTTTTAAAAGAGGGAATGACATACACACTAAATATGTTATTTCACCCAATGGGGGAAGGGGATGAGAGGAGGGATGATGGAACGGAGGGCAGGCTTGGGGGGGCGGGAATTGGAAGCACCCACTTTTGAAAAGAGACAGCATCAAAGTAGAGAATAAAACAAGTGGGAGGTGGGATAGAGGGAGGGAAATGTAGTCATTCTTTTACAATATATCCATTATGGAAATGTTTTGTTTAACTACACACGTTCAATGTATAATGAATTGCTTATCTTCCCAATAAGGGTTGGTAACAAGGGAAGAAGTGAATCTGGAATTCAAAGTTTTAAAACCAATGTTTAAAAATTATTATTATAATTATTTTTTTAACTTTTTATTCCCAAATGCTTTACATCATACATTTCTTCCAGATATTGAGTTACAACTTTTCCCCCCATTTTTCCCTACCCTCCACCCCATAATAGCAGTCCCACAGGATATCCCCACATCCCATCTGCTCTCTCCCATATCTTCTCCCATACCCCTCTTGACTCTCCCAGTAAGGCAAGGTGAATGTCCATGCCCCAATGCCTATACAGCTTATTTCCCAGTTATATGCAAACTAGTATTAATAATAGTATTTCTACATTTTTACACATTTTGATTTTAAAACTTTGAATTCCAGATTCATTCCTTTCCTCTCTTGTCACCCACCCTTACTGGGAAGATAAGCAGTTCAGTATATGTTGTGCATGTGTAGCTATGCAAAACATTACCATAGAAGATATATTGTAAAAGACTGAATATATTTCCCTCCCTCCTATCCCACCTCCCACTTGGTCTATTCCCTACTTTGATCCTGTCCCTTTTCATAAGTGGGTGCTTCCAAATTCCCTCCCCCCCTTCCTTCCCCCCCTCCCTTCCATCATCCCACCTCTTTCCCTTCCCCCCTATTCAGCTGTAGGGTGAGATATCCTATTTAGTATATATGTAATTCTCTCCCTGATGCAAATTAAATGAGAATAAGGTTTTGTCTTTTTACCTTCCTGTTCTTCCCCTCCCTTGTAACCATTTTCCCTTGCCTCTTCTATATGAAATAGTTTACTGCATTCTGTTTCTCCCCATCTTCTCTCACGTCTTAATTTGATGTTTTAAGTATCATCCCTTCCTATTACATTTGACCTGTGTCCTATATCTATGTATACCTGTAAACATATATACAAATATTCACATATGTATTCATGTGGCCATATACCCTTCTTCAACTATTTTCATACTGAGAAAGTTTCATCAGTTACAATTATTTTTCCATGTAGGAATGTAAACAGTTCAACTTTGATAAGTTCATGATCATTTCTTTTCCCTATTTACCTTCTCAAGCATCACTTGCTTCTTGTATTCGAATGTCAAATTTTCTATTTAGTTCTGGTTTTTTCATCAAGAATGGTTGAAACTCCTCTATTTCATTAAATAGTTACATTTTCCCCTGAAACATGACACTCAGTTTTTCTGGGTTGGTGATTATTGGTTTTAATCCCAGCTCCTTTGCCCTACTGAATATCATATTCCAAGCCCTTTAATATCTGAGTGTAGAAGCTGCCAGATCCTGTGCTATCCTGATTGCATTTCCACAGTATTCAAATTGTTTCTTCCCGGCTGCTTGTGATATTCTCTCCTTGATCTGGAGATTCTGCAACCTGGCTATAATATTCCTAGGAGTTTCTTTTTGGGATCTTTTTCAGGAGGTGATCAATGGATTCTTTCAACCTCTATTTTACCCTCTGGTTCTAAATCATCAGGGCAATTTTCCTTGAGAATTTCTTGAAGGATGATTTCTAGGTTCTTTCTTTGATCATGGTTTTCAGGTAGTCCAATAATTTTTAAATTATCTCTCCCGGATCTATTTTCCAGGTCAGTGGTTTTTCCCATGTGATATTTCACATTGCCTTCTACTCTTTCATTTGTTTGGATCTGTTTAACAGCACTAGCTTCCCTTTGGTGCATTCTAAATTCAAAGGAAAGATTCTCCTCAGTGAGCCTTTGAGATTCTTTTTTTCCATCTGGCAAATTCGGCTTTTTAAGGCATTCCTCTCCTCATTACCTTTTTGAGCTTCTTTTGCCATTTGTGTTAGTCTATTTTTTTAAGGTGTTATTTTCCTCATTAAGGCAGTTGACTCTTATTTCATAATTTTCTTGCAGCATTTTCATTTCTCTTCCCAATTTTTCCTACACTTCTTTTATTTGATTTTCAAAATCATTCTTAAGGTCCTCTATGGCCTTTAACCAGCTCATATTTTCATTTGGGGCTTTTGGTGCAGGAGTTCTGACCTCCCATTCCTCCTCCTGTTCCATGCATTGATCCTCTTTGCCCCCAAAGCAGGAATCTAATGTTGAATTTTTCTCTTTATTTTGTTTCCTTTGCCTAGGCATGTTCCACTTAATTACTTGACTTTGGGGCTTGTTGCCACAGTAGGACTCTGCCACCCCCAAGGGGAGCTTCTGTCCCAAACACTAGGGTCTTCCCAACTACCAGAGGTATTAGTTGGTTGCCTTCTCTGAAGCCCCCACATGCTCTGGCAAGCTGGTCACACACCCCAGGACCTCCACCCCAGATTGTAATCCAGATCCAACAAGTTTAGATCAAGAGCAATTACCACAAGACTGATTGCTGGGTCCCCCTAAAGTTAGCAGGGCAGGAACTGAAGCTGCTGGGTGTGTCTGCGGGTGTGCTGGAGATTCTCAGAGGCTTCTTGCTCCTAGGGAAAGAGGCCGTGACACTCTTCCAACTAATGAGTCCCAAAGTCCATAGGGCAGTAACCTCTCACTTTGTCTGTGGCATCTATGTCTTGGTAATTCTGGAAACACTCCAGGCTGCTGGTCCTGCTGCCCTGGGCCTAAAACCTCAGACTCAAGTGGTTCTGGGCTCAGCTCCCAGAGCGCTGTGCTAGCCACTCCCTGCTGGGCTGCAGGACTGTTCTCAGCGGGAAGTTAGCTTCTCTGTGTCATTTTGTGGGTTCTAGAGCTCTAGAGGTCGTTAGGAGTCCCCCTATAACATAATTTTCAAGTGGTTTGCACTGGAGCTCAGTGGAAATGTTGTTTCTACTCCCCCATCTTGACTCTGCCCCCTATTATTATAATTATTAAGCCTTTTTTTACATGCACTCAAAAATAAAATATGCAGGCACTGGGGCATGGAGTTCCATCTTGCCCTCCTGGAAAGTTGGAGGAACGGGGGAAGATATCGGAGGCAACAGATTGGGGGATGAGGTATTGGGTGGGATTCATGTTTTTGGGTGGTGGGTATGACAGGGAAAGATGGGGAGAAAATATGTAACTTAAAATCTTGTGGAAATGAATGTTGTAAACTAAAAATAAACATAAAATTAAGAAAATTAATAAAAAAATTATTGAACTGCCTGAAAACCAGGAGAAAAAAAGAACCTAGACACCAACTTTCATGAAATTATCAAACAAAATTGCCCTGATATTCTAGAACCAGAGGGCAAAATAGATATTCAAAGAATTCACTGATTGTCTCTTGAAAAATATCACAAAAAGAAAATTCCTAGGAATATTATACCCAAATTCTAGAGCTCCCAGGTCAAGGAAAAAAATACTGCAAGCAGTGAGGAAGAAACAATTTGAGTACTGTGGAAACATAATCAGGATAACACAAGATCTAGCAGTTTCAACACTAAGGGATCAATGGGCTTGGAATATAATATTTGAGAGGTCAAAGGAGCTAGGATTAAAACCAAGAATCCCCTAACCAGCAAAACTAAGTATAATGCTTCAGGGGAAAATATAATCATTCAGTGGAATAGAGGATTTAAAAGTATTCTTTATGAAAAAACCAGAACCGAACAGAAAATTTGACTTTCAAATGCGAGAAGCAAGAGAAGCATGAGAAGGTAAACAGGAAAAAGAAATCATAATGAATTTATTAAAGTTAACTATTTATATTCCTACATGGAAAAATGATAATTGCAATTCAGGAGACTTTTCTTAGTATGAGGACAGTTGAAGGGAACATATGTGTGTGTGTATATTTATATATGTGTATATATATATATATATATATATACACATATATATGTGTGTGTGTGTATACATACATAGATGAATGTATAGGAGGCTGTAGGTGTGTATAAATATATATGTGAGGGTATGCATATGTATGTACATGTACACATAGACAGAGGGCACAGGATGTGTTGAATATAAAGGGATGATATCTAAAAATATATATAATTAAGAGGTTATGTTGGGAGGAGAAAGGGAGAGAGAGATCTGGATAAATTTTATCTCATATAAAAGATACAAGATAAAACTGTTTCAATGGAGCAGAAGAACAGGAATTTGAAAGGGGATGGGACAACCTTCCTCTCATTGAATTTAGCTTAAGGATAGAATAACATACACACTCAATAGGGTATCTTACCCTACAGTAAAATGGGGGGGGGAATAAGTGTGTAGATGATAGAAGGGAGGGCAAATTGGGGGAGAGGGTAGTTAGAAGCAAACACTTTTGAAAAGGCACAGGGTCAAAGGAGGAAATAGAATAAGTGAGGGGAGTGATAGGATGGAGGAAAACATAGTCTTTCACAGTATACCTACTATGGAAATATTTGCGTCACTATATACATGTACAACCTATATTGAATTGCTTATCTTCCCTGTGGGTGTGGGTGAGGAGTGTAGAAGAAAAAAAAATCTGGAACACAAAGTTTTAAAGACAAATGTGTACATAAAAAATATGTGTATATATATATATATATATATTTTTTTTTTTTGGCAGGGCATTTGGGGTTAAGTAACTTGCCCAAGGTCACACGGCTAGGTTTTTTTTGTTTGTGTATGCGTTAAGTGTCTGAGGCCAGATCCGAACTTAGGTCCTTCTGACTCCAGGGCTGACGCTCTACTCACTGCGCCACCTAGCTGCCCCCAAATATGTATATTTTTAACATGCTACTGGGAAATAAGATATATAGGCACCAGGGTATAGAAATCCATCTTGCCTTACTAGCAAGTTAGTATGGGGGTGATGGGGGATCATATAAGAGAGAATAGATTGGGGAAAGGGATATTCAGCAGGCTAGCTATTTTGGGGTGGCAGGTTGGGGAAAGATGGGCAGAAAAAATGTATAACTCAAAATCTTGTGGAAATGAATGTTGAAAACTAAAAACAAACAAACAAATAAACAAATAAATGAATGAATGAATTAATTAATTAATAGATAAATGAATGAATGAATGAATGAATGAATAAATTGGAAAAAAAGAAGAAACCAAGATAGACTGGGTGATGTTACTGAGAAGGCTTTAGGAGTAAAGTAAGAATGTTCAAGTAGCTTTTGTCAGGTGGTCTCAATCTTCTCAGTGACTTAGAATTCTAAATCATTTGCTTAAAGTAGAGTGTTATTTAGGGCATTAAGTTGAGAGGGAAAAGCTTGGAACAGTCATTAAAGGGAGTAAAATAGGGAGTCAACAAAAGAAAGAGAAGAAATACTGCTGAGCAGAAGTGAGGGTCCACTTGAGATTGCGTTCTATAAATTTATAATGGGTAGCATAATTAAATTTGTGCTTTTACTCAGTTTTCTATTCCCAAGGCTATGGTAAATGACTTCTCCCTTGATTAGAGTCATTAACACATGAAAGTATGTTTATTTGAGCTTCCTTCCTTGGTGTGAAATGCCAAGTTTCTCTAAAGTGCTGATTATTCATCAGGGAATAAGTATCTATTTTAAATTTTGGGACTAGAAGCTTAAAAAATAAACACAATTGATGAATTTACTAATTATATTTCTTCATAGAAGTATGGCCTGGTTTACAGTTAGAGAGGTGTTTTATCATTTCATCCTCAAAATAACCTGTAAATCAGATTATAGATTAGACTGAAACTGATGAATTCATTCATATAAGATAACACAGTTGGTAAATGGTAGAACAAGACCTTGAACTCAGGTCATAGGAGCACTAGATTTTAGCTGGAAGGGATCTAGAATGAATTAATGAAATAGCATTTCTTAAGTGTATACATTACATTAAACTCTGTAATAAGAAGAGGAGTTGTCAGTAAGAACCCTGTTTAGAGTATGGTGATGGAACAAGGAGTGAAATGAAATATGACTGGAGTCTGCCTGAAATAGTGAATCTGGTCCTCATTCACTAGTCAGCAAAGTGGGGCTCCAGTCAGAATTTCTGGGGATGACATAATCTGTATGAATCTACATATGGGCAAACTGACTTCCAGTGTGATATAAATGGCTTGCAGAACTTGTATTCTTTCCACCAAACCATGGATCATCCAAGTGATTATACATTTAAAATCATGTGTATAGAAGTGTATATATTCATGTATGTGTATATAATCATCTATATGCAAATGTGTATATATTCATGTACACTATGTGTAAACATACACTTACCTACATATCTATCTATATCTTTATGTATATATGCACATACATATAGGTATACACACATGCTGAATGATTTAGAATGATCAAGACAGGGCTCCATTTATGTATTTCAGATTTTTTTACAATCTCTGTTTCTCTCTCTCTCTCTCTCTCTCTCTCTCTCATTCTCTCTCTCATTCTCTCTCTCTTTCTCTGTTTTGGGGGAGGTAATTAGGATTAAGTAACTTGCCAAGGGCCACAAAGCTAGTAAGTGTCCAAGGGTGGATTTGAGCTCAGGTCCTGTTGACTTCAGGACCAGTGCTCTATCCACTATGCCAACCAAACTGCCCCCTTCTTTTGAAATTTCCCCATAAGTATAGATCAGTAGGATCAATGTTAAGTGTAATGCAAATGTAAGACAGGGTCTTTTTCTTCAATCCTTTATGATCTAGCAGTACTTTCAGCATTTTTTAATTTTCTTTTGAGTATTTACTCACTTTTAAATATTCATTTTTTTAGAATTTAGAATTCCAAATATCCTCCCTCTTCCACCTTCCCCATAGATTGAGAAAACAAACAGTATGAATCAGTAATACATTTGAAGTCATGCAAAACATATTTCCATATTATTCATGTGGCAAAAAAGCAAAAAAGCAAAAAAAATAATAAAGTGGAAAAATATGCTTAAATATGTACCTGGATTTCATAAGTTCTCTCTCTAGAGGTAGACAGCATTTTTTGTTATGGTGTAGTAGAAAGTACCCTAGCACACCCAGGATGGCCTGCTAGCACAGGTTCTTTTGATCTGCTTTTTTTTTTTTTTTTAATTTTATTTATTTATTTTTTTAAAGCAATTGGGGTTAAGTAACTTGCTCAAGGTTACACGGCTAGTCATTATTTATGCGTGGGTGCTCATTTTCTGAGGCCGGATCTGATCTCGGGTCATCCAAACTCCGAGGCCGGCGCTCTTACTCACTGCGCCACCTAGCCGCCCCTTTAGGGCAATTGGGGTTAAGTAACTTGCCCAAGGTTACACGGCTAGGTTTTTGTTTGTTCGTATGGATTAAGTGTCAGAGGCCGGCTCCGAACTCGGGGCCTTCTGATTCCAGGGCTGGCACTCTATTCACTGCGCCACCTAGCCGCCCCTTGATCTGCTTTTAAAGGAAAGGTAGCTTTTACAGGGGTTAAGAATCCTACTTTTAATTACATTCACTAGTTCATGGGAAATGTCAGCACATTTCAGTGGAAAAAAAAATACAAGCAGAGAAATTAGTGAAAGATCAACAGATAGGGCTCCAACTGTCTGAACATAATAACATTGCAATACACTTTAAAGACATCACTGAATCGAGGAAGCACAGACATCTAAGCAGTCAGGGGGCTCTGAACATGTGACTACTCATAGTCTCCACCAGGAAATAAAAAAATCCTTCGATAGAATAAAACCCCAAAGCAAAATACCAAGTCAGAGTTGGTATTTTACACTTGGTATTATACACTTAGAACCAGAAGGCATTACAACCTAATTAGGTTAGTACGAAAAGGTGTGAAAGCCTTCCTATGAGCAAATCTCCCCTAAGCAAGCTTCTCTTTAAGCAAGTTCCTCCCCTAGTGGGCTCTATGTGATTCAGTATGTATCATAGCCAGGCACATAGGCCTATCAAAGCATGGGGAAGCTCTTATATCCCATTAACCTTATACATAGGTCTTTTGGAATTGTTTTGGATCATTGTTTTCAGCACAGTAGCTAAGTCTTTCACAGTTGATCACTACTATAATATTGCTATTACTGATTACAGTGTTCTCCTGTTTCTGCTCATTTCATTTGTCCTGAGCATGTCATATCAGTCTTTCCAGGTTTTTCTAAAATCATCTTGTTCATAAGTTCTTATAGCACAATAACATTTCATCATGATCATATACAAAATTTTTTCTATCATTCCTCAATTGATAGGCATCCTCTCAATTCCATTTTTACTACTACAAAAAGAGCTGCTATAAATATTTTTGTACATATAGATTCCCCTCCCCCTTTTCAATCACTTTGGGATACAGAGCAATAGTGGTATTCCTGAGTAAAAGGACATATGCAGTTTTATAATCCTTTGGGCATAGTTAGAAATTGTTCTCCAGAAAGGTTGGTTTAGTTCACAAATTTACCATTAGTGCATTAGTGTTCTTTTATTTCAATGTCTCCTACAGCAATTATTATTTTCCTTTTTTTTTTAAGGTGATAGGCATGAGGTAGTATGATTTCACTTGTTTTTGTTGTGGATGTGGTCATTTACATTTATATTTTTCCCAATATTGGATAAGCTCTATATTCCTATTATAATCCCACATTGTCATATTGTATGACCTTTATTGTATATTGTTGTAATCTCCTTGCTAGTATTTTATTTAAAAAATTCAAACCTATATTCACTAGGGAAATTGGCCTATAGTTTGTTTTCTTTGTTTTTATTCTCTCTCTGGTTTAAATAACACCATATTTTTGTCAAAAATAATTTGATAAGACTCCATCATTATTTGATTTTTTTTTCAAATAGTTTGAATGGTATTGGGTTAATTGCTCCTCAAATGTTTGGCAGCATTCATTTGTAAATCCATCTGGTCCTGAGGATACATTCTTAGGGAGTCCATTTATGGTTTGTTTGATTTCTTTTTCTAAGATGGTGCTTGTTTTTTTTTAATTCGTCTTTTTACTTAGATTATTGACTTTATAGGAATAGAATTTGTCAAAATAGCTCTTAATTGCTTTAATTACATCTTTATGTGTGATGCATTCACCTTTTTCATTTTGACACTGCTAATTTTGTTTTGTTTTCTTTTTTTTAATATCAACTCAACCAATGTTTGTCCATTTAATTATTTTTTTTGGTAAAACTATGTTTTCAACTGCAATCTTTTGACAAAATGCAAACTTCACAGAAAAAAATTCTTTTAGTTTAGATCCATTCAAGGGCCATACTTGAGGAACGAGATGGCTACATGTGGCCTTGTGATTAACCACCCTTATCCTAGGTTTACTTATTTGTCAAATATTATTTTTATGTTATATTTGGTTAATCTCTTTAAATTTCAAGACTTTTGTTTTGGTGTTTACTAGTGAAAAATTTTATCTTTTATTTTTCAGGTTTTCTTTCCAGTCATATGTCCAATTCATTGATCTGCTCTTTCTCTCTTTTTATTGTTGTATACACTTAGAGATAGAAATTTTCCCCTAAGTACAACTTTGTCTACACCAGACAAATGTTAGATTTTTGTCTTATTGCTCTCATTATCTTTAATGACATTATTTATCATAACTATGATTTGATCTTTAATCCACTCTTCCTTTAGGATTAGGTTATTTAGTTTCCATTTACTTTTAATCCATGCTTCCATGACTATTTAACACACTTTTATTTTTATTCATTCACTCATTCATTCATTTAATTATTTAGCTTATTTTTACATTTTATTTATTTATTTGTTTGAGAAGGGTGCATTTAATCTTGCTTTTCTGTATTTGTTTCTTCAGCTTTAACACCTCAATGGATTATCAGTTTTTTTTTTTTGAAGGTGCCATGTACACCAGAAAAAAAAATATATATATATACTTCTTTCTATTCCTAATCAGTTTTCTCCAGAGGACTACCATATTTACCTTTTCTAAAATTCTATTCACCTTTTAAATATCTCATTTATTTTATGTTTAGATTCATCTAAGTCAGAGAGGGGAAAGTTGAGATTCCCAAATATAGTTTTCCTCTCTATTTCCTCCTATACCTCATTTAAATTTTTCTTCAAGAATTTGCTGCTATGCCATTGGGTATATATATGTTTATTGCTATTACTTTATTGTCCATGGTCCCATCTTACAAGATGTAGTTTCTGTGCTCATGATGTATTTCACACTATTACCTTATTTTAATAGTGTGTCTCTGTTTCAAGTGTCTTTTTTCTAAACAACACATTATTGGATTCTGGTTTCTAATTTGTTTTGCTATCTGCTTCCATTTTATGGTTGAATTATTTCTATTCACATTAGAGATATGATTGCTAATTTTGTACTCCCACCCCAACCCTCTTTTCTCCTATTTATCCCTTTCTCTCTGTTTTGTATTGTGTACATTGTTAGAAGTTGATCTTGTTTCTGACCACTGCCTCTTTTAATCTCTTTCCCCTCTCTAAAACCCTTTTCCCTTTTATCTTCTCTATTTCTCTGTTGGGTAAGATATACTGCTATATCTAATTGACTCTCCCCCCCTCCCGCTTTCTGTGTGTGTGTGTATTCTTCCCTTTTTAAATCAATCCAGAGAAGAGTAAGATGCAAGCATTGCTCACCACCTCAGTTTCCCCTCCTATATTGGAGCTCTTTTTTGGTGATATGAGATAATTTTTATATGAGATAATTTTCTCCATTCTTTTTTTCACTTTCCCCTTCTTTCATTGCACTGGACTTTTTGCACACCTTTATTTTATTTTATTTTGGGCAGGGGGGGTGAGGCTGGAGCTCATCCCAGGATAATTGACTTACTCCCATGCTCTCTACATAGAGTTCTCCTAATTGACCTCATAATAATAATAATTTTAAAAAAGTCCTTAGGGCAAAATAGAGGTTGAAAGAATCCGCCGATCACCTCCTGAAAAAGATCCCAAAAAGAAAACTCCCAAGAATATTATAGCCAGGTTCCAGAATCCCCAGATCAAGGAGAAAATACTACAAGCAGCCAGGAATAAACAATTTCAATATTATGGAAACACAATCAGAATAGCACAGGACCTGGCAGCTTCTACACTGAGGGATCAAAGGGCATGGAATACGATATTCCAGAGGGTAAAAGAGCTGGGAATGAAACCAAGGGTCACCTACCCCGCACAGCTGAGTATTTTGTTTCAGGGGAAAATATGGTCATTCAGTGGAATAGAGGATTTTCAAGCATTCTTGAGGAAAAACCAGAATTGAATAGAAAATTTGACATCCAGACACAAGAAGCAAGAGATGCCTGAGAAGGTAATCAGGGAAAGGAAATAAAAAGGAACTTATCAAAGTTGAACTATTTACTTTCCTATATGGAAAAACAATAATTGTGACTGAAGAAATCTTTCTCACTATGAAAATAATGGAAGAAGGGTGTATGGACATATGAATACATATGTGAATGTGTGTGTATATGGTTACAGTTATATATGGATAGAGGGCATAGGTTGAATTTGTTGGGAAGGGAGGATACTCAAGGGGTGAAATTATGAGGTGAGAGAGGAAAGTGGCAAGAGGAGATGGGGAGAGACAGGGCAGGGTAAACTATCTCATGTAGAAGAAGCAAGGGGAAGTGGTTGCAAGGGAGGAGGAGAATAGGAAGGCAAAAAAAGCAAAACCACATTCTCATTGAATTTGGTTCAGGGAGAGAATGACATACATACTAAATGGGATATCTCAACCTGCATCAGAATAGGGGGAAGGGGGATGAGAGGAGGGATGATGGATGGGAGGGCATCCTTGGGGGAGGGGAGGTTGGAAGTACCCACTATAGAAGAGGGACAGGATCATGTAGGGAATGGACCAGGTGGGGGGTGGGATGAGTGGGAGGGAATTATAAGCAGCCTTGTACAATATATCTACTATGATAATGTTTTGCATAGCTAGATATGTACAACATATACTGAATTACTTATCTCCCCAGAGGGAATGGGTGACAAGGGAGGAAAGAAATGGATCTGAAATTCAAGGTCTTAAGATTAAATGTTTCAAATATATATAATTACTCTTATTAATACTCTTTTTTTTGTTTTTTTTTTGTTTTTTGTTTTTTTTTTTAGAGCATTTGGGGTTAAGTAACTTGCTCAAGGTTACACGGCCAGTCATTATTTGTGTATGGGTGCTCATTTTCTGAGGCCGGATTCGATCACGGGTCATCCCAACGCCGAGGCCGGCGCTCTTACTTACTGCTCCACCTAGCTGCCCCTAATAATACTCTTTTGCTTGTAATTGGGAGATAAGATGTGCAGGCATCGGGACACAAAGATTCACCTTCCTCTAATGGAAAAGTGAAGGGGGTATGGGAGAAGGTATGGGAAAGAGCAGATTGGAGGAAGCGATATCTTGCGGGATTACTATTCTGGGAGGGTGGGTAGGGGAAAAACAGGGGGAGAAAATGATTGTAACTCAAAATCTGGTGGAAATGAATGATGTAAAACAGAAGTTAATAAAGCATTTGTTTAAATATTAAAAAATAAAAATAAAAAAAAGTCCTTAGGAGTTAAGTGTTTCATCCTCTTATGCAAGAATGTAAACAGTTTATGCTTCAGATTTGTATTTGTAAGTCAGATTTTTTATTTACCTCTGGTCTTTTCATTCAGAATGCAGGAAAATGATGACCAACTACAACAGACTGGTCTCTTCTCAGCAATGCAGTGATATAAGTCAATCCCGAAAGAATCATGAAGAAGAGAGATGCCTACATCCAGATATATAACTAGAAAGAACTGAGTTTGAATCCTGATGGAAGCAAACTACTTGATCTTTTTCTTTTCATTGTTTGGTTTCATTTCTTCTTTATGATTTTTCATCCCGTCTAGTACAATACAACTTTGTAACTTGACTAATGTCTAATTTGAAAGTATTTGCAGATCCTGTACTGGACTATATGCTGTTGTGGGGGTTGGAGGGAGGGAGGGAAGGGAAATTTGAAACTCAAGGAACTATGGAATTGAATCCTATAAACTAAAAATAAACAAATAAATTAATAATAATAATAATAATGCAGAAAAATGCTCTATTTCATTTCCTATCCAAGATTATGCTCAGTTTTGCTGGGTAGGTTATTCTTGTCTTCAACAATAGTTCCTTTGCCTTGCAGAATACAATTTTACTAGCCCTTTGATGCTTTAATGTGGTGGATGCTCAATTTTGTTTCATCAAGACTGTGGCTCTACTATATTTCTGTAGTTTATTTCTAACTGCTTGAACTA
>WOXC01005987.1:0-127035 GCA_011680675.1 Gymnobelideus leadbeateri | reverse complement strand
CTATTATGCTTTAGCTGAAGTTTTGCAGGTGTAGCAATCCCAATATCAAACAAAGCAAAAGACAAAATAGACCTAATTAAAAGAGATAAGGAATGAAACTACATCTTGCTAAAAGATACCATAGACAATGAAGTAATATTAATACTAAACACGTATTCATCAAGCATTGTAGCATCCAAATTCTTTCTTTAACTTAATATTTTATTTTCCCCCAAGTACATGTAAAGATACTTATCAACATTCAGTTTTAAAACTGAGTTCCAAATTCTCTCCCTCACTCTCCAACCCCATCAATAAGACAAGCAATATGAAATAGGTTATACATGTGCAATCATGCAAAATATATTTCCATATTAGTCATATTGCAAAAGAAAACATAGACCAAAATAAAAATACAGAAAAAAGTTTAAAAAGCATGCTTCAATCTGTATTCAGATTCTATCAGATTTTTTTTCTAGGGATGAATAAGTCCTTCAGAATTGTCTTAGCTCATTTTATTGCTTAGAATAGTTGAGTCATTCACAGGTGATCATCTTACAATATTGGTGTTGCTGTGTACAATGTTCTCCTGGTTCTTTTCTATTACTTTGCATAAGTTCATATAAGTCTCTCCAGGTTTTTCTGAGAGCATCTACCTCATCATTTCTCAAATCATGACAGAATTCCATTAAAATCATATACCACAAATGGTTCAGTCATTCCCCAATTGATGGGCATCACCTCAATTTACAATTATTTGCCACCAGAGAAGAACTGTTATAAAAATTTGGACATAGTTCCAAATAGCTCTACATAATGGTTGAATCAGCTCATAACGTCCCCATCAGTGCATTAGTGTCTCAATTTTCCCACATCCCCTCCAACATTTATCATTCTCCTTTTCTGTCCTGTTAACCAGTCTAATAAATGTGAGCTAGTAACTCAGTATTGTTTTAATTTGCATTTCTCCAATCAATAATGATTTAGAGCCTTTTTCATATTACTATAAATATATGTGGTTACTTTATCAGAAAACTTATTGTTCAATAATATTTTTATCATTTGTCAATTGAAGAATAGCTCTTATTTTTATAGAGTTAACTCATTTCTCTATATATTTGAGATGAGACCCTTATCAAAGAAACTTACTTCAAAACTTTTTCATAGTTTTGATTGCTAATTGTTTTTCCCTCCATATTATTCCCTACTATGTTTATTGCATTTTCTTTCTCCTTTCACACTGTCCCTCTTCAAAAGGGTTTTGCTTCAGCCTGTAAGAAAGAGTGAATTCCACATTCTCACCCCTTAATTTTATTTTTAGAGATATCATCCCATCATATTCAACTTACACTTGTTCCCTCTGTCTATACATCTTCCTTCTAACTGCCTTACTAAAGAGAAATCTCCTATGAGTTTTATATATATAATCTTCCCATGTGGGAATGTAAACAGTTTAAGTAAAGTCCCTTATGATTTCCCTTTAATGTCTTCCTTTTTATGCTTCTTTCCAGGGTTATATTTGGAAGTTAATTTTATATTCAGCACTGGTCTTTTCGTTAGGAAAGCTTGAAATTCTTTTATTTCATTGATTATCCATTTTTCCCCTGGAAGGATTATACTCATTTTTTTCTGGGTAGGTGAATCTTGATTGTAATCCTAACTCCTTTGCCCTCCAGAATATCATATTCCAAGTCTACAATCCTTTAATGTAGAAGATGCTAAATCTTCTGTTTCCCTAAATGTGACTCCATGATACTTGAATTTTTTTTTTTCCTGGCTGCTTACAATATATTCCCCTTAATCTGGGAGCTCTGAAATTTGACTAGTATTTCTGGGAATTTTCATTTTTGGATCTCTTTCATAGGGTGATTGGTAGATTTGTTTAATTTCTATTTTGTCCTCTGGTTCTAGAATATCATAGAGGTTTTCCTTGATAGTTTCTTGAAAGATAAGGTTTAGGCTCTTTTTTGATTTTTTTGAAATCCAACAATTTTTAATTTCTCTCTCCTGGTTCTGTTTTCCAGGTCAATTGCTTTTGAAATGAGATATTACAAATTGTCTTCTTTTTCATTCTATAGATTTTGTTTTACACATTGTTTCTCAGTGTCTCATAGACTCATTAGTTTTCTCATATCCAATTCTAATTTTTAACGAGTTATTTTCTTCCTAGCATTCCATGTGGCCAATTCTATTTTTAAGGAATTATTTTCTTCTTTTTATTTTTGTACATCTTTTTACATTTTATGTGCTTCTATTATCAAGCTATTGTCTCTTTTTTATGACTATCTTGCATCATTCTCATACCTTTTCTCAATTTTTCTTCTACTTCTTTTTTTGATTTTTATAGGCCATTTTGACCTCTTTCAGGAGTTCTTTTGGGAACTGAGGTCAATACTCATTTTTCTTTGAGGCTTCAAATGTAGGTGTTTTAATAATGCTATTCTCTTCTGAGTTTGTGTTTTGATCTTTCCAGTCACCATAATTATTTCTATAGTCAGGTTCTTTTATTATTTTTTTTTTCATTTTACAGCCTAGTTTGTTACATTTTAACAATTTTATTTCATACTCAAAGACCAGAACACAAATACAGAATAGATAAAAGTTACAAAAATATATCATAAATTTAAATATTAGGATTTAAATACAAAGAAAGGAAAAAACCACATGCCATGTGCACAGCAGAACATAAGAGAGGATTCAAAATATGGAACAATAAATTTTCATTTCAAGAAAGCTGTATGATAAAAACAGGCTTTGAGAATCATCCATCTTTTCTTTGCTTCCTTGGAAGTTTTCTTTTGCTCTCTGCTGTGTACTTTTTTACTTTGTTCTTTCTTCCCCTCTCCCCACACACCGAGAAGGTTACAATAAAGTTTGGATATTTCTCTATACCTTAAGATATATACATACACAGACATATATACATACAGATATAGATATATACTTTCCCAAACATTCTACTCCTGATCTTTGATGTTTGTGCATATCTCTCATTTCCTATCCCTCCTGCCTCCTCTACTTTACTTCTACCCACTACCTTGCCCTCCTGTTACTTGCCTACCCCCTTCCAATGATCCCTACCCTATCCTCCCATTTAAACACCCTTCTATGCTCCCTTTTAATTATTCCCTCATTCTTCCCTCTAAAAATATCTCCCTTGTCTCCTCTCCCCTTCCACTGTCCCCAGCTTTATATTTCTTCTGAATTTAGAAGACTTTTATACTCTTCTAAATCCCCAATTATTAATAAGAATCTTAAACATATATTTTATGTATATAAAAAGTAAACAGTCTGTCTTTATGAATCCCTTATAATTTTCTTTGGTATGTACCTTATATTTCTCTTGGTTATTATATGTCAAATCTTCTATTAAGTTCAGAATTTTTTTAAAAGTCTTGAAAGTTTGAGAGTTTATCAAATGTTCATTTTTTTCATTCAGGATAATACTTCGATTTGCAGGGTATGATATTTTTAACCAGAGCCCCAGTTCTTTTGTTCTTCCGTAAGCTGAATTCCAAGACTGTAGTCCTTTAATGTCCCTGCTGTAATGTAATGTCTTGTGTAATTTTAATTGTGGCACCATAATATTTAAATTGTTTTAATCTTGATGCTTTTAATATTTTATCCTTGAACTGGGGATTTTGGAATTTGTCTATGATATTACTATGAGTTTTCTTTATAGGATCTCTTTTAAGTGGTTATCAATGGACTTTTTTCTATTTCTACCCCACCCCCCACCCTTGTTCTAAAGCTTCAGGACAATTTCCTTTAATTATTTCTTTTTCTTTAGCAGGGTAGGTCAGATTATTCCAAGTTCTCAAGACTTTCTCCCACAAAAGAGTTAAAATAGCACCTTAAGGTGAACAAAGTGTGGGTGGAGATAAATAAGACTACGGGCACAGCAGGGGTCTTCCTGGGACAATTTGAGAAGATTGGAAGAAAAATCCCAGGAAGAGGTTTGGTCCCTGTGAAGAAGAAACACCTCCACTCTATTTTATCAAGATTTTTTTTATTGTAACATTCAGTTAATCGGATTGTTTTCATATTTTCTCTTCTCAATCTATTTTTTATAAAGTGCTTCACTTTCCCTTCTATTTTTTCATCATTCATATTTTTTAGATTATTTCTTGATCTCTTATAATTTCACTGGCTTCACTTTGCCCAATTCTAATTTTCAAGGTGTCACTGTCTTCCTTAAGATTCTGGATCTCCTTGTCTAATTAGTTGACTTTCCTTTCATGTGCTTCTTGTTTTTCTTGAATTATTCTTTTTCTCTTTCTTTTTTTTGTTTTTTCCTCCATCTCTGTCATTTGATTTTTAAAGTTTTGATAAAGATTCTCTATAAATTCTTTTGGGGCAGGTGACCATTTGATGTTACTCTTTGGGGGTTTCTTTACTTCAATATCTTCCTCTGAAAACGAACCAACTCCAGTCATCTTTTTTTTTTAATTAATTTATTAGTTTAGTTTCAGTTAACAAGATTCAATTTCAATTCCATAGTTCCTTGATTTTCAAATTTCCTTTACTTCCCTCCCCCCTCCCCTCATGACAGCATATAGTACAGTATAGGGTCTGCAAATGCATTCATATTAAACATTATTCCAATTACAAAGGCATATTGTACTAGGTGGGATGAAATATGGTAAGGAAGAAATAAAACCAAACAATGAGAAGAACAAGATCATTTAGTTTGCTTCCATCAGGATTCAGGCACAGTTCTTTCTAGTTATATCTCTGGATCACGAATTTCTCACTTTCTTGAGTCATTCGGGATTAACTTATATCACTGCATTGCTGAAAAGAGTCCAGTCTGTCATAGTTGATCGTCACAGATACGGTATGTCTGTGGTTGTATACAAATTTCTTCTGATTCTACTCTTCTCACTCAGCATCAGTTTGTATAAGTCTCTCCAGGTAATTATGAAATCCGTCACCTCCTCGTTTCTTATAGCACAATAAAATTCCATTACATTCATATACCACAACTTGTTTAGCCATTCCCCAATTTATGGGCACCCCTTTAGTTTCCAATTCTTTGCAACCACAAAAAGGGCTGCCAAAAATATTTTTGTACATATGGTTCTTCCTCCCACTACTATGATCTCTTTGGGATATAACCCCAGAAGTGGTATGGCTGGGTCAAAGGGTATGAAATTATTTATAATCCTTTGGGCATAATTCCAGATTGCTCTCCAGAATGGTTGGATAAGTTCACAACTCCACCAGCAATGTATTAGCGTTCCAATTTGCCCACATCCTCTCCAGCATTTGACACTTTCAGTTTGGGATCTCTTTCAGGAGGAGTCCGGTGAATTCTATCAATAGCTATTTTATCTTCTGATTCCAGGACCTCAGGACAGTTTTCTTTGACAATCTCTTGCTGCTGCATCATAGAGTTCTGAGTTTCAGATTGATGGTATCTAATTTTTAGTGAATTATTGTCTTCAGCTAGTTTTTGAAGTTCCTTTTTTAGGGAGGTATTTTCTTTTTCCAAGTTGGTCATTGCCTCCCTGATTTGGTCTTTAAAATTTTTCTTAAGCTCCTCCAGGAATGCTATTTGGGCTTGAGACCAGATCATGTTTCCTTCTGTGGTCTCTGGTGTGGGCAGAGAGTCTATATTGTCCTGTGTGTTTTGTTGTTCTTGCCCTGCATAGTATGCTCGAATAGACTTTCTTGCCTTCCCCTTCTCCTTTTCAGCTTCCTTCCTTCCCATTGTGACTTCCTGTTTCTTAGTGTCTCAAGCTATGAGTTTGGGGCCTGATCCTTGACTTTGAATACCTCTGGGTGGCTAGTTTATGGCTAAGTCAGGGAAGTCAGTGAGGAATGTAGATGTGTAGGTGGGGCTAAGTCTGACCACTTCAGATTTCTGCCTCTATACCCCTGGGCTATAAGTAGGCTTTTGTTGGTGAGGTGAGGTGGGGCTTGTTGGGTCCCCTCCCTCTCTTCTCTTCAGGTTCCTGGCTGTCTCAGTTACACCCCTTCTTGGAGATTCTCAAGCCTGAGGCTATTTCCATTAACTTGGGATTTCAATCTGGGTGGGAGACTTATCTTTGGGTTTTCTGCTTCATGAAGGAGAGATGGGAGGATCTGAGCAGCCAGAATTTACTTTGCCATTCCAGCCCCTGTATTATACAGGCAGGCAGTTTCTAAACTTCCAGGCGGGGGCCGAATGCAGCCAGAGAAGCCACTCTCTCCACTGGGGGCCCGACTCTCCTGACTCTCCTACCTGGCTCCAGTGATCCGTTCCCTCTGCGAGATGACTGCGATTCGTCCTTGGTGAGTCTGCAGCCTGGGGCTTTTTCTCTCTCTGGTGTAGTCTGCTTGCCTGCTCTTACGTCTGAGCTGTGCAGACCCCACACTCTGCGCTCGACCTGTGCGGACACACTGGGCAACCTCCTGGGCTGGACTCTGCCACACTCTGTCTTCCACTGGGCTCGGTCACTCCGGAATCCGCTCAGATTTACCCTTTGGGACTTAGTGACAGAGGAGCTCAGCGAGGTTACTGCTTCCTTTCCGCCATCTTGGCTCCGCCCCAGTACCTCCAGTCATCTTTATTCCCATAATAGGTTTCTGTGGTTGGATTCTTTCTCCTTTGCCTGTGAATTTTTTTTTTTTTGTGGCAATAGCTTAATTTTTGAAATCACTTCCAGCCCTCAACTTTGGGAAATGGTGCTTCTTGCCCCAGATCTTCAGTTCTCCCCTCTAGCCTGAAGTCAAAGCCAAAATCCAACCTGTAAGTGCCCAGATCCAGGGACTTTCTGCCCCACTGCTGTTGCACTCACCAGGCATGAACTTGTTCCTTCTCGTTCCCACCTCTCTTCCCAGCACAGCTGGATCTAGCATTCCTTATCAGCAGAGGGTCCCTTGATCTTCCCAAGCTGAGAAAATCAACTCCCCTCACTCTTCTGGGAGTAAAAATTCCTATGGCTATGGCCAAGGCTGCCTCTCAAACCAGATAACTCAGGAATTGCCAATTGTAGTTTAAGGAGCTTGTTGCTTGTTATTAAAACAGAATCTGGAGTGGTGGTGTTTTCTGTTCACAGGGACCAAACCTCTTCCTGGGATTTTTCTTCCAATCTTCTCAAATTGTCCCAGGAAGACCCCTGTTGTGCCCATATTCTTATTTATCTCCACCCACACTTTGTTCACCTTAAGGTGCTATTTTAACTCTTTTGTGGGAGAAAATCTTGAGAACTTGGAATAATCTGACCTACTCTGCTATTTTCCTAGTATCCTCTTGTATTTTGTTACTTAAAAAATTAAGCTCTACTCCTGGGGTAGAGGTGGCACTGAAACAAGTGGCCCTGGCCTCTAGCGTGGTGCTGTGCTATCTTCTGCAGGCACCCTGCAGCAAAGCCAGGTCCCTCTTTGGGCTTGATGCTGCACTGGGGCCCAGAGTGGGACCTGGCCATTTATCTGTTACTGTGCTGGGACTTTGTGGGGGACTAGTCAGGGAACACACGAAGGGACTTAGTGCTTTTTCCAGGGTTCACTGGGGGAGGAGTAAGGGGATAGTCCTGCTGCTAGCTTGCCCTGGATTTCCCTCCCCTTTTTACAGAGTGAGACTATCCTTTCCTGACTACTTTCCAAGTTGTCTGGGGCTGGAAAATTGTTTCACTTCATTTATTTCTTGGTCTTGTGGTTGAGTAAAAGAACACATCCATTTCTGGGGGCAGTGACTAGGTAGATATAGTGGCTGGGTTCCCATCAGATGGACACACTTGCTATTTCTGTGGGAACTAAGAGTTCAGGGACACACCTGTTGTTCCAGTGAGCAGTGAGGCATAGACGAAGAACTTAGGACAGAGGGACTAGGTAGGTACAGTGGGCCTGCTGTTCAGTGGGGTCAGCCTTTAATGAAGTTAGAATAGTGGGGCTGGAGGCAGCTTTATTAGAATTCCATCAAATATGGAGACAGTATTTCACATCTGTAGTACACACTCCTACACACAGACCTCTCTATTAAAAAATAAATCTATTTTTAAATACTTAAAACAGAAATCTATTTTCTATTTCTCCCAACTGAATTTCTTGAGTCCTTGATTTTCATCCTTTATATCCCCTCAAAGGTTCAGGACAGTCTTCCCCTTGGACACTGCAGAAAGATGATGTTCTGGGAGGTCTTTACACTTTATCTTTTTCCTCAATCTTTTTACTGGTTATCTTGTGGCTTATTAAAAAAGTTCCATATTTCTGTTCCACTCTTCCTCCACATTCTTGCAACCTGGACCCCATACTTCTCTACAGTCCCCTCCCCTTCCTTCTTTAGCTTTGTGATCGTCTGATTCATAGGCTTTAATCCACCCTTGCAGTGAGGTTTCCTTGAGAGTTACCTCTGAAAGTTCATGTCTAACTTTTCATCAGCCATGCAGATAATAAGGCCATCATGAGCAGACCATGGATTTTCAGAGAGAT
This sequence comes from Gymnobelideus leadbeateri, assembly GCA_011680675.1. Taxonomy (NCBI): domain Eukaryota; kingdom Metazoa; phylum Chordata; class Mammalia; order Diprotodontia; family Petauridae; genus Gymnobelideus; species Gymnobelideus leadbeateri. Next base: position 118,641 of record WOXC01005987.1, on the reverse strand, counting down.
GAGGAAGTTTGGGAGAAAAAGGCAGTAAAAGCAATCAAAGTGACCAATTGGGTTATTGGTCTTCATTCATTTTTTTCCCACAAGTATTACTTTGTGGTAGATTCTTTTACTTTTCTTTTTTCTGTATTGCTATTTTTGTTTTGCTTTGTTTTGGGCATTTGGTGCCTCTAATATAATCTCTATTATTAAGAGTGCAGGGGTCAGCTAGGTGGCACTGTGTCGGCTAGGTGGTGCAATAAATAGAGCTGCAGCCCTGGAGTCAGGAGGACATGAGTTCAAATCTGGCCTCAGACACTTAACACTTACTAGTCATGTGACTCCTAAGCACAGAGCAATTTTGCTACCTGCCTCCTTCTGTCACCCTTCTTTCTTTAAAACTCACCTTGAAACACACTTCCAGAAATCCACTCTCATTATATTTCACAAATCACCAGGCTTCTCCAATTTTACTCCCTGCTCCCATATAGCAATATAAACAATAGTAATTTGTATTCATCTAGTCGTTTAGGGTTTGCAAAGAACTTTACACATATTTTATTTGAGCCTAATAACAATCATGTGAAATAGGTATTGTATTATTATCCCTATGTTATAGATGAGGAGGCTGAGGATCATAGAGATTGTGACTTGCCCATGGTCATGCAGTTAATGGGATCACAGGTCATAAAGAGAAGCAGAGATGGGTCTGTTACATTTTAAAAAACCACTATGCACTCCTTCTAAAACTGTATAAATAACCTCAGTCACAGAGTATCATATACATAACTAGAGACACTTCAGGACATATCATTCATTATGCTCTCTATCCAGAGGTGTCCCAAAGTTAGCTTTGAACTGGAAACTGAGAGCCATTGTTAGATTTCACTGTGAACATTTACATCTTGGAAATCAATATTAAAAATGGTGGCTTGAATTGTTGTTTTGTGGATTGTCTAGATCTAAGAACATGATGGAGAATATAGTAACAATGACAATTAAACTTAAGACTATGTGATGGGTACATTTCCCCCCAGGAAATCATTTGTTAAGCATTTATCAGTACATCTCTGTTCTCTATTTAATCTTCAGAACATCATAGGACCTGCCCATAAACAAATATCAAATACCTGGAAAGATATATCTATTATACAGGGCCCTGACCTCCAGGGTCACACAAACCACACACACACAAAAAAAAAAAAAGTGAGAAAGAGTATGACCTCATCAGAGCTGAGACATTAGAAGCTTCCTAGAGTCATCCTGGGTGTTTACTTTCACACTTTCCTAAGCACTTCAATGTAAACCTTACAAAAGATGAGCATTGGGGTGGCTAGGTGGCACACTGAATAGAGCACAGGCCCTGGAGTCAGGAGGAACTGAGTTCAAATCCAGACTCAGAAACTTTAACACAAAAACTAGCCATGTGACTTTGGACAAGTCACTTAAACCCCAGTTGCCCTGGCTTACCCCCTCCAAAAAGAAAAAAAAAAGTTGAGCATCTGCAATGATAAATAATGGCTAAAAATTATATAGTGATTTAAACTTGCTAAAGTACTCTACCAATATTATCTCATTTGATCCTCACAAAAATCCTGTGAAGCAGATGCTAATATGATCCTCATTTCATAGATAAGAAAACCAAGGAACACAGGCTAAGTAATTGCCTAGGGTGACATGGTTTTGAAGTGTTTAAGACAATATTCAAATTCAGTTCTTCATGATTACATGTTCAGCATTGGATCTCCTAACCATTGATGTTAGACTCAGATAGAAATAGATCACTAAACTATACATAAGGATTCCCACTGACAATATATTGACTTAGACAGCCACATACTAATATTATCTATTTTCTGTTGTATTTTAACCTATTTTGTTACATTTTCCAATTGCATTTTAGTATGACTCAGGCCTTAGAAGAGGGCATTGCAGCCTGTTGGCTGAGTGTTTGACACCTCCACTCCACACCCTTTTACACTGATTGTAATCTGGACTGTACTAAAATATTTTCTATTCTCTGACCCTAGACATAAGCACAGATTCTGGGGCTTATGTGTATTACTAGGCTGATTTGTGTATACCCACTATGCTTTTTTTTTGATAACATTAGTGTTTTTGAGGCAAGGAATCAAGGTATTACCAGGGTTGTGTGGAGGGAAGAAGGAGAGAAGTTATCAGTTACCATAAAATTTAAATCCACCACCATGAGCCATAAGATCTGGGTCAAGCTGAAGACAATCTGAAGACACCAAATAGGGGGAGTTTTCTATGTCTTGATGATCTACAAATCAGGTTGGATCCCTGATCCTTTGCCTCTCTTCTGGAATCCTGATCTCTGTGTTCCTAAACCAAGCCTTATAATCTAACCTAGATTCCTACATCACACTCTTGCTTAGCATGTTGACTTCTTGACCCTGGAAAAATGCCTAAACCGACTAATCTGTTTCAAATTTTAGGAGAAAAATCCTGAGATATGTCATTGGGCCAGAGAGTAAACAGAATGTAGCTCAAGATCAAATAATGTCTGAAGCTGGGCACACTCTTGATGTGTGGGGGAACTGAAGGTTTGTTTAGATTGTGGATGGCAATTGTTGAGTAATAACTTTCACAGTCAAGTGAATTGACGTTTCCTCCGAAGAGAATCCCTTGCAATCACCTCTTTATATGCATATAGAACATCAAATACCAGCAGGTATTGATTTCTCCCCAAGGTGAAGTCCACAGGCTAAGTGAGACTATTGTATTAGAGTTTATGCTCTGAGAAAGTGAGGGGAGGAATTGTGTCTAAAATGTATGGTGGTGTTTTATCTCCATCCTAGAAGAAAGAGCATTATGAATGTTGAGCTGCCTCTGAGACTTGAAGGGCAGACTAGGAGGCAACAGAGGTGATGGTATCCCATCTAGGAGAAGCAGGTGATGGAATAGAGCTAAGAGTGAAGCATATACAGTGAGAATAGCAGCAGTGACAGCCATCAGATCCCTGCAGAATTCTTCTGGTATATATTTTATGATTGAGGACTACACAAGCAAGGTCAAGCCTCTGCTATATAAGACAAAGAACTCAGAATGAGCTCATGAGTTATCTTAAAGAACCAAGAAAAATCATAATATGTTTTTATTTTCTTCAATTTCACCCTCCCCTTGATTATTTGCTAATAGTTTTTTTTAAGTGTTTTTTCTTACTCTTCTTTTTTTTTTTTTTTAGTATTTATATATATATTTGAAACATTTAATGTTACGACCTCGAATTTCAGATCCATTTCCTTCCTCCCTTGTCACCCATTCCTTCTTGGGAGATAAGTAATTCAGTATATGTTGTACATGTCTAGCTATGCAAAACATTATCATAGTAGATATATTGTACAAGGCTGCTTATAATTCCCTCCCACTCATCCCACCCCCCACCTGGTCCATTCCCCACATGATCCTGTCCCTCTTCTATAGTGGGTACTTCCAACCTCCCCTCACCCCAAGGATGCCCTCCCATCCATCATCCCTCCTCTCATCCCCCTTCCCCCTATCCTGCTGCAGGTTGAGATATCCCATTTAGTATGTATGTCATTTTCTCCCTGAACCAAATTCAATGTGAATGTGGTTTTGCCTTTTTAGCCTTCCTTATTCTCCCCCTCCTTTGCACCCACTTCCCCTACATGAGATAGTTTACCCTACCATGTCTCTCCCCATCTCCTCTTGCCACTTTCCTCTCTCACCTCATAATTTCATCCCTTGAGTACTCTCCCTTCCCAACAAAATCAACCTATGCCCTCTATCCATATATAACTGTAACCATATACACACACATTTCTGGGAGTTTTCTTTTTGGGATCTTTTTCAGGAGGTGATCGATGGATTCTTTCAACCACTATTTTGCCCTCTGGATCTAAAACATCAGGGCAGTTTTCCTTGAGAATTTCTTGAAGGGTGATTTCTAGGTTCTTTCCTTGATCATGGCTTTCAGGTAGTCCAATAATTTTTAAATTGTCTCTCCTGGATCTATTTTCCAGGTCAGTGGTTTTTCCCATGAGATATTTCACATTGCCTTCTAATCTTTCATTTGTTTGGATCTGCTTAACAGCATCTTGATTTCTCATAAAGTCATTAGCTTCCATTTGCTCCAGACTAACTCTGAAGGAATGAATCTCCTCAGTGAACTTTTGAGATTCTTTTTCCATCTGGCAAATTCGACTTTTTAAGGCATTCTTCTCCTCATTGCCCTTTTGGGCCTCCTTTGCCATTTGAGTTAGTCTATTTTTTAAGGTGTTGTTTTCCTCAGTCAGGCTGTTGACCCTCATTTCATACTTTTCCTGCATCCTTCTCATTTCTCTTTCCAATTTTTCCTCCACTTCTCTTATTTGATTTTTAAAGTCCTTCTTAAGGTCCTCTATGGCCTGCAACCCGCTCATGTTTTCCCCTGGGGCTTTTGGAGCAGGACTTCTGACCTCACAGTCCTTTTCCTGCTCTATGCCCCCAAAATAGGAGTCTAGGGTTGCATTTTTCTGTTTCCTTTGCCTTGGCATGTTGCCACTTAATTACTTGACTTTTGGGCTTGTTGCCACACTATGGCTTTAAGGCCAGATAGAGGAATTTTCGTCCCGAACGTGTGGGGGGCAACTTCCGTTTCTGGCAAGCTGTAAACCCACCCACAACTTCCACCCTAGATCACAATCCAGATCCAGGGAGGTTAAAGCAAGAGCGATTACCCCCCAAGACTGATCGCTGGATCTCCCCACGATTTGTAGGCTGGGAGCCGGAAATGCCTCTGAAAACTACAAAATGGCGTGTCTCCTCAGCGGCTTCTAGCCCCCAGGGGAGGGAGTTGACGCATTCCCCAAATACAGGTCCCAAAGTCCATAGGACACTAACCTCTTACTTTGTCCTAGGCAAGTCTATGTTGATAATTCTGGAGTCGCCATGGCTGCTGGTGTTCTGGGGTTCCTCCAGCCGGCTGCTGGCCCTGCCGCCCTGGGGCTAAAACCTCGGCTCATGCAGACCTGGGCTCGGCTCGGCTCGGCTCCTGCGCTCTTCGAGCTGCCGGCTCCCAGACCGCTGCACTGGTCCTTCCTGCAGGGTGCTGGGCTGTCCTCAGCCGGAGGTTAGCTTCTCTGTGTCGTTCTGTGGGTGCTGGGGCTCCAGAAGTTTTTCAGAGTCCTTTTTTACATAGTTTGTGGAGAATCTCTTTTCTTACTCTTCTATAAGAGGTTTCTTTACCTTTATTTCACATAAAGGTTCACATAAAACCTGGTGTTGATCATTCATGTTTTGTATTCCAAGTGCTTAGTATTGGAAAGAGATAATTATGGAAGTCAATAGATAGTTAGAAATGCATAGAACTAAACATGACCAAATTAAAAATAAGGTCACTGTGATTTAACTTTGTCCTACTGATCAGATTTTTATTTTTATTTGAAAGTCCAGAGCTATGGGTTTTAGAATTTTTAATTTGTATTAATAACTTGTATTTTTAAGCTCCATAAATGAAAAAAGAAGTCCATAAAAGAAAAAAAATAGTCCACGTGGATTCAGGACAGGGTTTTGGCTAAAGCCACATTTGCTCTTTGTCTGTTGTATCCGAGTTGCTTTAAATGAGAACCTATCCTAAACAGGGATTGATCTTTGGCTAGTACTGAGGTACTGAGAAAATGCTGGCCATAGGATCAGGTCCTTCTCTTCCTCCATTAAAGCCTCAGGTGGGGTTCTATGAGGAATGGAAGCTGAGCTCCCGGTTTGGTAAGCCCTGTCCTAAAAAGTTCCATGGTGAAATAAGACAAACTGCTTTTAACATGGAACATGAACTAAATAAATAATACTATTTCCATTTCATGTATAAATATAGATATATTCCAGTTTTGTTTCATACTAGTAAATTACAGGAAAGAGGCAGTACTGCACAAGATTATAAACAATTTCACCCCAAGTTTATTGAGAAAGCCTACACATACACAGAACACACACACACACACACACACACACAAAACCCTTATTGTTTAGCTGTGGAAGTAAATTTTCAAAGACAATAAGAAAATGACTATATCCATAAAGAATTTTTTAAAGAGACTCCATTTCAAAAAAAGTCCCTTGCAGGAATTGCTTGCTGGATAGGTAGGATGAGAAAGATATATTTTGAGACAAGAGGAAAATTTCAATAAAATATATTTTTTATTTCTCTGAACAAAAAAAAAACGTGTCTTGTAGAAAGTCATTTAAAATAAAAGGAGACAAATTAGAGAATAAAGTTCAGGAACAAGACTGGGGTTGGAGGAAGTGGGGGAGGTAAGGGAATATTCCAACTAAAAGTAATTTTACCAATTATGCAGGGAAAGCAAGAAAATTTTAAAATTCAGGGAAAGGTACTTTTTTCCCTTAGGAAATGCTGAAGGATAACAAAGTCAGCAATAAAGAAGTGGAAGCTAGGGAATGGAAAGAGTTGTAAAAGACAGCAGAAGATACGATCTTTTGGCTTTGAATCTTTGACCAAAACTCCAGCCTCTTGTCCTTCAGTTTCTTCCCAATAGTAAGATTTATATCAAATACTAAGTGTTCTTTATTCTGGTCATAATTTGGCCACTTCAGCAAATGTTCCCCATTAGGATCACTGGAAATGAAATTGTTAGAATTAAATTTCATGTTTATAATAATGGTAGCAAAAAACTGGAAATTAATTAGATGCCTATCAATTGGGAAATGGCTGAGCAAACTGTGCTACCTGATTGTAATGGCATATTGGTATACTATGAGAAGTGAGCATGATAAAAACAGAGAGCATGGAAAGATTTGCATAAACTTTTGCAATGTGTCATAAACAGAGTCAGGGAAGAAAAATACACAATTATTCCAACAACATGAAGGCAAAGAAAAACTGCAAAAACAATTTTTTAAAATGAATGTTGTAAATTATAAAGAATAATTTAGCCCCAAAGGAGAATTATGAAGAGATACCAATCTCCAACCATTTGCAGAGGTGAAGGTACCTGGGAATAGAATATAATATGTGTTAATTTTTTTTTCATTCACAGGTTAAGTTTTGCTGATTCTTTTTTCCTCTTCCTTTTTATTAATTTCATATATGTATATAGTATAGTTATAAGGAAGTGTTCTGGGGTATAGATGGGGAAGTATATTTACATCCAAGCAATGTAAAAACAACAAAATTTACTTCTAAAAAGAATTAAATTGGAGCTAAATTCAAAATTTAAATCCCCATTTGTCTTTTATCTTGGCCAGCAAAATTAGACCAGTACCTAATTATCTTATTCTATGCTATTCTCCTTCTTCAGTAGCAACTCAAAAGAAAAAGAACACAAAGATGAAGAAGAGGGAGGGGTTGGATAAAAGAGGAAGAAGTAGAAGAAAAGAGAAAAAGGGAGGAGAAATAAAAAGAGGAGGTAGAGAAAGAAGAGGAGGAAGAATAAAAAAGGGGAAGAGAAAGGGAAGGAAAAGCAGCAAGAAGAGAACAAAGGAAGAAAAGTAGAAGAAGCAAATGTTAAAGGACAAAAAGAAGCAGAAGGTGAAAAATAAACATCATATGGAATACGAACAATAGAAAAAGAAACAGCAGCAGAAGAAATACCAGCAACAGATATCAAAGGAGGATAAAGAAGATCAGAAGGAGAAATAGTAACACCAGAAGCAGAGCAAAAAAGGGAAAAGAAGCAATAGGTGACACAAGAGGAGAAGTAGAAGAAGAGAGAGAAGGAGCAGATGATGGGAGCAACAAGGCATAATGGAAACAGTCCAAGGACCCGGCCACTTAATTTCTGTTTGGCCGTGGACAGTTTCTTAATCTCACTAAGCCTCAGGGGACTTATTTTTAAAATGTGGTGGAAGAAGACCGAGATGATAGAGTAATAGAAATATCGTCAAGTTCTTCCCTACAACTCGCCCTCAAAGATTCAGAAAACACCTAAAATGAAATTCTTCCTTGGAAATGCAAAGAAAACCATGAGTCACTTTCCTAGCCCAAGTCTTCCAGAGACAATGAGGAAGGTTTGGGGACTCTGAGAACTGTGTTTAGCCAGGATAGCATGGAATCTGTCAGGTTACGACTGAATGAAGGTCTGCCTACTGTAAGACAAGAAGAGATCCCATACCAACTTGGAGGGGCTTGACTTGATGTAGGAAGAAGGAACAAATGTTCTGTTGCCCAATAGCCCCTACAATACAGATTCAGGGCAGACTGAGGAAAGGACCTGCATCCTGTAATGCTCATTGACAATATAGTCTGTCTGCTGAGCAAAGATCAAGTACAAAAGAAAGCAGTATATGTGTGGTTCTGACACCCCAAGAGAATAATGGGGTATCAGCAATGGGCCCTAGACTAGTCTGAAACCTACAAGGGCATAACTGGGGAAGGAACCCTAGGCCAAAAACAACCCTACAATTTTGTCATTCTGAACCAGCAGAGCTTTCCAGCTAACATATTGTTTGAGTCTAGAAGCAGTCTACTGAAACTACAACCTGAGGCAGGTTCATAGGTATGATGTTCAAACTCAAACCTAGACCAGGAGCTTATAGAGGTCAGACCAGGAGTAGAAGGATGGTCAGAATTTTCCCTGGATTACACCATTTTGGGAGCACTAAAATCCTGTAGGTTCTCAGAAGGAGCTATTTCTGAGACCCTGGAATGTCATAAACTCAATAATCTGAGGAAACAGCAATGAGATATAAGCATCGCCTAGGCATTCCCTCTAGAAATGTGCAAATCCTGGACATAACATAAAGTCCAAAGTCAAGAAGTAGGATAGAAGGGAGGCAGAGCTAAGATGGCAGCATAGAAGCAGGAAAATTCCCTGCATTCCCCCCATAGCCAACTCAAATACCCATAAAAAATGACTCTAAACAAACTTTAGGGCTACAGAGCCCACAAAGTGACAGAAAGAAACAAATCTTCCGCTGAAGACAGACCATCAAGCAGACAGGAAGTGTTCATCATAGCATGCTAGGAGCTGAGCACATCCCCACCCTCCCCCCAGCCCACAGGTTTAGCCTCAGGGCAGCCCAACCAGCCTTGGTTAGAGGGACGTCAAGAGAGTAGATCACCAGCAGCTGTGGTACAATTCCAAAGGAATTATGATGAAACATGCTACCTAATTACTGACAGGTCTATAGATATATCTATAGATGTGCATACATGTAATAATAACATACATACACACGTATGCCAATATATAAATATATAGTCGGGTATAAATGTAGATGACCTCTCTCCCTCCCCCCCCCCCTCTCTCTCCTTTCTTTTTCTCTCTCCCTTCTTCCCTCCCTCTCTTCCTCTTTCTTTTTCTTTCTCTCTCTCTAGAGAGATATGTATATATGTATATACACACATAAGAATGTACACACACACACGTGTGTGTGTGTGTGTGTGTGTGTGTGTGTGAAATAGTCAATGCCTAATTTTTTTGAGGTTTTCAGTGGAAGAAGGAATATTTGCTAATTTAAATAAATTAAAAAGGAAAAAGAACAATGAAGATATTGAACTAGTTGGATTATATTCATGCCTATCAGCTCTAAATCTATCATCTTCTTAAGAAGGAAAAAGGGGAACACCCACACAAAATGCTTAGGCATATGACCTATTCCTTAGATACTAAGTTCTCCCCTTACTTTGTTAAAAAATCTCACCCATTCCGAGCAAAGTTGGCCCAGTATTTCATCATTGTTCTGCTAAGTTGCTTCTCCTCTTCTGAAGCACCCTCTGAAGATGAATACCACAGATATTAGTATGAGATGAGTATAGTAAAGAAGAAAATGTGTCTTCAATTCATACCCCACTGTTCTTTCACTTATATTAACTCTTACCATCCTGGCCATCCTTGATCTTCTACTTTATATGGTACCCCATTCTGATGTACCTAACATACTAAGGCAATACTCTGAAGTTGTCTATAAATCTACCTGGATTGTGTTTTACTTCTGCCCAGGAATTAAATTTCAGGACTGATAATAAGAGTTAGTAACACGAAATGTTCTACCCTCCTTAAGGCATTTATACATCAGCAGAAGATAATAACTTAAAGGAATGAATTTCAAATGTAGACTCTCTACCACCAGCAAGACTGGTAGGAGAAAGATTTTGAGAATTCTGATAAAGGTAAAGCTGATAGATATTACTTAGGAAGATTAGTTTTAGAGTTGGAAGGGACTTTATCTAGTCCAACTTCTTCATATTATAGATAAGAGAAATATGTACCAGAGAGACTAAATGATTTGTCCAAAGCCATACAAGTAATCTAGGATTTGAACCCTGAGTCCATGACTCTACTGTTCTAATAATATTTTCAGCTTTGCATCTAAAACATGAGAATCCACAGTATTAACATCAAAGTTATTGCTAGTACTGGCCCTTGAAAGGCCTAGACTCAGATTTTTTTCTGTCAGAGTAGTGAATACCTAATTGCCAGAAATTCAATGATGCAACCTAGAGAAAATGTGAATCAAAAACTGGAGGAAATTATAGAGGCCAAAGCTCTAAGAGGGAAAGAGTTCTAGTCACATGGCAACATCATGAATCTCCAGAGTATTACTGGGTGTTTTTATCTAGAATTTTGGAGGTTTGTCCAAGTATGACATCAATATTTATCCACTTCTCTCCCAAGCATCTTCCAAAATAGAGTAGATGATCAGTGCAAATTAAGCCCTTGGATCTAAGCTTCCTTGGACACTCATGGAAATATGCCCACAGAATATCTCTGAGGACAACTAATCCAACTCATCCTAAAGAAGAATCCTCTCAAGAATATTCACCAAAAAAATGTGATCATCCAACCTCTGATACAGGATCAAGAGTGATGGGAAGTGCACTAACTCCAGAGGCAAAACACAAACACTTTTGAACAATCCTTACTGTTGGGGAATGTTCCCTTACATTGGAGCCAAAATCCATCTCACTGAAACTTTCATCCTTTGTTATTAGTTATATCCAAAGAGAAAAAGTCCAATACTTCTTCCACATGACAGTATTTCAAATATCTGAGGATAGTCATTAAGTCCCATCAATATCTTCAGTAGAGACTAAATACCCCCAGTTATTCAACCATTCTTCCTGTGGTATGGTCATAAGGACCCACTGACAGGACCAGGGTTCTCTCCCATTTTCCTGCAACAGGGATTAGTATTTCCCAAAATGCAAATTGCCAAGATTTTATTGAGTCCCTTAATGAAACTTCCTGATCACCTAAAAACATTAAACACTCCCACCCATATGGAATCCAGACCCTCTGGCTCTAGGAGAAAATCTTTTGCTAAGATTCTATTGGTCCTTGTTTCTTTTAATTGCAGCTTGCTGATCACCTAAAGACTTTAAACAGTCCCACCTATATGGAATCCAGATCCTGTGATTCTATGGATATCTGAAGACCTAAAAAGCACCATGATCTGTCCTATTGAAACAAGAGGGTTATATATATAAAGCTAAATGTCACTGCATACTTGTTACATGACCTTGCTCTGTTAGGGTCAAGCGAACCACATTTTGTTAATGGTTCAAAGCAATATGAGGCCTCATTTTGTCCTAAAATCAAACTTGAAATAACAGGGTGCTATTGTTATACCTGCATATAACAGACGCACAACATCCTATTCACTATCCTCTGGATATTCTACAGCTCATTAATGTTATTACTAAAATACGGCACCCAAAACTGAAGAAAATATTTCAGGTGTGGTTGGCCAGGGAAGAGTAAAGCAGAAATATCCTCTCCCTCCCATCTTAAAACTTTTCTTCTATTACTGTATCCTCAAGGTTGAATAAGTGAGAAAAGATGTTTGTTTAGTGGTGACATTTAAGGTTTACGACAGATTGCCCAATCAAGTTAACCTGGGATTGAGAGACAAAAGACCTTTGCTCTGGCCCCATAGGTAGCAGTAGCCTGAGCCAAATCACCTCCCCTCTCTGGTCCTCGTTTTTTTTTCCCTAAAATTATGGATAATAAAGGTTAAATAATAATAGCCCTTATATTTATTCAGCCCTTTTATCCTACCAAAATGTCTTCATATCTCTTTATCTTATTTGATTCTTTTTATCTACAGGGCTATTGCAAGAATCAAGTTAGACAACAGAGCCTACTTATTACTCAGCCAATTTTTTCATGAGATTTTTCTAACCAGAATAGGTCCATCACCTTTTAAAAATGGAGCCCCCAAGATAGGGAAAATGTCATCCCCATGGTCTGCCTTCACAGTTTCTGGTTTCATGGTTCCCCAAAAGCTTGACCGATGTTGAAATTCATACATGTAGGTGGGAACACCTGAAACTGAAAGGAAAGAAAATGATGGAAAATTCAGCATTTCAAGTTCCCTAACCTGAATGTATTTACAAGGGTGGGGAGAGTTCAGAAGGGTCAGTAGGAAATCTGTGATCTGGTACTTTATGTGAAATTAATTCCCACCTTTGATACTTAGAATCTGTGTGACCTGTATGAGCATCACTTAATCTGCTCTGACCTTAATTACCTCATATGAAGTGAAATGGTTGAATTAAATGGTCCCTGAGGCCCCTTTTATCTCTAGGCCCTTGGGATGCAATGGACCTGCAGATGTCAATGGAAGCATGCAGGATGATGGCCTACATTGAATAAAGGCAATTTTATCTAATATTGATGGCTATCTCATGATAATTCAGTAAGAAATATGTTCTCTGGGTCCCTGATCAAAGAATCTTAAGACTGGCTAAAAACTTAGTGGTCATATTCTGATGTAGGACTCTTCTTTTTGTCATTCCCAACTGATAATCATCAAGATTATTTGAAAAGTGCTCATCATAGATTGCAGGTTCTGGACATCATCACTCTATATGCAGTTGAGCACGGTTCCCAATCTAGGCAGAAGAATGCCTCATGCTAACAATGTATCCCTCTCACCTCTAGCAATCATTTTAATCAATAAGTTTTACTGGGTACCTGATAAGTGACAAGTGTTGTGTCATACAGTAGGGATACGAAGAAAAAAATTAAATAATGCCTATCCCAAGCAGCTCTAGACTGAGCATTCTTGGCTAAAACATGGGAGAGGTAAGGTTGGTTTTATCATTACCTTCCTCCTTGTTTTTCCTCATAACTCACCCATATGAAATTGAGCCACCATCACAGCTGAGATCCCAATGAAAAAGTCTCCCATCATTTCCATAAATATACATTTCTTTTTCAGAGTATCATTTGTAACCCCAAGATACTCCTGAGTTATCAAAGGAATAAGATTTTGGGGAATTTTCTGAAAAGATCAATGGATCAAAGAGTAAAAAGTATTTAGATATGCATTCATTCCTCTTTTTTTCTATTCATTAACTATATACTTTGCATAACTTTGCCCCAACTAACCTTTTTTACAATGACATTGTTAATGCATATGACTAACCCTACCATAAAGCAATTAAACCTTATCATAACCCCATTGAGCTAATCACTCATTTGTCATATGTATTCCTATGAAACTAACTCTGCCCCCCTTTGATGCTATTCTTCTTAATATCCTGTTTTTGTGAATACAACTGTTGACATTAGGTGAAACATGTCTATTAAGCATTTACTATGTGCTAGGTTCCTGTATCAGGAATTTTCAAAGCTACAGAGATAAGACAGGGGTCTCCTTTACAAAACTTACAGTTTAGTAGGAGGATTACATAGTAATAAATACAATTATAACCAAAGATTTAACATACTAAGTGCAATAATAGAAATATAAACAATATGTCATGGGGCTGCTTCAAAGTCAGGAGAGAACACTTTCAACCTAGGGAAAGAGTGAATTAAAGGACATACCATTAAACATACCATTAAACCAATACATGAATTTTCTCACAGGCTTTCACTTTACCAAACAGTGAGCCCATGGTTTTATTCCTCTACCAACACAAGGGAAATCAAGTTAAAGTACTTCCCTTTGAGTATTTTTTTATCTCAATGTGAGAAACCATGATGCAATGGAAAGTACACTGGGTTCAGAAGACGTGGTCCCAAGATCTGGCTCAGTCACAGAGTAATTTGTGACCTCAGGGAAATAAGTTCTGTGTCCTGGTCTTTGGTTTCCCCAGTTTGTAAAATAAGGATATTGAACTACATGGACTTTAAGGTGCCTTGATCCCTGTCATTCTGTTCTAGGATCCTTTCTGTCTGTGACAATCTATGATTTAATTTCCCTCCCAGCCCTGTTTGGTTCAAGGTCTCTTACAAGAAGTGGATAGGATCTCCAAACCAGCAGCATCGCCTTCTCTTGATCAATTCTCTCTTCAAATGGAGGATACTTCATGAGCTGCAGAAAAGAACCAAATTTCACATAAAGCAACAAGAGCAGATAAACAAATGGAATTAAAGCTGCTTGTGAGAAATGAGGAAGAAAAACTCTCAGCTTAGGTTATGGAACAAAATTCTCTGATCAGCTGGGTTAGTTCAGTGAATTCATTTGGCTTATAACATGTTCCAGGAAAAATCAAAAGCAATAATATGAAAAACAAATTTTAAATCAGGAAAGCAGTAGATACTATATCTTAAGCTCCAAAAGAGTCAGTGTACAGGGAATTCCCAGCTTGTTGTCTGTAAAGACTTATCTATGAAGGACCTGAAAGCATCTTAGATTGAAGTAGTAAGGATCAAATGAGATAATATTTGTAAGACATTTAGCATGGTGCCTGGCATATAGTAGGAGCTTATTAAACACTTGTTTACTTCATTCCATTACCAACAATAACAATAGAGTACATTTCTGCAATTTTTTTCTTTTGTTTATGCTAAAGTTTCACTATCAGGACTTCATTCCTTTAAGTCACAGGTGTGCCCTTATTAATACAAAAGTCTCACTTGGAGAGGTAACACATTGAACCATGAATTCATGCTTTAATATTAGTTGTTTATGGCTGAGTGTGAGTTAATTTATCACAGAATTTAGAGAGAGAAGGATCCTTAGAGAAAATCTAGTGAAGTCTAACAACTTTTGTTTATTTTGTTTTACAGATAAGAAAAGTGAGGCCCAATAGAAATGACTTGGTTAAGGCCATAACAGGTAAGTATGAACCAGAGTTCATACTTACGTCTGAACTAAATCACTCTATCCACTTTGCCACCCAACTGTCGACCATGAAGGCACTAAGCACCTAATTAGGTGTAAGCAATGGAGTGTATCACAAATGTGAGAAGGTCTGAATTCTAATTCTAGTTTTCCTATGAATTCACTCTAACATGCTAATCAGTTTCTCCATCTATAAAATGAGGTTTGGACTATATGATTTCTAAGGTCCACTGCATCTCTAAAGTTGAAAGATTCCTATTAGAGAGTGCTAGATAATAGTTTTTTTTTTTTTCCTCTGCAACAATTTGGTTACTGCCAATGAGTCCACGATTAAAGTGTTTTTTAAATATATTTGAATTTCAGGATATTTTGTTTCTATTATAATACCATGTGCTGTGTTTTATGCATTTGGAAACATTGCACTAAAAAAAGAAACTTCCATAGATTAACCAAGGTTAAGAGCTCCTGGTGGGTACACAGCAATGCTTTGGAAATATAAACTTACTCTTGGGGGTGGGGCTTAAGAGAATAGAGTTCACTAAGAAGCAGCAGCAGTAGAGTGGCTTTATCAAATCAAAGATTATTTTCCAGACTTAATTAGGAAATGAATTCTGATCCTGCAAAAGAAGAGGAAGAATGAAGGGGCAGAAAGATAGTGGAGTAGAAACAGGACTTCCACATTGCTCCCACATCCACCTCCTTTAATACATGTAAAAATTACTCTAAACAAAATTTAGAGCTACAGAACCCACAAAGTGACAGAAAGAAACTAACCTCCCACTGAAGACAGCCTGGCAGGCTGGCAGGAAGGGGCCATTGTAGCACTCTGGGAGCAGGGCCCAGCCCTGCATGAGCCCAAGATTTTAGCCTCAGGGCAACCACAACCACAACCTGCTGGAGGGATGTCTGGAGAGGGGATCACTAGCAGCTGTGGTGGTTGCCAGAATAATTAACCCATAAATTCCAAAGACAAAGTGAGAGCTGAGTGGATTTTTGGGAACTGGGGGTCCAGGAGTGTGGTCTGGCTTCGGCCACCATGATGGAGAAGCCGCTGAGGGACCTCGGCTCTGAAGCCACCAACCTGTAGCTGCTTCACAGCTCCTGGCCTGAAGAGTATAGGCAGACCAGCAACCAGTCTGATGGGTAATCGTACTTGCTTTAACCTGCTTGGATGTGGTTTGCTGTGTAGGGTGGATGCCCTGGGGTGTGTGACCAGTGTGCCACAGCCGGTGAACACTTCAGAGAGGGTAGCCAAATAATAGCTCCAGTAGCTGAGAAAACCCTGGCAATTTGTGACAAAGCTCCCCTATCTGGAACAGAGTTCTACTGTGGCAAAAAGCTCAAAATTCAAGTAATTGAGTGGCAACATGAGCAAGCAAAGGAAGCAAACAAGCATAGCAAACCAACATTGACTCCTATTGTGGGAACATCATAGCATGGAACAGGAGGAAGAAAACCAAGTCAGAACTCCTGAACCAAAAGCTTCCAAGAAAAATATGAACTAGTTACAGGTTATACAGAAGCTTAAGAAGGAGGAGATGAGGAGAAGAAAGATTGTGAAAACCTAATAAGAGAAGTGGAGGAAATTGGGAAGAGAAATTATAATGATGCAAGAAAATCATGAAAAGTGAGTCAACAACCTGACTGAAGAAAATAATACCTTAAAAATAGACTAACTCAAATGGCAAAAGAGGCTGAAAAAGTCAATGAGGAAAAGAATGCCTTAAAAGCCAAATTTGCCAGATAGGAAAAGAATCTCAAAAGCTAACTGAAGAGAGTAAATCCTTCAGAATTAGATTGGAGCAAATGGAAGCCAGTGACTTTATGAGAAGTCAAGAAACTATTAAACAGATCCAAACAAATGAAAAATGGAAGGCAAGGTGAAATATCTCATTGGAAAAACCATTGATCTGGAACATAGATCCAGGAGAGAAAACTTAAAAATTATTGGACTACCTGAAAGCCATAATCAAAAAAGAACCTAGAAATCATCCTTCAAGAAATTCTCAAGGAAAATTACCCTGATGTTTTAGAACCAGAGGGCAAAATAAAGGTTGAAAGAGTCCACCCAGGGCAGCTAGGTGGCACAGTGAGTAAGAGCGCCAGCCTCGTAGTTGGGATGACCGGAGATCAGATCCGGCCTTGGAAAATGAGCACCCATACAAAAATAATGACTAGCCATGTAATCTTGAGCAAGTTACTTAACCCCAATTGCTCTTTAAAAAAAAAAAAAAAGAAAGAGTCCACCCATCACCTCTTGAAAAAGATCCCCAAAAGAAAACTCCTAGTAATATTATAGCTAGGTTTTGGAGTTACCAGATCAAGGAGAAAATATTACAAGTAGCCAGGAAGAAATAATTTCAATATTGTGGAAACACAAATAGGATGACACGGGATCTGGCAGCTTCTACACTGAGGGACTGAAGGGCTTGGACTATGATATTTTGCAGGTCAAAGGAGCTAGGATAAAAACCAAGAATCACCTATCGAGCAAAACTGAGTATTATGTTTGAGGGTAAAATATGGTCATTCCGTGGAATAGAGGACTTTCAAGCATTCTTGATGAAAAACCCAGTATACAGATTTCTTCTGATTCTACTCTTCTTGCTCAGCATCAATTTGTATAAGTCTCTCCAGGTAATTATGAAATCTGTCACCTCTTCATTTCTTATAGCACAATAATATTTTATTACATTCATATACCACAACTTGTTTAGCCATTCCCCAATTGATGGGCACCCCTTCAGTTTCCAATTCTTTGCAACCACAAAAAGGGCTGCTAAAAATATTTTTGTATATATGGGTCTTCCTCCCACTTCTATGATCTCTTTGGGATATAACCCTAGGAGTGGTATGGCTGGGTCAAAGGGTATGAAATTATTTAGAATCCTTTGGGCATAATTCCAGATTGCTCTCCAGAATGGTTGGATAAGTTCACAACTCCACCAGCAATGTATTAGTGTTCCAATTTGTCCACATCCTCTCCAGCATTTGCCACATTCTTGTTTTGTCATCTTAGCCAATCTGACTGGAGAGATGTGGTATCTCAGAGTTGTTTTGATTTGCATTTCTCTAATTAATAGTGATTTAGAGCATTTCTTCATATGCTTATAGATATCTATAATTTCTTTCTCTGAAAATTTCCTGTTCATATCCTTTGACCACTTATCAATTGGGGAATGACTTGTATTCATATAGATTTGGCTCAATTCTCTATAAATTTTAGAGATGAGTCCTTTATCAGAGACACAAGTTGTAAAAATTCTTTCCCAATTTCCCACCTCCCTCTTGATCTTGGTTACATTGGCTTTTTTTGTACAGAAGCTTTTCAATTTAATGTAATCAAAATTATCGATTTTGCATTTTATAATGCTCTCTAATTCTTGTTTGGTCCTAAAGTCTTCCCCTCTCCACAGATCTGTCAGGTAAACTATTCCTTGCTTTCCCAAATTGCTTACAGTATCATCCTTTACACCTAGATCATGCACCCATTTGGACTTGATTTTGGTATATGGTGTTAGATAATGGTCTATGCCCAGTTTCTGCCGTACGGTATTCCAGTTTTCCCAGCAGCTTTTGTCAAATAGTGCATTCTTATCCCAAAAACTGGGGTCTTTGGGTTTATCGAACAATAGATTGCTATATTCATTAACTGCTGGGTCTCCTGCACCTAATCTATTCCATTGATCCACTACTCTACACCTCTGCCAGTACCAAGCAGTTTTGATGACTGCTGCTGTATAATACAGATTAAGATCTGGCATAGCTAGTCCACCTTCCCTAGCGTTTCTTTTCATTAATTCCCTTGATTGTTTCTATAATTTCTTGTTTGACCCACCACTTTTTTAGGATTAAATTGTTTAATTTCCAATTAGTTTTTAGTCTATCTTTCCATGGCCCTTTGTTGCATATAATTTTTATTGCATCATGATCTGAGAACGATGCACTTAATATTTCTGCCTTTCTGCACTGGATTGTGAGGTTTTTATGCCCTAGTACATGGTCTATTTTTGAGTATGTACCATGCACTGCTGAGACGAAAGTACATTCCTTTATATCCCCATTCAGTTTTCTCCAGAGATCGATCATATCTAGTCTCTCTAAGATTCTATTCACCTCCTTAACTTCTTTCTTGTTTATTTTGAGGTTAGATTTATCGAGTTCAGAGAGGGGAAGATTAAGGTCCCCCACTAGTATAGTTTTGCTATCTCTTTCTTCCTCTAATTCCTTTAACTTCTCCTCTAGGAATTTAGATGCTATACCACTTGGTGCATATATATTAAGTAGTGATATTGCTTCATTCTCGATGGTGCCTTTTAGTAGGATATAGTTTCCTTCCTTATCTCTTTTCATTAGATCTATTTTTGCTTTTGCTTTATCTGAGATAAGTATTGCCACCCCTGCTTTTTTTACTTTAGCTGAGGCATAATAAATTTTACTCCAACCTTGTACCCTTACCCTGTGGGTATCCCTTTGTTTCAAATGTGTTTCTTGTAGACAGCATATTGTAGGATTATGGTTTTTAATCCATTCTGCTATCCCCCTCTGTTTTATGGGAGAGTTCATCCCATTCACATTCACAGTAACAATGTCTATCTGTCTCTTCCCCTCCATCCTATCCCCCCCCCCCGTTTATGTTTTTGTTTCTTCCTTCTCCCTTGCCCTCCTTGAAGTTTTCCCTTTTGACCACCCCCTCCCTCAGTGTTCCACTCAGGGATCCCTCTTCTTAACCTACCCTCTCCCCTTATTACTGTTTCCCTCCCTTCTAATCCCCCCTTTAGTCTCCTCTTTTTCACCCCCCTTACCCTTCTGCTTTCTATAGGACGAAATAAATTTTTATACTTATGAGATCCAATTACACCCCGTTTGATTCCAAACCAATGAGAGTAAATTTCAAACATTGCTCCTCTCCCTCCCTCCTTTTCCTCTATTTAATGAATTTATGTGTCTATTCACATTAAAATCTTAAACTTCACTGATTTAAGTTGATCCCTCTTTGAACCAGAACAACTGAGAATAGTGTTTGAATGATTTTCCTCTCCCTCTTTCTTTCCCCTCTTCTATAGTGTGTTTTAACGTCCCTTCAGATGGCATATTTTACCTTTTCCTATCTAATCCTTTCCTTTTTCCCGTTACAGTCTCTTTGATCCCCTTAATAGTTTTGTTTTTTCTTTTTTTTAGACATCAGGTTAGTGCATTCATACCCACACCCTCTATCTAAGTATAACCCTTTTGAAGGTCATGATAATCATAAAGGTTTTGAATACTGACAGTTATCAGCTCCACATATAGGGATGTGAACATTTTGCTCTTGTTGCATCCCAAGTAATGAGCGTGTATTTGTGGGTGTGGGTGTGTGCACTTATGTATGTGTGAGTCTGTGTTTCTCTTGTTTACCTTTTTATGTCTTTCTTGAGTCTTGTAATTGGAGATCAAATTTTCCATTGAGTTCTGGCTTTTTCATCTGGAACATCTGGAAGTCCCTTATTTCATTAAACAGCCATCTCCTTGCCTGGAAGATTTTTTTTTTTTTGCCAGGTAATTAATCCTTGGTTGTAGTCCTAGCTCTCTTGCCCTATGAAATATCAAATTCCAGTCCCTCCGATCTTTTAATGTAGAAGCTGCTAGGTCCTGTGTGATCCTAACTGTAGTTCCTCGATATTTGAATTGTTTCTTTTTGGCTGCTTGTAGAATTTTTTCTTTAATCTTGTAATTCTGGAATTTGGCTACTATATTTCTTGTAGTTTTCAGTTTGGGATCTCTCTCAGGAGGAGTCCAGTGAATTCTGTCGATAGTTATTTTATCTTCTGATTCCAGGACCTCAGGACAGTTTTCTTTGACAATCTCTTGGAGGATGTTGTCTAGGCTGCTTTTTTCATCATGGCTTTCTGGTAGACCAGTAATTCTTAGGTTGTCTCTCCTGGATCTGTTCTCTAGGTCAGTTATTTTTCCAGTGAGATATTTTACATTTTTCGATCGTCTTGTTTTGTTTGATTGACTCTTGCTGCATCATAGAGTTCTGAGCTTCAATTTGATTGTTCCTAATTTTTATCGAATTATGGTCTTCAGTTATCTTTTGAAGTTCCTTTTTTAGGGAGGTATTTTCTCCAATTACTTCACTGAGATGTTTTTCCAAGTTGGTCACTGCCTCCTTGATTTGGTCTTTAAAATTTTTCTTAAGCTCCTCCAGGAATGCTAGTTGGGCTTGAGACCAGATCATGTTTCCTTCTGTGGTCTCAGGTGTGGGTAGAGAGTCTATATTGTCCTGTGTATTTTGTTGTTCTTGCCCTGCACAGTATGCTCGAATAGACTTTTTTGCCTTCCCCTTCTCCTTCTCAGCTTCTTTTTTTTCCCATTGTGACTTCCTGTTTCTTAGTTTCTCAGGCTGTAAGTTTAGGGCCTGTTCCTTGACTTTGAATACCTCTGGGTGGCTAGTTTATGGCTAAGTCAGGGAAGTCAATGAGGGATGTAGATGAGTAGGTATGGGTGTGTCTGACCACTTCAGATTTCTGCCTTTATACCCCTGGGCTATAAGTAGGCTTTTGTTGGTGAGGAGAGGTGGGGCTTGTTGGGACCCCACCCTCTCTTCTCTTCAGACTCCTGGCTGTCTCAGTTACACCCCTTCTTGGAGACTCTCAAGCCTGGGGCTATTTCCATTAACTTGGGATTTCAATCTGGGTGGGAGACTTATCTTTGGGTTTTCTGCTTCATGAAGGAGGGATGGGAGGATCAGAGCAGCTAGAATTTACTTTGCCATTCCAGCCCCTGTATTATACAGGCAGGCAGTTTCTAAACTTCCAGGCTGGGGGCTGAATGCAGCCAGAGAAGCCGCTCTTTCCACTGAGGGCCCAACTGTCCTACCTGGCTCCACTGATCCTACCCATCTGAGAGATGACTGTGATTCATCCTCAGTAAGTCTGCAGGCTGGAGCTTTTGCTCTCTCTCGTGTAGTCTGCTTGTCTGCTCTTAGGTCTGGGCTGTGCAGACCCCACTCGCTCTGTGCTCGACCAGTCCGGACACACTGGGCAACCTCCTGGGCTGGACTCTGCCACACTTCATCTTCCAGTGGGCTCAGTCACTCCGGATTCCCCTCAGATTCACCCTTTGAGCCTTAGTGACCGAGGAGCTCAGCGAGGTTACTGCTTCCTTTCTGCCATCTTGGCTCCTCCCCCGGAGGTGGGAAATTGAGAAAGAATTTTTACAACTTCTGTCACTGATAAAGGACTCATTTCTAAAATTTACAGAGAATTAAGTCAAATCTATATGAATACAAGTCATTCCCCAATTGATAAATGGTCAAAGGATATGAACAGGCAGTTTTCAGAGAAAGAAATTAAAGATATCTATAAGCATATGAAGAAACGCTCTAAATCACTATTGATTAGAGAAATGCAAATCAAAACATCTCTGAGATACCACATCTCTCCAGTCAGATTGGCTAAGATGACAAAACAAGAAAGTGACAAATACTGGAGAGGATGTGGGCAAATTGGAACACTAATGCACTGCTGGTGGACTTGTGAACTTTTCCAGCCATTCTGGAGAGCAATCTGGAACTATGCCCAAAGGGCTATAAATAATTTTATACCCTTTGACCCAGCAAAGCACTTCTAGGGTTATATCCCAAAGAGATCATAAAAATGGGAGGAAGACCCAAATGTGCCAAAATATTTATAGCAGCTCTTTTTGTGGTTGCAAAGAATTGGAAACTGAAGAAGTGCCCATCAATTGGGGAATGGCTAAATAAGCTGTGGTATATGAATGTAATCGAATATTATTGTGCTATAAGAAATGAGGAGGAGACAGATTTCATATTTACCTGGAGAGGCTTGTACAAACTGATGCTGAGCGAGAAGAGTAGAATCAGAAGAAATTTGTATACAATCACAGACACTTCATATGTGTGATGACCAACTATGACAGTCTGGACTCTTTCCAGCAATGCAGTGATATAAGTCAATCCGTAAAGACTCATGATCAAGAGAAATGTGACATCCAGAGATATAACTAGCAAGAACTGAGCCTGAATCCTGATGGAAGCAAACTAATTGATCTTTTTCTTTTCATTGTTTGGTTTTATTTCTTCCTTACCATTTTTCATCCCACCTAGTACAATACACCTTTGTAATTGGACTAATGTCTAATATGAATGTATTTGCAGATACTGTACTGGACTATATGCTGTCATGTGGGGAGGGGGGAGGGAAGTAAAGAAAATTTGAAAATCAAGGAACTATGGAATTGAATCTTGTTAACTGAAACTAAACCAAAAAATTAATTTAATAAATAAATAAATAGGTGAATAAATAAATAAATAAATGAAATGAAAAATGTGAAATTACAAAGAACAAGTTAGCTCCAAAGAAGAGTTAAGAAGAGATACCAACGTCTGATCCTTTGCAGACCTGTGTGTAGAATCTTATATGTGTATTTAGATTTTTTCATTGATAGGTTGATCAGTTTTGCTGATTCATCTTTCCTTATCCTTTTCTTAATTTCATATGTGTATATAAATTTATGTATGTGTATGCATGTACACATATACATACATGCATGTATGTATACATCCATAGTTATATAGTTATGGTTATAATTGAAGGTCTCTGGGATATAGGATGGAGAAATATATGAGAAAAAATTCAAGGAATGTAAGAGAAAACAATTAAATTCACTTCTAAAAAGAAATAAATTGGGGTCAGATTCAAAATATAAATTTCAATTTTCCCATTTATTGTTTATCTTGGCCAGTGAAATTAAACCAGTGCATAATTATCTTTTTATAAGCTATTTTCCTCGCTGGTAGCAACTCAAGAGGAAAAGAACACAAAGATGAAGAAGAGGGAGAGGATGATGAAACGAGGAAGAAAGAATAAAAGCAAAAAAGGAGAGTAATGAAAGGAGCAAGTAGAGAAAGAAGACAAGGAAGAATAAAAAAAGGAAGAAGAGGGGAGGCTAAGTGGCACAGTGAATAAAGCACTGACCCTGGAGTCAGGAAGACCTGAATTCAAATCCGGCCTCAGACACTTAACACTTACTAGCCATGTGACTTTGGGCAAGTCATTTAACCCCAATTGCCCCTCCAAAATGCAAAAAAAAAAAAAAAAAAAAAAAACGAAAGAAGAGAAAGAAAAGGAAAAGCAGCAAAAGCAGCAAGAAGAGGACAAAGGAAGAGAAGTAGAAGAAGCAAATGTTAAAGCACAAGAAGAATTAGAAGGTGGAGAATAAACACATGAAATAGCCACAATAGAAGAACAAATAGCAATAAAAGAAATATCAGCAACAGATATCAAGAAAGAATAAAGAAGATCAGAAGAAGAAATACCAATATGAGAAGCAGAGCAAAAAGAAAGGAAAGAAACAACAAAGAGCACAAGAGAAGAATTAGAAGAAGAGAGAGAAAGAGAAGGATCATTAAGAGGTGATGAGGAAAGCAACAAGGTACAATGGAAAAAGGAATGGCTTTGGAGTCCCAACTCCTGGCCACTTAATTCTATTTGGCCGTGGACAGTCCCTTAATCCCTCTAAGCCACAGGGGTGGAAGAAGACAAACCAATATGATGGAGTATTAGAAATATTGTCAAGTTCTTCCCTACAACTCCTCCACAAAGTTCTGGAAAATACACAAAATGAAATTCTTCCTTGGAAATGCAAGGAAAATCATGAGTCACATTTCTAGCCCAAGTCTTCCAGAGAGAAGTATGGGGACTCTGGGAGCTGTGTGTAATTAGGACACACTGCATGGAATCTCTCAGGTGAGGACCGAATGAAGGTCTGCCTGTAGTAAGACAAGAAGTCCCTTACCAACTTGGAGGGGTTTGACTTGATGTAGGAAGAAGGAACACATGTTTTGTTGCCCATTAGCCTGTCCTACAATACAGATCCAGGGCAGGCTGAAGAAAGGACCTGCATCTTGGAATGGTCATTGACCCTAGTCTCTCTGCTGAGCAAAGATCACATACAGAAGAAAGCAGTAGTTGTATGGTTATAACACACCAAGAGAAGAATAAGGTATCAACTATAGCCCCTAAGCTAGTCTGAAACCTATAGGGGGATAACTGGAGAAGGAACCCTAGGCCAAAAGCAACCCTACAATTTTGTCACTCTGAACAAACAGAGCTTTCCAGCTAACTTATATTTGCTCAGTACAGAAGCAGTTTACTGAAACTGCAACCAGAGGCAAGTCCATACATATGTTACTCAAACTGAAACCCAGATCAGGAACTTACAGAGATCAGACCAGGAATGGAAGGGTGGTCAGAATTTTTCCTGGGTTACACCATTTTGGGAGCACTAAAATCTTGTAGGTTCTCAACCTGAGTTGTTTTTAGATCCTGTAATGTTACAGCATTCAGTAATCTGAGAAAGCAGTAACAATTCACAATCATTGCCTAGATATATCCTCTAGAAGTGTGCAAATCCTAAACCAGACATAAAGTCCAGAGTCAAGAAGTAAGATAGAAAAATGAGTAAAGAATACCACCATATAAAGTTAATATGGTGATAAAATCGCTAAAGACACAAACTCAGAAGAAGATAACAGCTTCAAAATATGGCAAAAATAAATAAAACATGAGTTAGGTTTTTTTTTAAGGTAAAATATTCAAGATAACAATTTGGAACTGTGCCAAAAGAGTTATAAAACTGTGTATTCCCTTTAACCCAGTCATACTACTACTAGGTCTGTATCCCCCCAAAAAAATCAAAGAAAAAGTAAAAGAAGTTATAAAAAGGAACTGAAGAAAAATACTTATAGCAGTTCTTTATGTAATGGATTGAAGCCTACTTTTTAACAACCAGATTAATATGGAAATATATTTTTCATGACTTCACATGTATAATTGATATCATATTATTTGTATTAATAGGTGGAATAGAGGCTGAAGGGGGAGGAAATATGAAAGTCAAAAAGTTTTAATGTTGAAATAAAGAATATATTTTTAAAATTTAAAATAATTTTACAGATGGAAGGAAAGTTGTAAAAAAAAAAAGAAAGCTATGTAAGAATTAGAAAGAAAACTAGCTTGCACAATAGATATAAAACCTTATCCAAGCAACAGATTACCTGAAAGCTAGAATAAATCAAATAGAAATTGATCCAATAAGAACCATTTTTAATGTCAAAAGTATACAAAGATAGAAGAAAATATAAGGCATCTTAGAGTAAGAACAACTGACTTGGAAAGCAGACTGAACCAGGTGAGATAATTTAAGAATAACTGAACTACCTAAAAGATAAAAATTTAAAAGAGCTCAGACAACATATTTCAAGAAATTGTGAAGGAAAAATGTTCCAGTGCCTTAGAACCAGAAAGTAAAGTGAAAAGAGAAAATTATCCTTACAAACCCAAACTCCCAGGAACATTATAGCCAATATACAGACCTTCCAGATCAAATAAGAAATACTACAGTCAACCAAAAAATATTCAATATATAGAGAGACATGAACAGGGTCACACGAGGTATAACAGCCACAACTATAAACAGGCAAAAAGATCGAAACATAATATTCTGGGAGCCAAAATATGTAGGCTTAAAATCAAGAAAAACTTATCAAGAAAAGCTGTGCATAAACATGTAGAATAAAAAATTTAACTGAATGGAGAATTTCAAAATATTCTTGATGAAAAGAGCAGAATTGAAATGCAAATACAGGAATCAGGAGAAACATGAAAAGGAGTAAACAATCCTAAGGAATAAAATAAGGGTAAACAGTTTATATGGTAATATAGAAAGACGATGTTTTCCCCTCAGAATCCTATTATTATGGGAAGTGATAGAGACTTTTGAAGTGTTTCATTACATATTTTTATTATCTTAAAAGAATAAAGGAAATATGGGAGGAAAAGTATAAACTGTGAAGGGAAGGAAGAATAAAGGTAGAGGAAATTATTGCACATTTATGTTGCAAAAGTAGAAAACTATACAAATAAGGATGATGTGGTGGTGAAAGTGGATGACAGTTTAAGTTCACTTTCAACAGTACTAGTCAAATAAGGGAATAAAACACACAGCTGTTTGCAGAAATATATTTCATTCAACACAGAAGTAACAAGGAAAGGTTCAGGGTGGGGGGGCGGAGAATGGAAGGAATAAAATTGAAGGAAGGTTAAGGGAGGAATTAACCTTAAGCAAAACAAAACCCATCATCAGAAGGAAATCTTGAAGTCAGTTTAGAAGAGGAAAAAAAAAGTAGAAGAACCTGTGATTATCTTCTGAGAGGATGAAAGACAAATGGGGCAGAGGCACAGAAACAGATTACATCTCACCTAAAGCATTGGTGCTGACTACACTCCTTTACTTTGCCACACTTTTCATAAAGATTGGGTAGGAAGCAAATAGAAGAAATAAAATAAAACAATATATTGAAAAAAATCAAAATTAATGATCATAACCATAAATGTAAATTGGACAAAGTCACAAATGAAATAGAAGAAAATAGTAGAGAGGAGGGGATGGGATTGTTACATTCTAATAAATATGGAAGAGGGTTAGAAAACGAATTCAAACAACATTTTGCTTACTAAAACATACTTGAAAGTGATGGGGTCCTTGTGATGTATATATGTCTGTAGTATAACATCAGTTTGTAAGTGGGGTGCTTTGGGATCTATGTCTGTAAAATCAATTTGTAAAAGCAGTCTGTAAGATCACATTTCCACCCCCCCCCCGCCCCCAACCTCAGAGCATTGACTTTGCCCCTTCCCCCTTCCAGCACTCTGCCCAGCAACAACTCATGACCTGTTTATCTCTGCTTGAAACAATAAGTTATGTAAATGTTATCTCCCTTAGTTAGAGTGGCCAGCCCCACTATGAATTCTTCAATACCTTATCTATAGGGTAACTCCTTAGTCAATTATAGACCCACAATGTCTCTGATGACCTTGGTGGGAGGCAGACTGGGCACTCTTTAGTGACGTATCAGGCCTAGAACCACACCTCCAGCTAGACCCCCTCTTGAGCTATTTCCCAGTGAATCATGGGCAATACACCTGCGCAGTTGATATTAAAAGTGTATGGTCCTTTGAGCACTGACCACTCCTTAACTCCTCCCTGATCCCACCCTTACTCATCTAGTTAGCATAATTGACCCCTTAAAACTATGCCTGCGGCCTCTGCGAGTTTGCAGGTTCCATAAGAATCTAGCCCGCTGTTATCTACAGTGTAACAATAAACTTTACAATTTCGGCTTCAAAGTTTGCTTGAGCCTGGTGAATTCCTTCCAGACTGGATGCCAGGAGAGGTATCCCTGGCAGAACCACTTACCCTCCCCCCCTCCTTATCACCCTTCCCTCTTCAAAAGTATATATACAGAATCAAAATAAGGCAATGGAATAAAATTTATTATGTTTTAGCTGAAATTAAAAAGGTGGGTGTAGCAAGTATGATCAGAGACAAGGTAACAAAAAAATTAATCAAAAGAAATAGACAGGTAAATTATATTTTGTTGAAAGGTACCAAAGAAAATTAATTTATACCAATATTAAACATACATGGCAAATGGCATTGCATATCAATAATTATGGGAAAAGTTAAATGAGTTATAGGTAGAATTAGATAGTGAAATAATAATAATAATGATATATTTTTAAACATTTGATTTTAAAACTTTTAATTCCATCCTTACTGGGAAGATAAGTAATGCAATATAAGTTGTATGTGTGCAGCTAGAAAAACATTTCCATAGTGGATATATTGTGAAAGACTGACTATATTTCACTCCATCCTATCTGGCCTTCCACTTGTTCTATTCTCTACTTTACCCTTCTTGCCCTACTAGAATGTGAGAGGGGTAAAGAGGGAGGATATAAGAGAGAACAGATTGGGGGAAGGGATATTCAGTAGGCTAACTATTTTGGGGTAGTAGTAGGGGAAAGAGGGAGAGAGAGAAAAATTATGATTCAAAATCTTGTGGAAAAGAATGTTGAAAACTAAAAATAAATTAATAAACTTTTCAGTTTAATGTAATCAAAGTTATCAATTTTGCATACTGTGATGATTTCTATCTCTTGTTTGGTCACAAATTCTTCTCTTCTCCGTAAATCTGACAGATAAACTATTAAGTACTTGTAATGGGAGTGATATGTGTTTCATTGCTCATGTAGGTTATATATGTCGATACAAGTCTGTCTAGATGTGGCTCACAGGGAGCTATGAGTAAATATCTGTAAAATCTCCTCTGCCCAACTTCTTCAAGTTTGATTCCGGCCAAGAGGCAAAGCAAAAATTGGAGCCAGAGGATGACCATTATGCTCTCCTCAGGAAGAGGTGGTACCAGACTCGAATTACATCTATGTGCTTCCCTAAATATTGTTAGAGCAATCTGGAATTATGCCCAAAAGGCTATAAATAATTTCATACCCTTTGACCCAGCAATACCACTTATCCCCAAAACTGGGGTCTTTGGGTTTATCAAACAATAGATTACTATACTCATTAACTGAGGGATGTTGTGCACCCAATCTATTCCATTGATCCACTACTCTACTCTGCCAGTACCAAGCAGTTTTGATGACTGCTGCTGTATAATACAGATTAAATCTGGTATAGCTAGTCCACCTTCCCTAGCATTTCTTTTCATTAATTCCTTTGATATTCTCGACTGTCTGTTTTTCCAAATAAATTTTGTTACTCTTTTGTCTAACCCTATAAAGGAGTTTTTTGGTAAATCTATTGTTATGGCACTGAATATATAATTTAGTTTGAGTAAAATTGTCATTTTTATTATATTAGCTCGACCCAGCCATGAGCAATTGATATTTTCCAAATTAGTTAGATCTGATATTATTTGTGTGAGAAGTGTTTTGTAGTTGTGATCATATAGGTCCTGGGTTTGTTTTGGCAGGAAGATTCCCAAATATTTTGTAATGTCTACAGTGACTTTAAATGGGATTTCTCTTTCATCTCTTGCTGTTGAATTTCATTAGAGATATACAGGAATGCCGAGGATTTATATGGGTTTATTTTATATCCTGAAACTTTGCCAAATTTATTTATTATCTCAAGTAGTTAGTCTAGGGGAAATTACTTTTAGGTTCAAGCTGAGCTCTTCCTTGCTATCCCTTAACAGGGAAAAAGTGCCTCCAAGTTGTGTATCCAAAGCTTTACTGTCTTTCCACAAAATGCCAGTTCAACAAAGAAGACATATAGAAAATGACAAATAAAATGCATTTAGCCAGGCTGATAGCACACAGAAATCAGGGGAAGTGTAGATCCAATAATAAAACAAAAAATACACAGAGTGAATTAGTTCATCTATTGGGAATAAGATTTCTCAACCCAATGAAGAGAGAATGTCATATCTCACACAAGGGATAGCACATTGTGTAGAATTCTGGGCCTACAGTCAGGAACACTTGAATCCAAATTCAGCTTCTGATAGTGACTAGCTGTGTGACCATGGACAAGCCATTTAACTTCTGTCTACCTCAGTTTCCTTAACTGTACAATGGGGATAATAATAATGCCTCCTTCCCAGAAATATTGTGAAATTCTAATTAGATAATAATCACATAGTGATCAGCACAAAGTCTCACACATCATAAGTACTATATTAATATTAGCTATCATCTATGATTATTATAGTAAGCTGAAGTTAGGAACATGATTGAGGTCCTGGATTTTCTATATCTGGACTTCTTCCTAGAGTGCCCTGAAGAGAACCTGGAACCACATGTTTTCTCTCCCAAAAGTAGAAGCCAGAAGACCAGGGCTTCTCTTCTCTCTAACTCTCCCGAATTCCTCCCCTCCTGCTCTTATTGGAACATTGAGTAATCAATCTCCACCAGTGAAAATAATCTTATTCAAATGGGTTTTTAGTCATGCATTATAATTAAAAATGAGAAATATGATTGTGTCATAAAAACATGGAGAGGCTTATATGAACTGATGTAAAGTTAGTAGAATCAAGAGAACAGTTTGCTCCATTACCACAACAATAACATGAAAGGAAATTCTGAGTGAGTGACCTGATCAAAGAAACAAACAAATCATTACTTTCAAAAAACTGATAATGAAGTATATTTACTACTTCTTAGTGAGAGGTGATAGACAAGGGATGCCTAACAAGGCATGGTGTCTTATACATGGCTAATGTATTAATTTATTTTGTCTGATTATATATTTATATCTATATATCTCTCTCTGTGTATTTCTTAAAGGGACATTTTCTATTTAAGATGAACTTTGGATGATTGAAAGTAATAGACATGGGGGAACATTATAATATTTTCTTCATTGAAATTAAATAAAGTCTAAGTGATTCAAAACAAGTTTAAGAAGTTGTATTGAAAATATTATTTTTACACGTAACTGGGAAATAAGATTTACAGGCACTGGGGTATGGAGATCCATCTTGCCCTACTGGAAAGTTGGAGGGGGAAAGGGGGAGGATATAGGAGAGAGCAGATTAAGGGAGGGGGTATTCAGTGGGATCACTGTTTTGGCATCATAGGTAGGGGAAAGATGGGAAGAAAATTTGTAACTCAAAATATTGTGGAAATGAATGTTGTAAACCAAAAATAAACAAAAAAATTTAAAAAGAAGTTGTATTGATACTGATTAAGTTTTCAATACAATGCTTGCTTTTGAACTGCTGCCTGGATGTTTCCCTACATCTCCACGATTCAGCAACTGCTTACTTCTCCATTCACCACCTCCACCACTCTTTGTTTTGCACTCTGTGCTTCTCTAGTGAATTAACCACCTGTTATATAGCATCATCTTTCTTTGTGTTGCTGTATTATCCCCTTACTAAAATGTAAGGTCTATGAAAGCACAGAGATGCTGAATAAGCATTAGGTAAATGGAATAGGAGCCAGATGATATTTTTTTCCCCATGATAACTCTGCCATCTGCTGGACAAAACAAAATCATGCATGGGTATAAGAACTGTATTGAATGAAATTTAAATGGGATCCATTGACTCTTGTTAGGAGGATAGGAAGCAAAATAAAAGTATTATCCAAATGAAAGGAAGGAAAAGAATAACTGTATACATAGAATTTTTTAAAAAGATTCACAGGTCTTCCTAAAAAGGAGAGAACTTAATGCTTTGAAGGTTATGAAGTTGTCTTTCTTCTATGGAATGATAAAATAGAGCTATAGAAATAGGGAGGATGGGGGGCAGAGCCAAGATGGCAGGGTAGAAACATCTCTTCCAAGCCACTCTGCCCCCAGATTCCCCCCAAACTATGTAAAAGGGGACTCTGAACAACTTCTGGAGCCCCAGCACCCACAGAACGACAAAGAGAAGCTAACCTCCCTCTGGGGACAGCCCAGCAGCCCTGCAGGAAGGATCAGCATAGCAGTCTGGGACCTGGAAGCATGCAGCACACAGAGCGCAGGAGCCGAGCAGAGCCCAGGTCCGCATGAGCCGAGGTTTTAGCCCCAGGGTGGCAGGGCCAGCAGCCGGCTGGAGGAACCCCAGGACACCAGGAGCTGTGGAGAATGCAGAATTATCAACATAGACATGCCTAGGAAAAACTGAGAGGTTGGTGTCCTATGGACTTTGGGACTGGTATTTAGGGAATGTGTCGGCTCCCTCCCCTGGGGGCTAGAAGCAGCTGAGGAGACACGCTATTTTGCGGTTTTCAGAGGCAGCTCCAGCTCCCGGCCTCCAAATCATAGGGAGATCCAGCGATCAGTCTTGGGGGGGTAATCGCTCTTGCTTTAAGCTCCCTGGATCTGGATTGTGATCTAGGGTGGAGGTCGTGGGTGGGTTTACAGCTAGCCAGAAACGGAAGTTGCCCTCCACACGTTCGGGACGAAAATTCCACTATCAGGCCTTAAAGCCATAGTGTGGCAACAAGCCCAGAAGTCAAGTAATTAAGTGGCAACATGCCAAGGCAAAGAAAACAGAAAAATGCAACCCTAGACTCCTATTTTGGGGGCATAGAGCAGGAAAAGGACTGTGAGGTCAGAAGTTCTGCTCCAAAAGCCCCAGGGGAAAACATGAGCAGGTTGCAGGCCATAGAGGACCTTAAGAAGGACTTTAAAAATCAAATAAGAGAAGTGGAGGAAAAATTGGAAAGAGAAATGAGAAGGATGCAGGAAAAGTATGAAATGAGGGTCAACAGCCTGACTGAGGAAAACAACACCTTAAAAAATAGACTAACTCAAATGGCAAAGGAGGCCCAAAAGGGCAATGAGGAGAAGAATGCCTTAAAAAGTCGAATTTGCCAGATGGAAAAAGAATCTCAAAAGTTCACTGAGGAGATTCATTCCTTCAGAGTTAGACTGAAGCGAATGGAAGCTAATGACTTTATGAGAAATCAAGATGCTGTTAAGCAGATCCAAACAAACGAAAGATTAGAAGGCAATGGGAAAAACCACTGACCTGGAAAATAGATCCAGGAGAAACAATTTAAAAATTACTGGTCTACCTGAAAGCCATGATCAAAGAAATAACCTAGAAATCACCCTTCAAGAAATTCTCAAGGAAAACTGCCCTGATGTTTTAGATCCAGAGGGCAAAATAGAGGTTGAAGGAATCCACCGATCACCTCCTGAAAAAGATCCCAAAAAGAAAACTCCCAGGAATATTATAGCCAGGTTCCAGAATCCCCAGAACAAGGAGAAAATACTACAAGCAGCCAGGAAGAAACAATTTCAATATTGTGGAAACACAATCAGAATAGCCCAGGACCTGGCAGCTTCTACACTGAGGAATCGAAGGGCATGGAATATGATATTCCAGAGGGCAAAAGAACTGAGAATGAACCCAAGGGTCACCAACCCAGCAAAACTGAGTATTTTGTTTCAGGGGAAAATATGGTCATTCAGTGGAATAGAGGACTTTCAAGCATTCTTGAGGAAAAAAACAGAATTGAATAGAAAATTTGACATCCAGCTCTTAACGAAGTTCACGTGTTTCACAGACGGGGCTGTGAGTCTACCAGGAGCCCGGGGAGGGACGGAGGGAACGGACTGAGCAAGAGCTACAGCTGCGGGGCACTGCGAGAGCCATGGCAGGGCAGGCTTTTAGAAAGTTTCTTCCCCTCCTTGACAGAGTTTTGGTTGAAAGGAGTGCAGCTGAAACTGTTACCAAAGGAGGTATTATGCTTCCAGAAAAATCTCAAGGAAAAGTATTGCATGCAACGGTAGTAGCTGTTGGATCAGGATCTAAAGGAAAGAGTAGAGAAATTCAAGCAGTTAGTGTGAAAGTTGGAGATAAAGTTCTTCTTCCAGAATATGGTGGAACCAAAGTAGTTATAGAAGACAAGGACTATTTCTTATTTAGAGATAGTGACATTCTGGGAAAATATGTGGACTGAAATCACTAATGAAATGGCGTCGTGAAAATTGCCCATTCCACAGAAGTTCTAAAATCTTTTGTTTCATCATGTAAATAATTTCCAGGTCTCTTGTTTTATAATAAATGGATATCTTGTGTCTCTAAAATACAGTTTCTCTGCATCAGTATGAACATTTCCAAATAAAAAACGTAAAAATGGATGGTTAAAAAAAAAAAAAAAAGAAAATTTGACATCCAGACACAAGAAGGAAGAGATGCCTGAGAAGGTAATCAGGGAATAGAAATCAAAAGGAACTTATCAAAGTTGAACTATTTACATTCCTATATGGAAAAGCAATAACTGGGACTGATGATATCTTTCTCACTATGAAAATAATGGAAGAAGGGGGTGTGGTCATATGAATACATATGTGAATGTGTGTGTATATGGTTACAGTTATATATGGATAGAGGGCATAGGTTGAATTTGTTGGGAAGGGAGAATACTCAAGGGATGAAATTATGAGGTGAGAGAGGAAAGTAGCAAGAGGAGATGGAGAGAGATAGGTTAGGGTAAACTATCCCATGTAGGGGAAGTGGTTGCAAAGGAGGGGGAGAATAAGGAAGGCTTAAAAGGCAAAACCACATTCACATTGAATTTGGTTCAGGGAGAAAATGACATACATACTAAATGGGATATCTCAACCTGCAGCAGGATAGGGGGAAGGGGGATGAGAGGAGGGATGATGGATGAGAGGGCATCCTTGGGGGGAGGGGAGGTTGGAAGTACCCACTATAGAAGAGGGACAGGATCATGTAGGGAATGGACCAGGTGGGGGGTGGGATGAGTGGGAGGGAATTATAAGCAGCCTTGTACAATATATCTACTATGATAATGTTTTGCATAGCTAGATATGTACAACATATACTGAATAACTTATCTCCCCAGAGGGAATGGGTGACAAGGGAGGAAGGAAATGGATCTGAAATTCGAGGTCTTAACAGTAAATGTTTCATATATATATATATATACTATTATTAATACTCTTTTGCTTGTAATTGGGAGATAAGATGTGCAGGCATTGGGACACAGAGATTCACCTTCCTCTAATGGAAAAGTCGATGGGCTCCGTCACTCCAGATTCCACTCAGATTCACCCTTTGAGCCTTCTGAATGCAATTTTCTGTAAGAAAAAAATTATTACTTATCCACTCTACCTCCCTCTTCTTTCCCCACAGAATGTTTGGATTATTTTTTTGTTTTTTATGTCTATGACTTATGGGATGCCACATTCCCAATATCCAAAGATGGATTCAGCAGGGAAGAGGACCTGAAACTTTTCATTGTCTCTAAACCAAAGGACAGTCCAAGGACAGTGTCTTTATCTCTCCAATAAATGGATTATGAATCAATTACTTTTGTCCATCTTGCAACCATTAGCTTCTGGCCAAAATAAAGGAAAGGATCAGAATAGAAATTCTGATCCCTTAGATCTGATCCACGCTCAGTTGGTGGCATGAGGTGACATCTCAGAGTTGTTTTAATTTCCATTTCTCTATTTAGTGATTTAAAACATTTTTTTTATAAATTTGGTTTAGTCCCCTATATAATTGAGAAATAAGACCATTATCAGAGAAATTTGTTGTAAAAATATTTTCCAAGGGGGCGGAGCCAAGATGGCGGAGTAGAAACAGCTCATCCAAGCCTCTCTGCCCCCAGATTCTCCACAAACTATGTAAAAAAGGACTCTGAAAAACTTCTGGAGCCCCAGCACCCACAGAACGACACAGAGAAGCTAACCTCCCGCTGAGGACAGCCCAGCACCCTGCAGGAAGGACCAGCGCAGCGGTCTGGGAGCCGGCAGCGCGCAGAGCCCAGAGCGCAGAGCGCAGGAGCTGAGCCGAGCCGAGCCCAGGTCCACGTGAGCCGAGGTTTTAGCCCCAGGGCGGCAGGGCCAGCAGCCGGCTGGAGGAACCCCAGAACACCAGCAGCCATGGCGACTCCAGAATTATCAACATAGACTTGCCTAGGACAAAGTAAGAGGTTAGTGTCCTATGGACTTTGGGACCTGTATTTGGGGAATGCGTCAGCTCCCTCCCCTGGGGGCTAGAAGCCGCTGAGGAGACACGCCATTGTGTAGTTTTCAGAGGCATTTCCGGCTCCCAGCCTACAAATCGTGGGGAGATCCAGCGATCAGTCTTGGGGGGTAATCGCTCTTGCTTTAACCTCCCTGGATCTGGATTGTGATCTAGGGTGGAAGTTGTGGGTGGGTTTACAGCTTGCCAGAAACGGAAGTTGCCCCCCACACGTTTGGGACGAAAATTCCTCTATCTGGCCTTAAAGCCATAGTGTGGCAACAAGCCCAAACGTCAAGCAATTAAGTGGCAACATGCCAAGGCAAAGGAAACAGAAAAATGCAACCCTAGACTCCTATTTTGGGGGCATAGAGCAGGAAAAGGACTGTGAGGTCAGAAGTCCTGCTCCAAAAGCCCCAGGGGAAAACATGAGCGGGTTGCAGGCCATAGAGGACCTTAAGAAGGACTTTAAAAATCAAATAAGAGAAGTGGAGGAAAAATTGGAAAGAGAAATGAGAAGGATGCAGGAAAAGTATGAAATGAGGGTCAACAGCCTGACTGAGGAAAACAACACCTTAAAAAATAGACTAACTCAAATGGCAAAGGAGGCCCAAAAGGGCAATGAGGAGAAGAATGCCTTAAAAAGTCGAATTTGCCAGATGGAAAAAGAATCTCAAAAGTTCACTGAGGAGATTCATTCCTTCAGAGTTAGACTGGAGCAAATGGAAGCTAGTGACTTTATGAGAAATCAAGATGCTGTTAAGCAGATCCAAACAAACGAAAGATTAGAAGGCAATGTGAAATATCTCATGGGAAAAACCACTGACCTGGAGAATAGATCCAGGAGAGACAATTTAAAAATTATTGGACTACCTGAAAGCCATGATCAAGAAAGAACCTAGAAATCACCCTTCAAGAAATTCTCAAGGAAAACTGCCCTGATGTTTTAGATCCAGAGGGCAAAATAGAGGTTGAAAGAATCCACAGATCACCTCCTGAAAAAGATCCCAAAAAGAAAACTCCCAGAAATATTATAGCCAGGTTCCAGAATCCCCAGATCAAGGAGAAAATACTACAAGCGGCCAGGAAGAAACAATTTCAATATTGTGGAAACACAATCAGAATAGCCCAGGACCTGGCAGCTTCTACACTGAGGGATCGAAGGGCATGGAATATGATATTCCAGAGGGCAAAAGAACTGGGAATGAACCCAAGGGTCACCTACCCAGCAAAACTGAGTATTTTGTTTCAGGGGAAAATATGGTCATTCAGTGGAATAGAGGACTTTCAAGCATTCTTGAGGAAAAAACCAGAATTGAATAGAAAATTTGACATCCAGACACAAGAAGCAAGAGATGCCTGAGAAGGTAATCAGGGAAAAGAAATCAAAAGGAACTTATCAAAGTTGAACTATTTACATTCCTATATGGAAAAGCAATAACTGTGACTGATGATATCTTTCTCTCTATGAAAATAATGGAAGAAGGGGGTGTGGTCATATGAATACATATGTGAATGTGTGTGTATATGGTTACAGTTATATATGGATAGAGGGTATAGGTTGAATTTGTTGGGAAGGGAGAATACTCAAGGGATGAAATTATGAGGTGAGAGAGGAAAGTGGCAAGAGGAGATGGGGAGAGACAGGGTAGGGTAAACTATCCCATGTAGAAGAAGCAAGGGGAAGTGGTTGCAAAGGAGGGGGAGAATAAGGAAGGCTAAAAAGGCAAAACCACATTCACATTGAATTTGGTTCAGGGAGAAAATGACATACATACTAAATGGGATATCTCAACATGCAGCAGGATAGGGGGAAGGGGGATGAGAGGAGGGATGATGGATGGGAGGGCATCCTTGGGGTGAGGGGAGGTTGGAAGTACCCACTATAGAAGAGGGACAGGATCATGTAGGGAATGGACCAGGTGGGGTGTGGGATGAGTGGGAGGGAATTATAAGCAGCCTTGTACAATATATCTACTATGATAATGTTTTGCATAGCTAGACATGTACAACATATACTGAATTACTTATCTCCCAAGAAGGAATGGGTAACAAGGGAGGAAGGAAATGGATCTGAAATTCGAGGTTGTAACATTAAATGTTTCAAATATATATAAATACTATTATTAATACTCTTTTGCTTGTAATAGGGAGATAAGATGTGCAAGCATTGGGACACAAAGATTCATCTTCCTCTAATGGAAAAGTCGATGGGGGTATGGGAGAAGGTATGGGAGAGAGCAGATTGGAGGAAGCCATATCTTGTGGGACTGCTATTCTGGGAGCGTGGGTAGGGGAATAACGGGGGGGAAATGATTGTAACTCAAAATCTGGTGGAAATGAATGATGTAAAACAGAAGTTAATAAAGCATTTGTTTAAAAAAAAAAAGAAAATTTGACATCCAGACACAAGAAGCAAGAGATGCCTGAGAAGGTAATCAGGGAAAAGAAATCAAAAGGAACTTATCAAAGTTGAACTATTTACATTCCTATATGGAAAAACAATAACTGTGACTGATGATATCTTTCTCACTATGAAAATAATGGAAGAAAGGTGTGTGGTCATATGAATACATATGTGAATGTGTGTGTATATGGTTACAGTTATATATGGATAGAGGGCATAGGTTGAATTTGTTGGGAAGGGAGAATACTCAAGGGATGAAATTATGAGGTGAGAGAGGAAAGTAGCAAGAGGAGATGGAGAGAGATAGGTTAGGGTAAACTATCCCATGTAGAAGAAGCAAGGGGAAGTGGTTGCAAAGGAGGGGGAGAATAAGGAAGGCTTAAAAGGCAAAACCACATTCACATTGAATTTGGTTCAGGGAGAAAATGACATACATACTAAATGGGATATCTCAACCTGCAGCAGGATAGGGGGAAGGGGGATGAGAGGAGGGATAATGGATGAGAGGGCATCCTTGGGGGGAGGGGAGGTTGGAAGTACCCACTATAGAAAAGGGACAGGATCATGTAGGGAATGGACCAGGTGGGGGGGGTGAGATGAGTGGGAGACAATTATAAGCTGCATTGTACAATATATCTACTATGGTAATGTTTAGCATAGCTAGACATGTACAACATATACTGAATTACTTATCTTCCCAGAGGGAATGAGTGACAAGAGAGGAAGGAAATGGATCTGAAATTCGAGGTCTTAACATTAAACGTTTCAAATATATATATAAATACTATTATTAATACTCTTTTGCTTGTAATTGGGAGATAAGATGTGCAGGCATTGGGGCACAGAAATTCACCTTCCTCTAATGGAAAAGTCGAAGGGGGTGTGGGAGAAGATGTGGGAGAGAGCAGATTGGAGGAAGCCATATCTTGTGGGACTGCTATTCTGGGAGCGTGGGTAGGGGAATAACGGGGGGGGGGGGAATGATTGTAACTCAAAATCTGGAGGAAATGAATGATGTAAAACATAAGTTAATAAAGCATTTGTTTAAAAACAAAAAAAAAAAAACGTTTATTTCATATCTTTCTTTGAATTCCCAGCATGTAGAACCCAGGAGAACTTAATAAATTTTTATTTCAATTATTCAATTAAGAATCATATAGCTTGAGTATAGAAGGTATTAAACAAAAATTCATTAAATGAATTAATAGTGGTTTAATACATATTTTAATTAGGCTGATACCAAATGACACCCATAGCCTTATATAACTAACTAATCATAGGGTAGCAGTAACATTGACAATAAAGTAAGATATATGTGATACTGTATGCCACGGTCCCTGATCTCAAGGAGAAGACACCATCAGCTCCATAAATGCATAGACCAAGTTTCAGGAGGTCAAAGAGAAAAATAGAAATACATTCTACTATCAAACTTGACCATGTTCATTTATTCTTTGAGGACAGCTGGAGAGTCATTGCCCTAAGCTTGAAGACAGTGCCACACTGTTGGGTATGCCCAACATGTCCATTGCCTTCCTGGACTCTAGATCTTACCTAAAGAATCCAAAAATTCCCAGGCAATACTGAATGGTCACAACCACAACATTCTCAAGGGTTGAGAGAGCCAGTCCATCATAAGTTGATGCAGCACCTGTCAACAAACCTCCTCCATGGATCCATACTATCACCTGGAGAAGAAGGGAGAAATTGGTCACAGAAACCCAATCAGTATTAGAGTTCAAGTAAATAGCTTCTTATGTGCTTCTGAAACTACTCCTCTCCCAGTGTGTTCAGGGAAGGCTAAGCCATTCTCAGAAATTCCAGGGGAAAACAGAATTAGAAAGATAAACTGAACTGTCTTCAAGAAAATTATAGAGAGAAAAAAAGGCCAAAGACAATCCAAAAAACTAAACATGGAAAAACAATAACTGTGTTTGATGAAACCTTTCTCATTATGAAAATAATTGAAGAAGGGTACATGGCATATGTTCACAGGTATACTTGGATAGAGGGCACAGGTTGAATTTGATGGGAAGGGATGATTATTATTTTTTTTTGGAGGGCAATTGGGGTTGGGTGACTTGCCCAGGTTCACGTGGCTGGGTTTTTCTTTGTGTGTTGGGTGTCTGGGGCCGGATCCGAGCTCGGGTCCTTCTGGCTCCAGGGCTGGCTCTCTGCTCACTGCACCACCTAGCCGCCCCAAGGAAGGAATGATTCTTAAGGGGTGAAGTCAAGAGGTGAGAGAGGAAAGTGGCAAGAGGAGATGGAGAGAGACAGGGTAGGGCAAACTATCTCATGTAGAAGAGGCAAGGGGAAGTAGTTGCAGGGAGGGGAAGAACAGGAAGGCAAAAAGGCAAAAGCATATTCTCATTGAAGTTGGCTCAAGGAGAGAATCACATACATACTAAATGGAATATCTTACCCTCACTCACTCTCCTGAGTAGGGGAAAGGGGGATGAGAGGGGGGATGATGGAGGGGAGGGCATTCTGGGGAGAGGGGAGGTTAGAAGTACCCACTATCAAAGAGGGACAGGATCAAAGTAGGGAATGGACCAGGTGGGAGGTGAGACAGGTGGGAGGGAAATATAAGCAGTCTTTTACAATATATCTACTATGGTAATGTTTTGCATAGATATACATGTACAACACATACTGAATTGCTTATCTTCTCAGAGGGAGTGGGTGACAAGGGAGAAAGGGAATGGATCTGAAAATCGAAGTTTTAAAATTAAATGTTTCATAAGATGTCCAGGCAGTGGGGCTCAGAGATTCACCTTGCCCTAATGGCAAAGTCGAAGGGGGTATGGGAGAAGATATGGGAGAGAGCAGATTGGATGAGGGGATATCTAGTGGGACTACTATTCTGGGGTGGTGGGTAGGGAAAAATGGGTGGGAAATGTAACTCATAATCTGGTGGAAATGAATGATGTAAACCAGAAGTTAATAGTCAGAGCAGGTGGGGAAAGAATCACTGGCAGCTGTGGTAGTTTCTAGACTTCTCATTCCATGAATGCTAAATAGAAAATAAAAGGTCAGTGGGGAAACTCTGTTGGACTGGAGTGAAAGACCATGATCTGGCCCCTGTCACTGGGGTGGCAGTGACTGTGGCAGCTGCTTCCATAGCTCCAGGCCCACAGATGGTGGGGGAACCAAAAGACTGATTGGAGGGCATTTGCAGATATCTCTTTGTTGACTCTGAAGCACGATTCTCTGGCTTTGCATTGCTTGAATCTGGGATAATAGTCGTAGGTGGCAGTCCTGGGGTGAGGAAGAGTGCTGTTCTGACAGAGCTTGTGCTGGCTGTGGAGAGGAAATCCTGCTCACAGTTCTGAGGCAGGTACCTAGGAGCAGCTCTGACAACAGCTGTGCAAATCTCCAAAAATTTGGGACACAGCACTCTCTCCTCTGGAAGCAGAGTTCTACTATGGCAAAGAGCTCAAAAGTCAAGTAATTGGCTGGCAAAATAAGCAATCAGAGGAAGAGAAATTAGACTATAGAACTGTTTTGTAGTGACAAAGAAGATCAAAACATAGAACCAGTAGGAGACAACAAAGTCAAAACTCCAGCATCAAAAGCTTCCAAGAAAAATATGAATTGGTTGCAGGTCATGGAAGAGCTCAAAAAGAATTTTGAAAATCAAGAAAAGTAGAGGAAAAATAGGGAAAAGAGATGAGAGTGATGCAAGAAAATCTTGAAAAATGAGGCAACAGCTTGCTAAAGGAGATCCAAAAAATACTGAAGAAAACAAACCTTAAAAAATAGACTAACTCTAAGATGGCAGAGTAGAAACATGAACTTGGCATGCACTCCACTCCAATCACCTCCAATATATGTAAAAAAATTACTCTAAACAAGTTTTAGAACTATAGAATCCACAGAGTGACAGAGAGAAACAAATCTCTCTGGCAACCTGGCAGGTCTACAGGAAGGGTAGTCTGGGAGACTAGTGAAGTCTCGATTGAGACATGCAGTTCTGACCCCAGGGTGACCCTGACCAGCACTGGCCAAAGAAGACTTCAGAAGAGTGAATCACCAACAATTGCAGTAGTTTCCAGCCTTCTTGAGCAAGGAACACCAAAGAGAAAATAAAATGTCAGTGGGGAACTTTGTTGGAACTGGGGTAAAGGAAGAGTGTGGTCCCATCCCTGCACCCAGGGCAAGAAGTAGAGGAGCTATGGCGGCTTCAGCTGCTGCCACATGGCTGCCTCCAGAGCTTCTGG
This sequence comes from Gymnobelideus leadbeateri, assembly GCA_011680675.1. Lineage (NCBI taxonomy): Eukaryota > Metazoa > Chordata > Mammalia > Diprotodontia > Petauridae > Gymnobelideus > Gymnobelideus leadbeateri. The sequence continues at coordinate 75,734 of WOXC01005987.1, read as the reverse complement.
CTTGCAGATCATAGTGGGACCAAGCAACCATTCAGAGGGTAATTGCTCTTGCTTTAACCTGCTTGGATCTGGATCACAGTCTTGGGTGGTGGTCCTGAGATATGTGGCTAGTGTTCCAGAGCTTGTGGGGGCTGTAGAGAAGGCTCCCTCCTAACAGATCTGGCAGCTGCAAAACCCCGAGAAATTTGGGACAAATCTCTCTCCATTCTGTAAGAAGACTTCTACCATGGCAAAGAGCTCAAAAGTCAAGTAACTGACTGGCAAGACAAGCAAGCAGAGGAAACATAACAAGACTAGAGATTCCTTTTGGGGGGACAAAAAGGATCAAAGCATGGAATAAGAGGAAGACAATGAAGTTAGAACTCTTGCATCAAAAGCTTCCCAGAAAAATATTAACTGGTTACAGGCCATGGAGGAGCTCAAGAAGGATTTTGAAAATCAAATAAGGGAAGTGCAGGAAAAATTGGGAAGAGAAATGAGAATGATGAAAGAAAATCATAAAAAACAAGTTAACAGCCTTCCAGAGGAGACCCCCCAAATGAAGAAAATAACACCTTAAAATAGACTAACAGAAATGGCAAAAGAGTTCCAAGAAGCCAATGAGGAGAAGAATTCCTTAAAAAACTGAATTTGCCAAATGGAAAAGGAATTTCAAAAACACACTGAAGAGAATAATTCCTTCAAAATTAGATTGTAGCAAATGGAAACTGATGAGTTTATGAGAAATCAAGATACTCTAAAACAGATCCAAACAAATGAAAAAGTAGAAGGCAATGTGAAATATCTCATTGGAAAAACCACTGACCTGGAAAATAGATCTAGGAGAGATAATTTTTAAATTATTGGACTACCTGAAAGTTATGATCAAAAAAAAGAGCCTAGACATCATATTTCAAGAAATTATCTAGCAATATTGCCCTGATATTCTAGAACCAGAGGGCAATATAGAAATGGAAAGAATTCACCGATCACCCCTAGAAAAAGATCCCAAAAGGAAAACTCCTAGGAATATTATAGCCAAATTCCAGAGTTCCCAGGTCAAGGAGAAAACACTGCAAGGAGTCAGGAAGAAGCAATTTAAGTATTATGGAAACACAATCAGGATATCACAAAACCTAGAAGCTTCTACATTAGGCTATCAAAGGGCTTGGAAAATGATATTCCAGAGGTCAAAGAACTAAGATTAAAACCAAGAATCACCTGTCCTGAAAAACTGAGTATAAAGCTTCAGGAGAAATTATGGTCATTCAATGAAATAGAGGATTTTCAAGTATTCTTTATGAAAAAAACCAGAGCTGAACAGAAAATTTGACTTTGCAATACAAGAAACAAGAGAAGCATAAGAATGTAAACAGGAAAAAGAAGTTGAACTTTTTACATCCCTACATAGAAAAATGATAATTGTAACTCATAAGAATTTTCTCAGTATAATAGTTGAAGGGAATGTACATATGTATGTATTATATATGTATATGTATGTATATATACATATGTATACAAATATAATACATGTATGTGTATGTATAGAAGGGTATGTATATATATATATGAGTGTGGGCATATGCATGTACATGTATACATAGATAGAGGGCACAGGATGAGTTGTGTATGAAGGGATGATATCTAAAAAATAAAATTAAGAGGTGAGAGGGGAATTTATTGGGAGAAGGAGAAAGGGAGAGATAGATTAGGATAAATTATCTCATATAAAAGGGACAAGAGAAATCTCTTATAATGGAGGGGAAGAGCAGGAAGGTGAAAGGGGATAAGTCCACCTTACTCTCATTGAATTTGGCTTAAGGAAGGAATAACATACACACTCAATTGGATATCTTACCCTAGAGGAAAGTAGGAGAGAAGGGGATTAGAGGGGGAATGATAGAAGGGAGGGCAGATTGGATGAGAAGGTACTTAGAAGCAAACACTTTTGAAAAGGGATAGGATCAAAGTAGAAAATAGAAAAACTGGGGGCAGGATAGGATGGAGGGAAATATAGGTAATGTTTCACAATATAACTGCTATGGAAATGTTTTATGTAACTATACATGTACAGCTTATATTAAACTGCTTATTTTCCCATTGGGGGCAGGTGAGGAAGGAAGAAGGGAAAAAATCTGGAACTTACAGTTAAAAAAAATGTTTCAAAGAAAGTTTTTACATGCAACTGGGAAATATATACAGGTACTGGGTCTAGAAATACATTTTACCCTACTGAAAAGTGGCAGGGGGTGTTGGTGGAGGATATAAGAGAGAACAGAGTGGGGGAAGGAGTATTCAGTAGGCTTACTATTTTGGGGTGGGATAAGGGAAAGACAGGGAGAAAAATCTGTGACTCAAAATCTTGTGCAGATGAAGGGTAAAAACTAAAAATAAATAAATAAATTGGGAAAAAATAAAATTACAAAATGAACAGTCAAAAATTAAAGCAATACAAAATACAAAAAAAATACCAAAAAATAGACTATCTCAAATGGTAAAAGAAGTTCAAATAACCAATGAGAAAAAGAATGCCTTAAAAAGCAAAATTGGCGGGGGTGGGGGGGGGTGGGAGGGAGGAGGTAGAGCCAAGATGGCAAGCAGAAACAGCATTTCCCCAGCACTCCTGCCCACACTACTTCCAATTTGTATAAAAGGGGACTCTGAACAACTTCTGGAGCTCCAGAACCAACAAAATGACACAGAGAAGCTGCTAACATCCCCCTGAGGACAGCCCAGCAGCCCAGCAGGGAGCAGCCAGAACAGCACTCTGGGATCTGAGCCCAGGCCCACCTCAGTCTGAGGTTTTAGTTCCAGGGTGGCCAGACCAACAAGTGGCTGGAGGCACTCCAGAACACCAGCATCTATGGCATTTCCAGAACATACAACAAATAGGTGCCGATAACAAAGTAAGACATGAGTGTAGTATGGACTTTGGGACTGGTTGGGAGAGTGCATAGGCCTCTTTCCCTGGGGGCAAGAAGCCACTGAGTACATATGGTGAAGCAGCCATTTTGCAGCTTCAGTTTCTGGCCTGTGCACTATAGGGGGACCTGCAGTCAGTCTTGGGGGAGGGGACATTGCTCTTGCTTTACTCTTCTTGAATCTGGATTGCAGTCTGGGGTGGAGGTCTTGGGGTGTGTGACCATCTTCCCAGAGTGTGTGGGGGCTTCAGAGAGGGCACCCAACTAATACCTCCAGAAGCTGAGAAAACCCCAGTGTTTAGGACAGAAGCTCCCCTGGCTGGTGGCAGAGTCCTACTGTGGCAACAAGCCCAAAAGTCAAGTAATTGAGTGGCAACATGCCTAGGCAAAGGAAACAAAATAAACAAAAAAAATGCAACATTAGACTGTTATTTGGGGGGCAAAGAGGACCAAAGCATGGAACAAGAGGAGGATTGGGAGGTCAGAACTCCTGCACCAAAAGCCCCAGATGAAAATACAAGCTGGTTACAGGCCATAGAGGACCTTAAGAAGGATTTTAAAATCCAAATAAGAGAATTGGAGATAAAATGAGAAAGATGCAAGAAAACTATGAAATGAGAGTCAGCAGCCTGACTGAGGAAAATAACACCTTAAAAATAGACTAACTCAAACGGCAAAAGAGGCTCAAAAAGGCAATGAGGAGAAGAATGCCTTAAAAAGCCTAATTTGCCAGATGGAAAAAGAATCTCAAAAGCTCACTGAGGAGATTCATTCCTTCAGAATTATACTGGAGCAAATGGAAACTAGGGAGTTTATGAGAAATCAAGATGCTGTTAAGCAGATCCAAACAAGTGGAAGAATAGAAGGCAATGTCAAATACCTCATGGGAAAAACCACTAACCTGGAAAATAGGTCCAGGAAAGATAATTTAAAAATTATTGGGCTACCTGAAAACCAAGATCACAGAAAGAACCTAGAAATCATTCTTCAAGAAATACTCCAGGAGAATTGCCCTCAAGTTTTAGAAACAGAGAGGAAAATAGAGATTGAAAGAATCCACCAATCACCTCATAAAAAAGATCCCAGAAAGAAAACTCCTAGGAATATTGTAGCCATGTTCCAGAATTTCCAGATCAAGGAGAGAATATTACAAGCAGCCAGGAAGAAACAATTTCAATATTGTGGAGACATAATCAGGATAGTGCAGGATCTGCAGCTTCTACACTGAGGGATAGAAGAGCATGGAATATGATATTCCAGAGGGCAAAGGAGCTGGGATTAAAACAAAGAATCACCTACCTAGCAAAACTGAGTATCTTGTTTCAGAGGAAAATATTGTCTTTCAGTGGAATAGAGGACTTTCAAGCATTCTTGAGGAAAAATATCAGAGTTGAATAGAAAATTTGACATCGAGATACAAGAAGCAAGAGATGTTTGAGAAGATAAACAGGGAAAATAAATCAAAAGGGACTTATCAAAGTTGAAGTATTTGCATTCCTACATGGAAAAACAATAACTGTAACTGATGAAACCTTTCTCAGTATGAAAATAGTTGAAGAAATGTATATGGGCATATGAATACATATGGGAATGTGTGTATATATGTATACAGTTCTACATAGTTAGAGGGCACAGGTCAAATTTATTAGGAAGGGAAGATACTTAAAAGGTGGAATCAAGAGGTGAGAGAGGTGTATAACAAGAGGAGATGAGGAGAGACAGTATGGGGTGTACTATCTCACTTAGAAGAGGCAAAGAAAAATGGTTACAAGGGACAAGGGAGGGGAAGAACAGGAAGGCAAAGAGGCAAAACCTTGTTCCCATTGAATTTGGCTCAGTATAGAATGACATGCATACTAAATAGGATATCTCACCCCACAGGATAGTAGGGGGGAAGGACATTAGAGGGGGGGATGATGAGAAGGGGGATGATGGAAGGGAGAATGGGAGCAAAGGTGGGGAGGGAAGTTGGAAGCACCCACTTTTGGAAAGGGATCAAAGTAGGGAATATACCAAGTGGGAGGTGGGATAGGAGGGCAGGAAATATAGTCAGTCTTTTACAATTTATCTATTATGGTGGTATTTTGCATAGCTATATATGTACAACATATGCTGAATTGCTTGTCTTTCCAGTAAGGGTGGGTGACAAGGGAGGAAGGGAATGAATCTGGAAATTGAAGTTTTAAAATCAAATGTTTAAAAATATATAAATACTATTTTACATATAATTTGGAAATAAGATATACAGGCATTGAGGCACAGAGGTTCACCTTGCCCTACTGGAAAAGTTGAACAGGGTAAGGGAGAAGATATGGAAGAGAGCAGATTGGATGAGGGGATATCCTGTGAGACTGCTATTCTGGGGTGGTGGGTGGGAGAAAATGGAAAAAAATGTAACTCAAAGTCTGGTGGAAATGAATGATGTAAACCAGAGGCTAATAAAGCTTTTTGGGGAAAAAATACTCCAAGGTAAAAAAAAAATTAGCCAAGTGGAAAGGATAGTCCAAAACTCACTGAAGGAAATAATTCCTTCAAAATTAGAATGTACCAAATAGAAGCTAATGATTTCATGAGACATCAACATACTATAAAACAGATCCAAAAGAATGAAAAAATAAAAGACAGTGTAAAATATCTCATTGGAAAAACAAATGACCTGGAAAATAGATCCAGGAGAGTTGATTTAAATATTATTGGACTATCTTAAAGCCATGATCAAAAAATGAGTCTAGACTTCACCTTTCAAGAAATTAATTATTAAAGAAAACTGCTCTGATATTCTAGAACCAGAGGGTAAAATAGAAATTGAAACAATCCATTAATTGCCTCATGATAAAGATCCGAAAAAGAAAATTCCTGGTAATATTGTAGCAAAATTTCAGACTTCTCATGTTAAGGAAAAAATATTACAAGCTGTCAGGAAGAAATAATGTGAGTATTGTGGAAACACCATCAGGATAACACAGGATCTAACAGCGTCTACATTAAGGAATTTAAGGCCTTGGAATACGATATTCTGGAAGTCAAAGAAGCTAGGATTAAAATCAAGAACCACCTGTCCTGCAAAATTAAGTATGATATTTCAGGGGGAAATATGGATATTCCATGAAATAGAGGACTTTCAAGCATTCTTGATGATAAGAACAGAGCTGAACAGAAAATTTGACTTTCAAATACAAGAATCAGGTGGAGCATTTTTTCTTTGTGACAGAACCTTTGGAACAAAAATTTCTGCCAAAGCTGCTATTGAAAAGGAAGAATATTTGCCAACACTAATAATGCAATTTGTCTGCTAAGAATGGGCCCACAGCCTCTTCTTTTCCAACCTGTGAATGAGTGAAAGAATCAAACAGATTTTGTGCACAGAAATCCCAAAGAAAAATGATGGTTGAAACTACAACATTTGATGAAAATTTTGGCCAAGTACAAATTCAAGTATAATGTTTCTGATTCAGGTTGATTTGAACGTGTACCCGGCTGCAGCATTCAAACAGAAAGCTCACATTCAACATGTCATAGAGAGTTATATTGTGTGCCTGTAATGATGCTTTAGAATTTTTTCATCTCTGCTGTTTTTAGTAACACTTAAGTTATTGTATCAGCACTTTATGCAAAATAAAGAATAGGTTGCTATTTTTCCCATACTATGTTATATATTAAATAATTGCCAATTATCAATATCACTCATTTATTGATTACTTAAAGATTCATACAAATAAATAATTGCAAAATAATGTATATACTAAGGAGTAAATCTCTTATGTTCTTTGTATCAAAACTATTTCTACCTTGAACATATAGATGTGTTTTGTTTCAAGCTAATGGTGTGTATGTAAAGTGGAATTAAAATGAAAAAAGAAATATTCTTCCATTTGTTTTCTTAGTTTTGGTACCATCTAACTTTTCATTTTTTTTCCTTTTCAACAGATGCTTTATTAACTTCTGGATTACATCATTCATTTCCACCAGATTTTGAGTTACAATTTTTTCCCCATTTTTCCCCTGCCCAACATCCCAGAATATCAGTCCCACAAGATTTCCCCTCATCTAATCTGCTCTCCCCCATATCTTCTCCCATACCCCCTTTGACTATTCCATTAGAGCAAGGTGGATCTCTGTGACCCAATGCCTGCACATGTTATCTCCCAATTACATGCAAAACAGGATTAATAATAGTATTTGTATATATTTGAAACATTTAATTTTAAGACCTCGAATTTCAGAACCATTCCCTTCCTCTCTTGTCACCCATTCCCTCTGGGAAGATAAGTAATTCAGTATGTGTTGTACATGTATGGCTATGTAAAACATTACCATAGTAGATATATTGTAAAAGGCTGCTTCTAATTCCCTCCCACCCATCTCACCCCACACCTGATCCATTACCTACTTTGATCCTGTCCCTCTTTGAACATGGGTATTTCCAACCTCCCCTCCCCCCAGAATGTCCTCCCCTCCATCATCACCCCTCTCTTCCCCCTTCCCCCTACTCTGCTTCAGGTTTAGATATCCCATTTAGTATGTATGTCATTATCTCCCTGAGCCAAATTTAATGAGAATATGGTTTTGCCTTTTTGCCTTCCTGTTCTTCCCCTTCCCTGTAGCCACTTTCCCTTGCTTCCTCTACATGAGATAGTTTACCCTACCCTGTCTCTCCCCATCTCCTCTTGCCACTTTCCCCTCTCACCTCATAATTTCACCCCTTAAGTATCATTCATTCCCAAGAAATTCAACCTATGCCCTCTATCCATGTATAACTGTAAACATATAGACACACATTCACATATGTACTCATATGTCCATATACTGTTCTTCCATTATTTTCGTACTGAGAAAGGTTTCATCAAACACAGTTATTGTTTTTCCATGTAGGAATGTAAGTAGGTCAACTTTGATAAGCTCCTTTTGATTTCTTTTCCCTGATTACCTTCTCAAGCATCTCTTGCTTCTGGTGTCTGGATGTCAAATTTTCCATTCAGCTCTGGTTTTTTCCTCAAGAATGCTTGAAAGTCCTCTATTCCACTGAATGACCATATTTTCCCCTGAAACAAGATACTCAGTTTTGCTGGGTAGGTGAACCTTGACTTCAATCCCAGCTCTTTTGCCCTCTGGAATATCATATTCCATGCCCTTCCATCCCTCAGTGTAGAAGCTGCCAGGTATTGTGCTATTCTGATTGTGTTTCCACAAGATTGAAATTGTTTCTTCCTGGCTGTTGGGAGTATTTTCTCCTTGATCTGGGAGTTCTGGAACCTGGCTATAATGTTGCTGGGAGTTTTTTTGGGGGGATCTTTTTCGGGAGGTGATCTGTGGATTCTTTCAACTTCTATTTTGCCCTCTGGATCTAAAACATCAGAGCAATTTTCTTTGAGAATTTCTTGAAGGGTGATTTCTAGGTCTTTTCTTTGATCATGGCTTTCAGGTAGTCCGATAATTTTTAAATTATCGCTCCTGCCCCTTCCTGCAGGGCTGCTGCGCTGTCCTCATCAGGAGGTTAGCTTCTCTGTGTCGTTCTGTGGGTGCTGCGGCTCCAGAAGTTGTTCAGAGTCCCCTTTTACATTGTTTGGAGGTAATCTGCGTGGAGAGCCCCTTCGAAGTGCTTTTTCTACTCTGCCATCTTGGCTCTGCCCCCAACTTTTCATCTTTTTAATGATTCTATTATTGTTTGTTTTTTTAACATTCTCTTGATCATTTGCTGCTTTGATTTCATCTTCTGTTCTCTTCTTTTGAATTAGATTGATTAATTAATTAATCGTTTCTACAGCCTGTTTGTGTTCCACTCAGAATATTTCTCTATTTTCCACTATTTCTCTTTCTGTGATTCTTTTAGATTTTGTGTGTTGACTTTTTAATATTTTGAAACGCACATTCGGTTACTTAATCTTCTTCTTTTATCTTTCCTTAATGTATATTTATAAGGATCTGATTTCACCCTGAGGATTGCTTAAGCTACATCAAATAAATTTTGTATATTTTTATAAACTTTTTCTTTCACAATAATATTATTTTTATAATTTCTTTTTTGACCCAAGAATTATCTTACTGTAAGAACTCCATTTGTGTCTATAGTATTTATCTGTGCTCCATGAAATAATTATTATTTTTATTGCATTGAAGTTTGTAAAGTTTATATTTACTATTTCTGCCTGTATGCCTGTGTGTGTTTTATGTGCTATATACAAACATATACATATATAGACCATCTCTACCTTAATACATGTTCAATTTTTCTAAAATTTCCATATTACTGAGAAACATAGGTGTCCTAAGTATTTTAGCTCCAGTTTTTGTGGAACTTTGTTCAATTCTGTATTTTCCATTTGTTGGTTTTCTGTTAGATTTGTCCAAAACTAAAATTTCCTGCTATTATCAGATAACTTGTCTGCTTGTAAATCAGGTGATTTTTCTTTTCCATTCCTTTCCACAATCTGGTGCCATCTTATTTGTCCTTACTGATTTCATATAATTCAAGTTCCCATTCTCTTTGTTCCTGCTGAACTGAACAGCTTTCTATGCCTAGAAGTTATATTGTACTCCTTGTAATGGAAATGCAAATTTAAAGATCTTTCCTGCCCCTAGGCCCTTTGATAGACTTAAGATACTCTGAGAACCTTCCTTGATTTGAAAATATATTCTGCCCCCATTAGGCTGAATGTGGTCACATGGAGCCTGTGGTAGGAGGCTTGGCTTTCAGGAATGCCTACACCTTGATGCTGTGTGATTGGGCAGTGGGTCAAGAGGGTGGTTACATTCTCTGATCCAGGAGAAGGTTATATAATCCCTGATGTAAGGCTTTGCTTTGGGGCTCACTTTGAGAAGTGTTGTGTGATTTGACCAGATGAGACTCTGGGCCCCCATTAAGAGCCCCCAATTTGAAAACCCAGTTGTTGATGCTTCCCTCTCTGGCAACTGTGATTTGGTATTGATGTGTAATGGTTGGATAGTTTGGAAGCCTGTCTGCTTGATCTGTTTATTTCTCTGTCTTGTAAGTTCTGTCTGTATACTTTGAAGTTCGGGGTGCTGACCTTTTTATCCCCTGAACTAGGTAAATGATATATGTTTGATTGACTAATGTGAGCTTGTTAACCCATTTTGAGTTGCTTTCCTTTAGAAAAGCAGATCTAAGAACCTGTGTTGGCAGCCCCCCTGGGGATGTTGGGGTGCTTGCCACTACACTCCTGCAGTTCTGTGTTTTGTTCATGCAGTCCCCAAGGACTGAAATGTACAATATGGTAGAAAGAGTGCTGGATTTAAAATCGAAGGATATGGATTCACATCATGCTTGGGTATTTACTACCTGTGTGACTGTGGACAAATTACTTAACCTCTCAGGTCTTCATCTTTAAAATAAAGGAGTTGGGCTGGATGTCCTCTGAAATCTCTTCCAGGTCTACATCTACAGTCTCAGTGCTTTCCATACATCGCTTGATAATTATATGGACAGGATATTAACTTTTTTTTTTCTAATTCCAACATACTACTGTCCTCTGCTGGACATACTGAAAACAGACAGAGTTCTGCCTGAACTAGAACAAAGTCTCATTTTTATAGGATTGGTAGAGACCAAAGTCACTCTTCAAAAAATAATCTTGTGAAAGATTAAAATTTACTACTATAATAAAAACATTCTATCCCATTTGATAAAGGTTGGGAGAACTTGCCTAAGTTTAACCTCTTGAATAAACTCAAAAAAATGGCACCAAATTCTCAAAGAACTCTTCTGGTTGTCTCGAACTTGTCCCTATTATTTTCTACAGTCACTAACTGTATCAGGTTTTAAAAAGTTGGAGGTGACTGATTTTTACCTAAAAGCCTGGACCACATTTACACCTGAGAAGAAGAGCAGATATGTTTCTGTCAACGTGGGGAGAGAGCAAGAATATTATAGAACTGGGGAAAAGATGATGAGGTTCCTCCTCCCCTTGTTTACCCTATAACTCTAGAAATCTGAGTTCTCATCCTAGCTCCAATACAATCTGAGTAACCTTGAGCTAATTTTCCTCTATGAGACTCAGCTTCTTTATATGTAAAATGGGGATAACACTTACTCTTGCAATTATCTGTCTCATAGGGTTGTGAGGGGAAAAAAGGGTTGTAAACTTGTAGAAACATGACACTGTCATGTATTAATGTGTGGGTGGGGGCAGCACAAAAGCTGTATAGATTGAGGGCAGGAAACAACACAAAGCTATTTGGAGTTAAAAGATCTTAATTCTAGGCTTGTGTATGGCGTGCCCTCTTCCTCCCCCAGCCCCCTCACTGGCCTAGGGGTGGGGGCGGCCACCAGGGCCAAGGAAAGGGCCCCCCTATTTTTGGGAGGGAAGACCAGGGTGCCCTGAGGGGCTAAGACAACAGCGAGTCTGAAGCACCCCTTCCTGTGAGCCGGACAGAGAGGCTGCCCCGGCCTGGGAAGTTGGACCTTGTTGCTCCCCAGGACTGGGTAGTGATGATGGGAACCCGTGTGGCCTGTGCTCCTCCCTCCTGCCCTCCCCAAGTGTGATGCAGCATCAATGCAGTATCAGGGAGGGTGGGAGAGAAAAACTAATGTCCTTAGTGCTCTGTTCTCATACATTCTTAAAAAAAAAAAAAAAAAAAGAAAGAAAAGGAAAGAAGCCCAAGCCACCACCATTCACCAGCCTGCAGCTGCGTTGCTCCTGCTATGCTATGGGCAGGCAGAACATCTTCTCCTGCAGAGTTTGTAAATGAAAATGGAATTGTCTTTGTCTGGCCTGGATAACAGCAAGCTGGAGGCCATCGCTCATGAGGTTTCTACAGACCTGGTGGAAGATGCTTCTCTGGGCGCCTGCTCTGAGGTACGCCAGCTCTCAAGAGTGGCTGCTTCTTGGATAACACAGACCCTGACAGTTGGAAGGACTTTGAGACGGTAGACCAGCCTGGAGTGGAGGTCTTTGGGCAAGTATACAATCAGTGGCAGAACAAGGAATGTGTCTGCCCCAACTGCAGCTGCAGCATTGCTGCCTCCCGCTTTGCTCCCGGCCTGCAGAAGCATCTGGGCATGGGCCGAGACAGCAGCTGCATCACCCACTGTCCGATGGCCAGCAGCAACAATATGAACAAGTCTGAGAGTTATGGGAAGACAATGATGACAGCAATGACAATGACTGCTTCAGAGAAGAAAGCAAGGAAGAGAAAATCAGCCAAGAGACTCAACTCCCCTCGAAGATCCAAGTCCTTAAAATGCAAAAGGGGCAACTTCGAAGCAATTCAGGTCCTTTTAAGTATAGCAACTCTTCTGGGATCAACTGTGGAAGCCTAGGTCCTGAGGAGCTAACCCTGCTTACCACACAATGCGGGGTGATCTCTGAACACACAGAGAAGTGCTTTAGGTCCCTTCCCAGTCCCCAGCATACAGCTGTTGGTGTTTACTTCCTGGGCCCCTCAGCCCCTTAGCCCCTTTGCCTGAGGCAGAGGATTCTGTAGAGAAGGACAGCTTTGATGGGGCTGAGAGTCAGGCCCTGATGAGCCGGCTACAGTGGGACGGCTCCTCTGATCTCTCACCCTCTGACTCTGCTTCTTCTAAGACAAGCACTGATAACTCAGAATCAAGGAAGACCAAGAAAAAGAAACCCCAGCTGAGTCTGGTGGGGGCAACTCCAGGCATCATCTCCACCAAGAAGAAGCCAAAGCCCCCTGCACCCCCCACACTGAGGGTCTATGATAACATCAATTAACCAGTGGCTGGAGGGTGTTCCCTTATCTGCACCAATCTTCCCCTCCTCCTCACCTCTCCAAATCTGGTTGACAGGTGGCAGCCTTCAGCAAAGGCCAGAGATTTGGGGTTGTAAAGGATGGTGGGGGGTCATGCCAGCTCCTGTTTGAACCACAGTATGATGGCAGGATCCTATTGACTATGCACACCCCTCAGGCGTGCAGGACCCAGACCTGGACACGCTCTGCCTTGAACAAGTTTTTCAGGGGAGAGTGCTTTCCTATTTATTCTGTGATTTCCTGGATGTCCAGCTGGGATTGTGAGGAGAGGAGGCCAGACTTGGACACCATGCTAGGGTGCATATACTGCCTGCCTTTCACACTGGGGATTGAATGAAATTCCGTGGAAGGCACACTGGGGCTATCCAGGGGGCTGTGCATGGGGAACTGAGCCCCAGAGAGTCCTCTGTCTACCTTCCAGAAGGTGAATGGGTCTGGTGCTTGTGACTGAGGGTTACTCTGCTGCCAATTTCCAGAGTCCTGGCCAGTGACCCCCTCTTCCTGGAGTGGGTGGGTAGGCACAGAGTATTTCCTTCTTGGGGCAGTTCATACTGGTTCCCCTCTCCACCTTTCTCCTGAGTATCTTAGGTCTACCCAGGCCGTGGGAGCTGCCCCTCTGCTGGAGAACCAAGAGGGGCAGCCAGAAGCCTCTGGCTTCAGGGAATGAAAAAAGGAAGGGAAACTGCTTATTAGAACTTTTCTCCCTTCCCTAAATCCCAGAACCCTCGAGGACAGGGCCCCAAAGTGAGTGGGAACGGTGCTGCTTTATTTGAAATGTTTTCTTACCTCATGCCCTGCCCAGGGAAAGGGCCCAGCCTCACCTTCAGGCTGGCCCCAAGATCCCCCTGCTTTTACCTTTTTGTCCTGATAGGACTACCCAGGTCCTTATTTGCTGCTTGCTGCCCTCTTTCATTCCTATGTGCTTTAGTTCATCTCTTGCCTTTCCTTCTTAGCTTCCCCCCGCCCAAGTTATTTATTCTGAACTTGTAGTCTGACACTTTACAGAGAGTCTTGATCTTGTATAGCGGGTGGGAAGAGGGTAGATGTGGTACCCACAGGCTTGTACCAGAGAAGAAAGAGATGTGGTGATATACCAGATATTGCCCCTTACATCCTACAAAATTGGTATAAAAGTATTTCCTTTTCTCTCCACCTTATCACACAGACAGTCAGGGCTGGGGTATTGGGATGCTTATCACTTTTGAAAGTAGATGGGAATATTAGTAGATTTGAAATGAACAATATCCTGAGAAACCCTACAGGGGGTTAGCATGTATCTTTCCTTTCCTTCCAGGATGGGGGAATCCAGCACTGATCTGGCCTACTAGATCCTAGCATTAGTAGTCAGGAGTGGATTAACAAATTTGTGTGGGTCCTGGATAGCTAGCAGAAGTAGCAGATTGGGGACCCCCAGCCCTCAGTTCTTACCCACCATCTCCAACTCCCTGGCTGGGCCTGGTTACAGATTGGTTTTTAACCTAAGAATTTTGTTTTGTTTTGTTTGTTTTTGTTTTTTTTCCCCAATGCTTTATTAACTTCTGGTTTACATCATTCATTTCTGTCAGATATTGAGTTACAATTTTTCCCTATTTTTCCCCTACCCACCACCCCAGAATAACAGTCATACAGGATATCCCCTCAACCAATCTGCTCTCTCCCATCGCTTCTCCCATACCCCCTTCCACTTTTCCAGTAGGGCGAGGTGAATCCCCGAGCCACATTGCCTGCACATCTTATCTCTCAATTATATGCAAAATAGTATTAATCATAGTATTTGTGTATTTTTTTTAAAAATTGATTTTAAAAGGAAGATAAGCAACTCAGTATATGCTGTACATGTGTAACTATGCAAAATATTACCATAGGAAGATATATTGTAAAAGACTGACTATATTTCCCTCCCTCCCATCCCACCTCCCACCTGGTCCATTCCCGACCTTGATCCCATCCCTGTTCAAAAGTGGGTGCTTCCAACTTTCCTCCCCCACAGCATACCCTCCTGTCCACCACCTCTCTCCATCTCCCTCCCCCCCACACTCCTGTAGAGTGGGACACCCTATTTAGTGTGCATGTCATTCTCTACCTGGTCCAAATTCAATGAGAATAAGGTTTTGCCTTTTTGCCTTCATGTTCCTCCCCTCCCCTGCAACCACCTTCCCCTGCCTCCACTCCATGAGACAGTTCACCCGATTGTCTCTCCCCATTCCCCCTCACCACATTCCTCTCTCACCTCTTCACCTCACCTTTTAAGTGTCATCCCTTCCTATTAAATTCGACCTGTGCCCTCTATACATGTATAGCTGAAAATATATATACACACATCCACATATGTATTCATATGCCCATATACCCTTCTTCAACTATTTCATACTGACAAAAGTTTCTTCAGTTACAGTTATCGTTTTTCCCTGTAGGAATGTAAATAGTTCAACTTTGATAAGTTTCTTTTGATTTCTTTTCCCTGTTTACCTTCTCAAGCTTCTCTTGCTTCTTGTATCTGGATGTCAAATTTTCTATTCAACTCATGTTTTTTCCTTGAAAGTCCTCTATTCCACTGAATGACCAAATTTTCCCCTGAAACATGATATTCAGTTTTGCTGGGTAGGTGATTCTTTGTTTTAATCCCAGCTCCTTTGCCCTCTGGAATATCATATTCCATGCCCTTCCATCCTGCCGTGTAGAAGCTGCCAGATGCTGCACTATCCTGATTGTGTTTCAACAATATTGAAATTGTTTCTTCCTGGCTGCTTATAATATTCTCTCTTTGATCTGGGAATTCAGGAGCCTGGCTACAATATTCCTAGGAGTTTTCTTTTGGGGATCTTTTTCAGGAGGTGATCTGTAGATTCTTTCAACCTCTATTTTGCCCTCTGGTTCTAAAACATCAGGGCAATTTTCCTTGAGAATTTCTTGAAGGATGGTTTCTAGTTTCTTTCTTTGATTTTCCAGGTCAGTGGTTTTTCCCATGAGATATTTCACATTGCCTTCTATTCTTTTATTTGTTTGGATCTGTTTAATAGCATCTTGATTTCTCATAATGTCACCAGCTTCCATTTGCTCCAGTCTAATCTGAAGGAATGATTCTCCTCAGTGAGCTTTTGATATTATTTTTCCATCTGGCAAATTCAGCTTTCTAAGGCATTCTTCTCCTCATTGGCTTTTTGAGCCTATTTTGCCATTTGAGTTAGTCTATTTTTTAAGGTATTATTTTCCTCAGTCAGGCTGCTGACTCTCATTTCATACTTTCTTACATCTTTCTCATTTC
Organism: Gymnobelideus leadbeateri; assembly: GCA_011680675.1. Classification (NCBI taxonomy): domain Eukaryota; kingdom Metazoa; phylum Chordata; class Mammalia; order Diprotodontia; family Petauridae; genus Gymnobelideus; species Gymnobelideus leadbeateri. Next base: position 59,840 of record WOXC01005987.1, on the reverse strand, counting down.
TCTTCCCAGTTTTCCCCCCACTTTTCTTATCTGCTTCTTGGCCTGTAACCAGCTCGTATTTTCATTTGGGGCTTTTGGTGCAGGATTTCTCTTTGCCCCCAAAATAGGGCTCTAATGTTGAATTTTTCTCTTTATATTGTTTCCTTTGCCTAGGCATGTTGCTACTCAATTACTTGTGTTTTGGGCTTGTTGCCACAGTAGGACTTTGCTACCAGCCAGGGCAGCTTCTGTCCCAAACGTTGGTATTTTCTCAACTGCCTGAGGTATTAGTTGGATGGCCTCTCTGAAGCCTCCACACTCTCTGGCAAGTTGGTCATACACCCCAAGACCTCCACCCCAGTCCACAATCCAGATCCAAGGAGGGTAAAGCAAGAGTAATTACCCCACAGACTGATTGCTGGATCCCCCTACGATTCGCAGGCCAAGAGCTGAAGCTGCAACAGGGCAATGTGGCCCAAGCTCTGCCGGCTCCTCAGTGGCTTCTCACCCCCAGGGCAAGAAGCTGACTGTGCTCTCCCAACCTGTCCCAAAGTCCATAGGGCACTGACCTCTCACTTTGTCCTAGACATCTATGTGTTGATAATTCTGGAAACACCATAGCTGATGGTGTTCTGGCGCCCCTCCAGCCAGCTGCTGGTCCACTGCCCTGGGGGTAAAATGTCAACTCACATGGGCCTGTGCGGCTGGCCACTCCCTGCTGGGCTGCCTGGCTGTCCTCAGTGGGAAGTTAGCTTCTCTGTCTCATTTTGTGGGTTCTGGAGCTCCAGGGGTTGTTCAGAGTTCCCTTTTTACATAATTTTGGGGTGGTGTGGGCCAGAGCTCTGTGGAAGTGCTGTTTCTACTCTGCCATCTTGACTCCGCCCTCTTTATTTTGTTTTTAAAAAGGAGAAATAAAGCCAAACCTCACTGAGTTATACTAGAGTCTGTGTCCAGAGCAATCCCTGCCCCTTATTATCCATATCCCTCCCCCTTTATAGGAGGGAACCCACTGTGCCTTAGCCATTCCAAATCATGTCTTGGAAGCAGGTTGTTATTGGAGAGGAAGGGGAAAATGTGCTGGGTGGGTGGGGGCATGGAACCCTCACCTTCTGAGAGGTGGCTATAGCTCCCAGGGCCCAGCGATGCTCCTTTTACTATACTGGGGCCCATGTGGTTCCTACCTTCCTTTCCTGTCTGTAGAGTGAGAGCTAGGAAGCAGTTTGGGAAATTTCCCCATGTTGACTTGCCAAACCATAGTTCACTTCTGTGGGTACATCCCACTCCCTGCTTGACTATATGATGAGCCTGGCACAGCTGGGATCTTTAGGGAACAATATCTTTCCCTTTGGGGAAAGAGGGCTTATTGCCCTTTAATTGCTGGGTTATAAGCTTTCCAGGCCTCTCCCTTCTCTTTCTCTAGTAACAGGCTATGTGGATTTTGCTTCCCATCCTTCCCGCCAGTTCCCAGCTAGATGTATTGTCCATCCTGTAACCTATCATGTGTCTGAGTATGTGTGTGGGGGTTCCGTATTGATTTTTTTTTTCTGGCCGGTGGCTTTTCTCCTTCCATGCATCACTCCCCCACTGCATGCCCAGGGGCCACCTGACTGGCTTTAATGCATGCTGGGGTCATTGGGAGGGAGGGAGTGTTGCTGTCCTGTGGTTTTGAAATTTTAATTTTGCATATGTAATCTATCTTGTACAGGTAGCTAACTTTGTAAACACTTCTATTCCTCATCCTGCATGGCTGCTCATATAAATAAATTGCAATTTCCTGTTGTTAAAAAAAAAAAAAGATCTTAATTCCAGACTTGGATTTGATGCTTACTAGCCATATGACCTTCAAAAAATCATTTAATGTTTTTATCACTTCAGTTCCTTGTTATGTCAGACGAAGATTAAAAACTCTCTTGGGGTGGCTAGGTAGCCCAGTGAGTAGAGCACCGGCCCTGGAGTCAGAAGGACCTGAGTTAGGATCTGGCCTCAGACACTTAACGCACACGCAAACAAAAACCTAGCCTGTGACCTTGAGCAAGTTACTTAACCCCAATTGCCCTCCAAAAAGAAAAAACAAAAAACAAAAAACAAAAAAACAAAAACTCTCTCTTGTCTATCTTATAAAGATTTCATGAGATCATTTGAGACAATGTATCTTGATAACTATGTGAAATTTTCTAAAATTATTTTTACAAACCCCAAGTTCAAATGCAGCATCAGACACTAGCTATGTGACCTGGGGCAAGACATTTAACACTACAGAACTACGACTTTGAATGAATGAGCATTTATAATTAGGTCTACTATGTACAAAACATTGTGCTGTATAAAGAAAGGGACATATACACATTTCAAGACCGTAGAAGTTTCAGGATTTGTGAATGGAAGAAGCATCTAAGTTCCCTTCCAATTCTAATACCCTACTTTCTATTTCTAACACTAATAGTTTCAAAGTTTCTTCTTGTTCTAATGTCCCTTATCCTGAAGTAACTTACCCCTTCCAAGTCTCAGTTTCCTTATCTATAAAATGGGGAGGTTAGACTAAAATGATATTTAAGGTCTCTTCTAGATCTAATATCCTATGTTCAAATGATATCTGTGCCTAGAGCACTTTAAAGTAGGTATTATTCCCCATAGTCCCTAGTATCTAGATGGGGAAAGAATATACTCTCTTAAAACTATCAAGGAAGGGAAGCTAAGGAAGAAAGTTAATCCAATCTTCTTTTTATGAGGAAAATGATATTGAATTCCATTATAATGCCTCTTATGTTTGCCAGGCAGATATGAATGCTAGAAATTGATATTTGCTGGTCAAGGTGGAAATCCTCTGGCTTTCTCCTTTGATCCCTCAGAAAATTAGTATTTCCCCTGGACTGCCAAGCATACACAATAATCCCAAGAGGAGAGGATAAAAGCCACATTTAGAGTTGGCTGACATGGCCTGGAAGAGAGGAAAAGTACTGAGGAACAGATTGGATACTGTTGGAGCATGGACCATTGTAATTGCCTTAGTATGGAAAGAAGTGAAGGCCCAGAAATCACTGGGACCAACCTGTAGCAAGAGACCTGCAAACAAGAACCAGGAGTGAATGCCTGGACACCAAGACAAGGAATATGTGACCAAGGAATGTAGGTGACATGTGGATAAAAAGTGAGGTGCTCGAACTCTTCAGATTGCTCAGAACAGAACTTGTAATTCCTTATTTTATCATTCCTTCTTACATTCACTCTCCTTTCATGGGAGAGAAATTACCCAGTCTCAATTTCTGTTTGTTTGTTTGTTTTTTTTACTTTTTGGAGGGCAATTGGGGTTAAGCAGCTTGCCCAAGGTCACAAGGCTAGTTTTTTTTTTATTAGTTTGTTTGTTTGTTTCTTTTGTTTTGTTTTGTTTTTCTGTTAAGTGTCTGAGGTCAGATCCAAATTCAAGTCTGGTGATCTACTCATTGTGCCACCTAGCTGCCCCACAGTCTCCATTTCTCAAGAGTTTGTTTGCTCAATGTTTCTCTTTATTACATAGATGGTTTTCTCTAAAAGAAATGGTTGTCGACCACTGTATTGTGATCTATGTGTTTCATTACTCATATGCAGTAAAGGGAAATCATTAGCAGTGGGAAGGAGAGGTGGAGGAAAGAAGTGAGACAGAAAGTGCCAAAGTCATTTCCCTGGTTAAAGGTTCAAGCTGAACAAAAGAGAATTATTGATTCAGTTTTGTATAACTTCCTAGAGCAAACAACAAACACTAGACTCAGTTTATTCCTAGGCAATTAATCAGCATTTGGAGGAAAAGAGGAATGTTGAATGACCTGTGTATATAGAAGAGGTACTCTTCCAGCGGCTTCCTCTTTCCAAAATTTACTTCCCTTACCTGCTTAAAGAAAATCTAAACCCACTTAACGATTGCAAATAAAGGAGCTAAGTAGAAAGAAATTCATGACTGAAGCAGGGGCTGGGAGGTTGTGAGGCTATTTCTTCAGAGCTGGTGAATGACCTAGTCCTCAGCAGCCCAACCTAACAGAACATTGTATCACTGCAGCATCTGTGAGCCTCAACATGACTTTCAGCATTTTGATTATGCATCCTTAGGTCTCCCTTCTTGGTGCCGATTATTCACACCAGGTGTACATAGTAACCACCTTTCCACTGAATCATTGAAGTTCTTTACTACCCTTTCCCCCTAGTTTCAGTTTAGTTATTTTCATTTAATTTATCTGGGCCTGTCTCCTTATCTCTATGGCAAAGGAACAGATCCAGATCAATTTGGTCAATTTTATGATTTACATTGCATAAGCTTTTGCCTGGAGTAAGGGAGTAACTTCTCCATGGAGATACTGAAAATGCTCATAGGTTGTTTAGAAGGCACAGAGAATTTCTAATTGATTTTCAGTGAATAGGATTGCCCCTGAAATTACTGGTGGTAATTACCGATAAGAAAAAAATGGACTCTTATCAGGGGGTCTACTTTTTCTCAAGGGCATATAAAAGTGATATGATAGACTTTCTTAGTAATTTGGGGACTTCTGTTGACTTTTTCCTGTTCAGAAGGCAGACCAAAATACTGTAGAGCAAGACTAGGACTGGAAGGGAAGCATGGACATATATAAAAGAATTTGCAATAACCTCCTTGGTGCAAAAGTATATGAGTTTGCTGGCCCACATTTTTTTTTGCTTTTTGGAGGACAATTGGGGTTAAGTGACTTGCCCAAAGTCACATGGCTTGTAAGTGTGTCAAGTGTCTGAGGCCAGATTTGAACCCAGGTCCTCCTGATTCCAGGGCCAGTGCTCTATTCACTGTACCACCAAGCTGCCCCTAACCCACATATTTTTATCCCCTAGAAGTCAATCATCCTGAGAGTGATGTTTCCAAATGAAGATATGAAAACCTGTGTTATAAGACAGTTGCTGAAGGTGGCCATAGATAAAGTAGATATGTCTTGACTCACATAGTCCAGAAACTTAGCTCATAGACAATATTCCTGAACCAAAGCCTCCTGTGTATTTACTAGAGAGTAAATATAATACTAGAGCTATGGGAATGTAGCCTTTTGGATGGAAAAGGAAAATTTCCTTGTTAACAACAGCAATGACTCTAATAGTCACCTCATGAGTAAGTTCAAGGACAAGATTTCCTAAGTTTGAGAGTTCAAGAATTAGAACTTCTAAAGAAAAAAAAGAATATCCTGGGCTGTATTGCTTCTTGGAGATATAAAAATTATTTAACGGACCCTGAAAATAGAAGAGCAGTGAAGGAAACCTACAACTTGGGAAAAAAGAGAGTTGTACCTTGCTTCCATTATAGAAAGTGATTCAAATTGTAGAGACCCAGGGGGAAGAGATATTGCTTCTTCAGCAACCCCAAAATGCCATTGCTTTCTATGGAAAAAGCTTTGTATGTATATTTTCTGAGTGCTTTGTATATTTTCTCTGTCTTTTTATAGATTCCTGTGAACCCATTAAGTGGCATACCTTTAGGATCTGTTTAATGACGCCTGTAACCTCTTTGCAATATTAGCATTTGTTGTTGTTTGCAAAAGGGACCCTACCCAATATGCATTTGTTACTCTGAATTGCTTTTTTGGGAACTAGAAATCATGAAACTTATCTTTGGGAAAACACGTGACAGAAGGCACATTTAAAATTTCTTTGCATAGTTTCTGTTTCTTCCAAGGTCATGTTTCTAGGCTTATAATCTCAATTATCATCCTGTGGTCATTCTCCCTCAGCCAACATATCCAATCACTTGCCAAATCCTGTTTCTACCTCCACATATTTCCCACATGATCTATTTCTCTCCAATAATATAACTATCACCTTTTTCAGGCCCTTTCTAGATTACCACCTATCTAGGTGATTACAATAACCTCCTAATTGACCTTGTTGCCTCAGATCTCTCACCACTCTAGTCCATCATATAAACTGCTGTCAAATAAGTTTTCATGAGTGCCAATCTGAATATGTGACTATCCTACCCACCCCAAGAAAAATTTCCGTTGTTTCCTTTCGACTATTTTTCTATGCAGTCTGGCCCCAAATTGTCTCCCTACCCTTCCTACCCTTCCTACACTCCTTGCCCCAAAGTAAAAAAAAAATGTTCTCAGTTTTAGAATTATTGAAGTGATGGTACTCAGGATTCAAATTAAGCTCATTTCAAACTTCAAATGCTCCATCTGTGTAAAAGCACTAATTGGATGTTTTATAGATTCCAAAAAAAGTTAGCACAATATTTTTATATTTTTTGTAGAATTGAGAAAATGGAGTTAGAGGAAAAAAGGATATAAAGAAAAAGATGGGGAAGAGAAAAGAAGAGGAGAGAAAGAAGGAAAGAAGAGGAAGAAGATAAGTAAAGAAGAAGAAGCAAGTTTATTGTTTCACTTCAACCCAATATATTTATCTGGCTTCCAAACATGCTTCACATTCCACCCAGCTATCTACCATGACATCAGAGAGTAACCAGGGCATTGCCACTTAGTGGATAGCCACAGTCCTTCCTCCCAACTTCTCCCTTTCCCTCATGCACTGGAATAGGATCAAATCAATACCACTATTCCTAGTGGAAAGAGACATGACAGTCACCTGACCTATATTTCTTCTTGCAATCCCTTGATCAAAACACCACTCCCTAGAAGTCTTGTATATACTATTCCAATATAATCTTCTGGTGGACAGGCCTGTCTCTCTCATGTGTTTGAAAACACAGCACCCAGCATAACAGTTTCTTACAAATAGCAAGTACTTAACAAATGTTGATCAAATGAAAAAAAAATAAGAAAGAGAGAACTGGAAAGAAGAATTTTAAAAGGAAAAGGAGGAAGTAAACAAGAAGAGGAAAAAGAATTGAGGGAGAAAATATGAATAAGAAGAAAGGGGGAAGAAGAACCCTGAGTACGAATTGTACTACAAGTACTGTAGAACTTGGTGTAGATTGTGATATAGAGTGTCTAACTCTCTACCTAAGAGATTTGAGAGAGTAGGGCAGATAGATGTTACAAGGAGTATATAAGAGTTACTATATGGACTCTAGGGATTTCAATTAGATTTTGAGCAAATGGGATTCCCTGTTCTTTTTTTGTAAACAAAGTCACAAATGGGAAAATAGGCCTTCTTGGCTGTAACACTTAAAATTCCCATTTTGTATTATAACCCCAAACTTCCAGGGAATAATACAAATAAAAACTCATGTAATTCAAATGTAAGTGCTAATAATGGTTATTTCAAAGGCTGATTTATTCTCATATAAAAGACTAAAAATGGTATAAGTATCAAGAACCATAAAAGAAATATTTTATTTAATAGAACCCAAGCCAACCACACCCATTGAAAGCTGATTCTTTGGTGCATTATGGAATGAAGAAAATATTACAGACTCTGTATTCCTTGTGGACCAGTCTGTCAATCTGTGGGACCTCTCACCCTCACACCCAATAGTGTTGAGATATAGCTTTTTTGCACTTCTCTGTAATACCATTCTGGCCTATTCATTTTCATATTGAGAAGTTCTCCTGCCACCATAATAAGGCAAAAAATTTCTTCTTGTCCAGATTTACTGAGACTTCTTTTGAAGGTCAGGCAGTTGATCTATCCAGACAATGTCCAAATATGATCTCTCTACTCTTCATGTGGTTTCTTTGCAAAGAGGTCAGTAAAAAATGCCACTTTGGGGTGGAGCCAAGATGGCAGAGTAGAAACAGCATTTCCAATGTGCTCTGCCCCACACAAATTTCAAACAATGTGAAAGGGGACTCCGAAAAACTTCTGGAGCCACAGCACCCACAGAACAGCACAGAGAAGCTAACCTCCTGCTGAGGACAGCCCAGCAGCCCTGCAGGGAGTGGCCAGCTCAGCACTCTGAGAGCAGGCAGCACAGGGCACTGGGAACCCACAGCTCAGCGCACAGAGCTGAGCCCAGGTCCTTGATTTTAGCCCCAGGGTGGCCAGGCCTTCAGCCAGCTGGAGGGACCTCAGAACACGAGCAATTTTGGTGATTCCATAATTATCAGCACAGATATGCCTAGGACAAAGTGAGAGGTTAGTGTCCTATGGACTTTGGGACCAGTATTTGGGGAATTTGTGGCTTCCTCCCCTGGAGGCTAAAAGCTGCTGAAGAAACAGCTGCACAGAAGCCATTTTGCAGCGTCAGTAGTGGCTCTAGCTCCTGGTCTGCAAACTATAGGGAGATACATCGATCAGTCTGGGGGTTAATCGCTCTTGCTTTAAACTGCCCGGATCTGGATTGTGGTCTGGGGGGGAAGTTTGGGGTGGGTATCCAATTTGCCAGAGTGAGTGGAGGCTTTACCCCACGTCTGGGCGGAAGCTCCCCTGTCTGATGTCAGAGTCCTACTGTGGCAACAAGCCCCAAAATCAAGTAATTAAGTGGCAACATGCCTAGGCAAACGAAACAAAATAAACAGAAAAGTTCAACATTGGACTCCTTTTTTAGGGGCAAAGAGGCTCAAAGCATGGAGGAGGACTGCGAGGTCAGAACTCCTGCACCAAAAGCCCCAAATGAAAATACAAGCTGGGTACAGGCCATAGAGGACGTTAAGAAGCAGATAAGAGAAGTGGGGGAAAATTTGGGAAGAGAAATGAAAAAGATGCAAGAAAAGTATGAAATGACAGTCAACAGCCTGACTGAGGAAAATAACACCTTAAAAAATAGACTAACTCAAATGGCAAAGGAGTCCCAAAAGAGCAATGAGGAGAAGAATGCCTTAAAAAGTAGAATTTTCCAGATGGAAAAAGAATCTCAAAAGCTCACTGAGGAGATTCATTCCTTCAGAGTTAGACTGGAGCAAATGGCAGCTAGTGACTTTATGAGAAATCAAGATACTATTAAACAGATCCAAACAAATGAAAGAATAGAAGGCAATGGGAAATATCTCATGGGAAAAACCATTGACCTGGAAAATAGATCCAGGAGAGATAATTTTAAAATTATTGGACTACCTGAAAGCCATGATCAAAGAAAGAACCTAGAAATCATCCTTAAAGAAATTCTCAAGGAAAATTGCCCTGATGTTTTAGACCCAGTGGGGGAAATAGAGGTTGAAAGAAACTCCTGAAAAAGATCCCAAAAAGAAAACTCCTAGGAATATTATAGCCAGGTTCCAGAACTCCCAGATCCAGGAGAAAATACTACAAGCAGCCAGGAAAAAACAATTTCAATATTGTGGAAACACAATCAGAATAGCACAGGACCTGGCAGCTTCTACACTGAGGGATTGAAGGGCATGGACTATGATATTCCAGGGGGTAAAAGAACTGGGATTGAAGCCAACGGTCACCTACCCAGCAAAACTGAGTATCTTGTTTCAGGGGAAAATATGGTCATTCAGTGGAATAGAGGACTTTCAAGCATTCTTAAGGAAAAAACCAGAGTTGAAAAGAAAATTTGACATTCATACACAAGAAGCAAGAGATGCTTGAGAAGGTAATCAAGGAAAAGAAATCAAAAGGAACTTATCAAAGTTGGACTATTTACATTCCTACATGGAAAAACAATAACTGTGTTTGATGAAACCTTTCTCATTATGAAAATAATTGAAGAAGGGTACACGACACATGTTCACAGGTATACATGGATAGAGGGCACAGGTTGAATTTGATGGGACAGATGGTTCTTTTTTTTTTGGAGGGCAATTGGGGTTGGGTGACTTGCCCAGGGTCACGAGGCTGGGTTTTTGTTTGTGTGTTGGGTTTTCTGGGGCCGGATCTGGGCTCGGGTCCTTCTGGCTCTGGGACTGGTGCTCTGTTCGATGTGCCACCTAGCCGCCCCAAAGAAGGGATGATTCTTAAGGGGTGAAGTCAAGAGGTGAGAGAGGAAAGTGGCAAGAGGAGATGGAGAGAGACAGGGTAGTGTAAACTATCTCATGTAGAAGAGGCAAGGGGAAGTGGTTGCAGGGGAGGGGAAGAACAGGAAGGCAAAAAGGCAAAACCATATTCTCATTGAAGTTGGCTCAAGGAGAGAATCACATACATACTAAATGGAATATCTTACCCTCACTCACTCTCCTGAGTAGGGGAAAGGGGGATGAGAAGGGGGACTATGGAGGGGAGGGCATTATGGGGGGAGGGGAGGTTGGAAGTACCCGCTATCAAAGGGGGCAGGATCAAAGTAGGGAATGGACCAGGTGAGAGGTGAGACGGGTGGGAGGGAAATATAAGCAGTCTTTTACAATATATCTACTATGGTAATGTTTTGCATAGCTAAACATGTACAACACATACTGAATTGCTTATCTTCTCAGAGGGAGGGTGTGACAAGGGAGGAAGGGAATGGATCTGAAAATCGAAGTTTTAAAATTAAATGTTTCGGGGCGGAGCCAAGATGGCGGAGTAGAAACAGCTCGTCCAAGCCTCTCTGCCCCCAGATTCTCCACAAACTATGTAAAAAAGGACTCTAAAAATCTTCTGGAGCCCCAGCACCCACAGAACGACACAGAGAAGCTAACCTCCCGCTGAGGACAGCCCAGCACCCTGCAGGAAGGACCAGCGCAGTGGTCTGGGAGCCGGCAGCGCGCAGAGGGCAGGAGCCGAGCCGAGCCCAGGTCCACGTGAGCCGAGGTTTTAGCCCCAGGGCGGCAGGGCCAGCAGCCAGCTGGAGGAACCCCAGAACACCAGGAACTGTAGAGACGCCAGAATTATCAACATAGACTTGCCTAGGACAAAGTAAGAGGTTAGTGTCCTATGGACTTTGGGACCTGTATTTGGGGAATGCGTCAGCTCCCTCCCCTGGGGGCTAGAAGCTGCTGAGGAGACACGCCACTGTGCAGTTTTCAGAGGCATTTCCGGCTCCCAGCCTACAAATCGTGGGGAGATCCAGCGATCAGTCTTGGGGGGTAATCGCTCTTGCTTTAACCTCCCTGGATCTGGATTGTGATCTAGGGTGGAAGTCGTGGGTGGGTTTACAGCTTGCCAGAAATGGAAGTTGCCCCCTACACGTTCGGGACGAAAATTCCTCTATCTGGCCTTAAAGCCATAGTGTGGCAACAAGCCCAAAAGTCAAGCAATTAAGTGGCAACATGCCAAGGCAAAGGAAACAGAAAATGCAACCCTAGACTCCTATTTTGGGGGCATAGAGCGGGAAAAGGACTGTGAGGTCAGAAGTCCTGCTCCAAAAGCCCCAGGGAAAACATGAGCGGGTTGCAGGCCATAGAGGACCTTAAGAAGGACTTTAAAAATCAAATAAGAGAAGTGGAGGAAAATTAGAAAGAGAAATGAGAAGGATGCAGGAAAAGTATGAAATGAGGGTCAACAGCCTGACTGAGGAAAACAACACCTTAAAAAATAGACTAGCTCAAATGGCAAAGGAGGCCCAAAAGGGCATTGAGGAGAAGAATGCCTTAAAAAGTCGAATTTGCCAGATGGAAAAAGAATCTCAAAAGGTCACAGAGGAGATTCATTCCTTCAGAGTTAGCCTGGAGCAAATGGAAGCTAGTGACCTTATGAGAAATCAAGATGCTGTTAAGCAGATCCAAACAAACGAAAGATTAGAAGGCAATGTGAAATATCTCATGGGAAAAACCACTGACCTGGAGAATAGATCCAGGAGAGACAATTTAAAAATTATTGGACTACCTGAAAGCCATGATCAAAGAAAGAACCTAGAAATCACCCTTCAAGAAATTCTCAAGGAAAATTGCCCTGATGTTTTTAGATCCAGAGGGCAAAATAGAGGTTGAAAGAATCCACAGATCACCTCCTGAAAAGATCCCAAAAAGAAAACTCCCAGGAATATTATAGCCAGGTTCCAGAATCCCCAGATCAAGGAGAAAATACTACAAGCAGCCAGGAAGAAACAATTTCAATATTGTGAAACACAATCAGAATAGCCCAGGACCTGGCAGCTTCTACACTGAGGGATCGAAGGGCATGGAATATGATATTCCAGAGGGCAAAAGAACTGGGAATGAACCCAAGGGTCACCTACCCAGCAAAACTGAGTATTTTGTTTCAGGGGAAAATATGGTCATTCAGTGCAATAGAGGACTTTCAAGCATTCTTGAGGAAAAAACCAGAGTTGAATAGAAAATTTGACATCCAGACGCAAGAAGTAAGAGATGCCTGAGAAGGTAATCAGGGAAAAGAAATCGAAAGGAACTTATCAAAGTTGAACTATTTACATTCCTATACGGAAAAGCAATATCTGTGACTGATGATATCTTTCCCACTATGAAAATAATGGAAGAAGGGGGTGTGGTCATACTAATACATATGTGAATGTGTGTGTATATGGTTACAGTTATATATGGATAGAGGGCATAGGTTGATTTTGTTGGGAAGGGAGAGTACTCAAGGGATGAATTATGAGGTGAGAGAGGAAAGTGGCAAGAGGAGATGGGGAGAGACATGGTAGGGTAAACTATCTCATGTAGGGGAAGTGGTGCAAAGGAGGGGGAGAATAAGGAAGGCTAAAAAGGCAAAACCACATTCACATTGAATTTGATTCAGGGAGAAAATGACATACATACTAAATGGGATATCTCAACCTGCAGCAGGATAGGGGAAGGGGGATGAGAGGAGGGATGATGGATGGGAGGGCATCCTTGGGGGGAGGGGAGGTTGGAAGTACCTACTATAGAAGAGGGACAGGATCATGTAGGGAATCGACCAGGTGGGGGGTGGGATGAGTGGGAGGGAATTATAAGCAGCCTTGTACAATATATCTACTATGATAATGTTTTGCATAGCTAGACATGTACAATATATACTGAATTACTTATATCCCAAGAAGGAATGGGTGACAAGGGAGGAAGGAAATGGATCGGAAATTCAAGGTCGTAACATTAAATGTTTCAAATATATATATAAATACTATTATTAATACTCTTTTGCCTATAATTGGGAGATAAGATGTGCAGGCATTGGGACACAAAGATTCATCTTCCTCTAATGGAAAAGTCGATGGGGGTATGGGAGAAGGTATGGAGAGAGCAGATTGGAGGAAGCGATATCTTGTGGGACTGCTATTCTGGGAGGTTGGGTAGGGGAATAATGGGGGGAAAATGATTGTAACTCAAAATCTGGCGGAAATGAATGATGTAAAACAGAAGTTAATAAAGTATTTGTTTAAAAAAAAAATCAAATGTTTCATAAGATGTCCAGGCATTGGGGCTCAGAGATTCACCTTGCCCTAATGGCAAAGTCAAAGGGGATATGGGAGCAGATATGAGAGAGAGCAGATTGGATGAGGGGATATCTAGTGGGACTGCTGTTCTGGGGTGGTGGGTAGGGAAAAAATGGGGGAAAATGTAACTCATAATCTGGTGGAAATGAATGATGTAAACCAGAAGTTAATAAAGCATTTGTTTAATTAAAAAAAATACTAAAATAAGTGGGAAAAAAAAATGCCACTTCCTTCTACTTCAGCTTCTTGGCTATTTTGGAGGTGATGTTAATTTGGAGGTATTTTTCATTCTGATCATACTGAGGCCACATCAGCAACCCTTCACCATTAGGGTTTCTGGAAATTAAAAAAAAATTAATGATTACCATTTAATTACTAATAGTGGTCATGATAAAAGGGAAGAAGGAGTGGGGAATCCACTAAAAATGCAGAAAAATATTCTCAATTCTACTGCTTGGGGCACTATTAACTTTCTCCCTTGTTAATGAGCACTTCGAGACTCCATATAATAAGGGGTGGCTAGGTGGAGAGTAGGTGGCACAGTGAATAGAGCACCAACCCTAGAGTCAGGAGGACCTGAGTTCAAATGTGGCCTAAGACTCTTAATACAAAAACTAACCATGGGACCTTGAGCAAGTCACTTAATCCCAACTGCACTAAAAAAGTCCATATAATACAATAAAGCAATAATTTTCAAAAGTATTTTTGTATTTGTCAAAAAAAAAACCCAGAAAACTAAGGGATAGTTCACTTGTTTACTATGGAGAGGAGAAGACTTCATGATCAAACAAGAGTTAGAGAGTATAATAAAATGCAAAATGGATAATTTTGATTACATTAAATTGAAAAGCTTCTGTACAAATAAAGCTAATCTTACCAAAATTAAGAGGGAAGTAGAAAATTGGGAAAGAATTTTACAACCAGTGTCTCTAATAAAGGCTTCATTTCTAAAATATATAAAGAACTGAGTTGAATCTATAAGAATACAAGCCACTCCCCAGTTGATAAATGGTCAAAGGATATGAACAGGTAGTTCTAAGAAGATGAAATTAAAGATTTATGTAAGCATGTGAAAAATGTTCCAAATCACTATTGATTAGAGAAATGCAAATCAAAACAACTCTGAGGTACCACATCTCACTGGCCATATTGGCTAAGATGACAAAACAGGAAAATGATAAATGCTGGAGAGGATGTGGAAAGATTGGAACACTAATGCATTGTTGGTGGAGTTGTGAACTGATCCAACCATTCTGATGAGCAATTCAGAGCTATGCCCAAAGGGCTATAAATAATTGCATGCCCTTTGACCCAGCAATACCACTTCTAGGGTTATATCCCAAAGAGATCAGGGAAGTGGGAAGAGGACCCATATTTACAAAAATATTTATAGGGGCTCTTTTTGTGGTTGCAAAGAATTGGAAATCAAAGGGATGCCCATCAATTGGAGAATGGCTGAACAAGTTGTGGTATATTAATGTAATGTAATATTACTATGCTATAAGAAATGAAGAGCAGATGGACTTAATAACCCAAGGAGGCTTATATAAACTCATGCTGAATGAGAAGAACAGAACTAGGAGAAATCTGCACACAATCATGGACACAATATATGTGTGACAACTAACTTCAGTAGACTGGGTTCCTCTCAGAAATATAAGGTTATAAGACAACTCCAAAGGACTCATGATGGAAAGGGATATCCACAACCAGAGAAAGAGATGTGGAGTCAGAATACAGATTGAAACAAACTACTTGCTCTGTTTCTTTTTCTTGTTTTGTTTTGTTTCCTCTTTCCCACTGATCATTCCACCGTTTATAGTCCTTCTTAATAATCTGACTAATGATTAATGTGAAGATATCTGTAGATTCTATATTTGAGTGTGAGCCGCCATGAATGGGGGGGGGGGGGCAGACTTAAGTGAAAATCGAGTGAAGATGGAATGAAAGCAGGGTCTCACATGACCTCTCTCACAAATGCCTTAGGATATCTCTAGGAAGTGAATCTGAACAAATTTTAGAGTGGCAGAATACACTAGGAGATAGAGTGCTGTAGATTTCCTACTCAGGATAGCACAGAAAGTCAATGGGAAGGATTTATTATACCAGAAGGGGGGAATGCAGAGCTCACAGGCTGCACCAGCACAAACTGACTATAGTGGAGTAGGAAGCACCCTGGCAGACTGAATCACCCATGGCAGTGGCTATTCCCAAACTTTCAGTGCAGGACAGGGATCTGTCAGAGCTGGGTGAGAAACAAGAGCAGGGCTTGTGGCAGTGACAGCAGTTACTTCTGGGGCTATCAGCCCACAGGTTAAATGTTTGAAAGTCATCTACTTGAACTTCAGGGAGCCAAGATGACAGAGTAAACTGTAAGTGCTCTCATCCTTCCCCATACCCCTCAGCTTGCTGACCTTGAAAAACTCAGAGAATATTACCCCAGGAAAAATTCTTGCATGGGGAAAACAGCAGAAGTGGTACAGCAATCTTTCAGCTCAGGCAGCTAGGGAGATCTATAGGAAGGGTCCCGCTTGCTATACCTGAAGGGAATCAGTGCAGGACAGGAGGTGTCCCAGCAAGGCCCACCCCAGTACACCAGTTATAGATCCTGAGCTTCAGAAGGGTGCAGCCAGCAAGCCACTAGCACCCCATGAGTGCTATAGAACAGCCAAAGGAATCGACAGACACCAGCACAGACTGGTGATGACCAGTGGCTGAGCCTACATGTGCTCTATAGCAGCCCTAGGGGAGGTAGAGACCTCCAGTGGCTAGACCACCTTTCCCCCACACTTCATGCTGTGACTTCAGTGTAACCCCAGGGAAACTCAGAAAGGCATCACCAGGCCTTGTCACACACAAGCCAGCTACATATCAATGCCAGGTGAGCTTCAACATCATATAACTTCTGACAGACCCAGAAGCCACAAAAAGTAAAGTCAGTAAACAAGCCCCTTTGTCCCCACACAAGAAGCATGGGACAGAGCCTCCTGTGCCCCAGAAGCAGATATCTACCTTAAAAGCCAGAAAATAGGCAATCACAATGGGCAAAAAGCAAATTGTAAAAGCAAAGACCATAGAACGTTACCATGGAGACAGGGAAGAACAAAAAACGAATCCAGAAGAGCACATCATTGACACTATACCCACATCTGGAATGTCCAAAAGGAATATGAAATGGTCATAAACCTAAAAAACATTCTTAGAAAAACTTAATGAGGATTTTAAAAGTCAAATTAGAGAGGTAGAAGAAAAAATTGAACAATTATTTAAAAATACATTTGACAAAACAGATCTCACAGATGAGAACTCCTTTAAAAGCAAAATTGGCCAGATGGATAAGGAGGCACAAAACCTACCTGGAGAAAATAAATTCTTAAAAGGAAATAGTGGCCAAATGGAAAAGGAGTTACAAAAGCTACTAAAGAAAACAATTTGTTACAAATTAGAATTGGACAAGTAGAAGCTAATAATTCGATGAAGCATCAAGAATCAGTCAAATAAATTTAAAGAATGAAAAAAATAGAAGAAAATGTAAAATGCCTCATTAGAAAAACAACTGACCTGGGAGAGATAATGCAAGCAATACTGATCTAATGGAAAGCCCTGATGCTAAAAGGAGCCTGGACAGCATCTCCCAAGAAATCATCAAGGAAAACTGCCCCCAAATTCCTAAAACCAGAGGGTAAAATAGTTGGTAAAGAGGCAATTGGAAGGAGTGTACATCCATTATAAGTGGATCTTTCCCTTGTTTTTGCTTTACATTCTAGTTCTGGGAATTTTTCCTTTATGATTTCTTGAAATATGCTGTAGGAGTTTTGTCTGATTGTAATTGTCAAGGAATCTGATAATTCTTTATTTATTTATCTGCCACTTTTTTCCCCCTCAAAGTCAGTTGTTTTTAATATTCAAATTCTTCTGTTTTTCTCTCTTTTTATCTTTTGACTTTGTTCTAATATTCCTTCTTGTCTCATGGAATCACTCAGTTCTATTTCCCCTTTCTATTCTTCAAGGTGTTTAATATCCAGTTAAGGATTTCTTCTACTTTCAGTTCTAAGCTATCTACTCTTCTTTGTTTCTAATTCTCCCTTGTCTTGCCTGTTCAATTGAGGTACCTCTCCATTTTTTAAAATCAAAAACAGATGTTGATGACTGTTGTGTTATAAAATAAAGTTTGAGACCTAGAAGTACTCCTCCTTTTTTTATTCCTACTTCTTTTCATCATTTCCCTTAATAGGTCTAGATCATAGGGGAAACCTGCTGCTTCAGGGTTACATTTATCCCCCTAGGTACACAAGGAAAGCCCTTTGACTTAATCCAGTCTTCACAGAACAAATCCCTTTAATAAAAAATTGTTCTGGTAAACTTGGGCCCAATCAAAGAGCCACACCCAAGGTCCTAGAAGGCTACAAGTGACTATTAGGCATCTGGTCTAAATCTTTTCTTTTTCCAAATGATGTTATTATATTATCTGATTTTACAAAAGATCTCCTTGATTATTTAATTATTTAAAATGGTAAAGTAACATCAGTAGAGTTATTATCTTAATATATTGGTGCAGCCCAGCCATTTGCATCAAACATGCCTTTAGTTATTTAAGGTGTTCTTTGTTTCTTCCAGGAACACTTTGAAATTGAATTTAAAGAAGTACTTTGTGCATTTCAGTAAACTGATCCTTAAGTACTTACACATATGGTACTTATAATGAATAGTATTTTTCTTTCTATTGTTGCCTATTGTTATTATTATACCAAAGTACTTTTTTGATTAATATTTTGAAGGTTTATTTTGTAGCATGTGGATTTGTTGTATCTTTCCTGATTCTGCAGCATTTTCTAGATATATCATCATGTCATCAACAAATAGGGTATGTAGTATTAAGTCCACATAACTTATGTTCACACTTTTAATTTCTTTCTCTTATTTTATTGTTATTACTAGCATTTCCAGAACTGTTTCAAATAATAGAAGGAAAAGTGAGCACTTTGGCTTTATTCCTCTACTTATTAGAAAATAACATCTAGTATATTCTTACTGTATTTGGTGCTTTCCTTAGTTTTACATAGTTTTTTTATTACATTTAAAATTGTCCCTCTATGCCTATGATTTGTATGAGTTTTTAGCATAAATAATTGTCATACTTTATTGAAGGTTCCTTCTGCATTTATTAAGATGATCTAGTGGCTTTGGTTGTTTTGTTTTCCATATGATTAGTTAAGCTGATTATTTCCCTAATGATTAATCATCCTTGGTTCCCATGTAGAAATCCATGGTCATGAATGATTTCTTGGATGGTTCACTTCACCCTTTATGACAATATTTTCCTTTAATGTTTAAATAAATATTCACTAATGAGATTGGTCTATAGTTCTACTAACATTTATGCTTCTTTCTCTTAGATGTTGTAATCATATTCATCTGACAAAAGAATTATGATAAAGTGTTTTCTTTTACATTTTCTTTTTTTATTTTACAAATGCTTTATTGATTTCTGATTTGCATCATTCATTTCCGATAGATTTTGAGTTACTCGTTTACATTTTCTAAGAATAATTTATGTTGTATTGATTTTTCTTTTAAAATTTGATGGAATTCTGTGAATCCATAAGTAGCAAGGGGTTTATTTTTTTCTTTTTTATTTCCTTTATAAAAATTTCTTATTATTTAAGGTCTTATTTTCTCTTGTATTAGTTTAAATATTTATATTTTTTGAAGGTATTCCTCTTTTGTATTCTTAGATCTGTTAGCATATATACATAAGAGATTAGAAAAAAAATTTAATTTTTGTAACTTCCCTTTGCTTATTTGCCATTTTATAGATTTTCATATATATATATATATATATATATATATATATATATATATCATTTCTATTTTACTGCTCCTTTCAAAGAGTTAGTCAGCTTTTAGTTTTGTTTATCATTTCTATATAGGGCTTTGGTTTGTCTGTTTTGCTTGTCAATTTATCTATTTTCCTTCTAATTTTGAATATCTCCTCTTTTGTCTTTATTTTACATTTGTTTTTTGTTGACTTTCTAATTTTTACATGTATATTTAGTTAATTAATTTTTCCATTTTCTATTTTGTTACTGCATGTTTGTAAAGATAAACTTTTTTCCCATGAGCACTACTTTAGTTGGATTCCATAAAAGTTGTTTTCAATATAAACTTCTTTTTGTCAGGGTTGTCTCTCTCCTATGTTTGTACTTACAGCACCTAGCATAATAGGTACTTAAAATAGCCAGTACTTACTAAATGTTGATTGACTTAGAAAAGAGAAAGTAAAGATGTAGGAAGAATTTTAAAAGGAAAGGAAGGAAGAAATCAAGAAGAGGAAATAATGAAGAAGAAGAAGAAGAAGAAGAGGAAGAAGAAGAAGAAGGAGGAGGAGGAGGGGGAGGAGAAGAAGACAAAAAAGAGGAAGAAGAGGAGGAGGAGGAAGATGAGGAGGGGGAGGAGGAGGAGAAGAAGAAGAAGAAGAAGAAGAAGAAGAAGAAGAAGAAGAAGAAGAAGAAGAAGAAGAAGAAGAAGAGTAGCATCTTGATTAAATATCATGTCATATCTTTTTTAGGAATTGGTATAGCTTGTGATAGAGTAGGTCTTTATAGGAAAATGATTTCAGAAGGTAGGATAAACAGAAGGTACAAGTAGGGTATAAGAGTTACTACATGGCCTCCAGGGTCTTTGCTTAGATTGTGAGCAAATGGGATTCTCCGATCTTTTTGTTAAGCAAAGTCACAGGGGAAAACATAGCTTCTTGGATATAACAAGTAAATATCGTATTTTGTACTGTAACCCTACACTTCTGGGAAATATTACAGAGAAAAACTGAGATGAAATTCACATGCAAGAGTTAATAGTGGTTATTTCAAAGGTTGATTTATCCCCCTTACAAAGACTAAAACTCTGGGATAAGTAGCAAGAGATATTTATTTAATAAAACCCAAGACAACCACACCCATTGAAAGCTGAATCATTGGAGAATCATTAGAAGAAGGAAATATTATAAACTCTGGACTCCTGGGCCAGCATGTCAAAGCTATAGGACCCCGCACCCTCACACTCATGGTACTGACATATGAATTTTTTAGCATTTCTCCTTAATACCATTCTGCCCCTCCATTTTCACAATGAGATCCCCCCTGCCACCAAAGCTAGATACTAATACCAAGGGAAAATTTTCTTCTTGTCCCGGTCTACCAAGGCTTATTTTGAAGGCCAGGCAGTTGATCTATCCAGGCGATTTCTATATAGGATCTCTACTCTTCATCTGGCTTCTTTGCCAAGAGTTCAGTGAAAAATGTCACTTCCTTCTGCTTCAAATTCTTGGATATTGTGGAGGTGATGTTAATTTGGAGGTACTCTTCATTCTGATCATACTGAGGCCACATCAGCAATCCTTCACCATTGGGATTTCTATAAATATAACAAATATTTTTTTTAAATGACCACCATTTAATTATTGGTGATGGTCATGATAAAAGGGAGGAAGAAGTAGGGAATCCACAAGATATGCAAATACAAATTTTCTAATATTTGGGCATTATAAAATTTATCCCTTTCAATAGCACTTCAAGATGATTTCAAATAATATAATAGAGCAATAATTATCCAAATTACTTTGAATTGGCTAAAAACCAAATTATATATCAGTGGAATAAAATAGACAATAAAGAATGACAAGCAAATGAACTCCATAACACAGTTTTTGAACAAACCCAAGAACTAAAGATACTTGGGTAAGAATATTCTACAAGGGGGAGTGAATGAGGGGGGATTGTCTTTTTCTTCCATCTCCACTTCAGGTAACTGAAGATTAAGATATAATCACAGATGACAACTTGTTAATATGTTAATAAAATGATCCCTTTATAAAGTGTGAACATCAATTTTTGATTGAACTGAAAGAAACAACCATTTACTTGGCAAATATTGTTAGGGCACTTTAAAGTTGAGGGGCTAGATGTAAGGCAATCCAGAGGAATAGTGGTAGTATCATGTGGTAGTATCTCTGAGAGGAAAATAAAAGAACTATCTAGGGATAGAAGAGAGAACTAGCTCTAACAATCAAGAATTATTCAGCAAGGAAGGGTCCACCTGGCACTCCAGTTCAGCAATATATCCAGCAGAGATGCAGTGCCTAGGATGGGAGACATATGAGGACTGCAAATGAGAAAAAGGACATTGAGATCTAATAATATTAATGCAATGATTGGCCTTGACAATATACATCCCTAATTTTCTACCATCATAGTCTAAATTTTTGCTGACTCTCCATATAAATGTCATATGTATTTATGAGTGAATATATCACATGGATATGGAAATAATACTTTGCTCCTCTAATATCTCAGATAAATGTTTAATACATAGGAATCTAAAACAAACTTATAAAACTAAAACGTATTCTCTAATAGATAAATGGTCAAAGAACACGAATAGTGCTCAAAAAAGGGGTGTTGCAAATTATAAAGAGCCAAATGAAAGTATTGTAAATCACTTATCATAAGAGAAATACAAATCAAAGTGATTCATTCATTTCACTTCACACTAATAAAAGTTATAAATATGACAAATGGAGAGAATAATAAATGTTGGAAAGGTTGCAGAAGGGCAGGGAAACTAATGTATTATTGGTAGATCTATGGCTTGTGCCAACCACTCTGGAAAACAATTTGAAATGATGGAAATAAAATGAGAATAATGTTGATACTCTTATCACCCGAAGAGCTCATTGTTAGTCTTTTGCTTCAAGTAGGCTGATGACAAAAAATAGAGATCCAAAATATATAAAAATGTTTACAGTAAGATTTTTGTAGTAGAAAAGAAGTGATGAGAAAAGTCTGTTTTCCAAAATGGATTGAAGAATAGCTGAAAATGCTATGGTATATGAATGTAATGAAAGAGTTGAGCTAGAAGAAATAATGAATATGATGAATGTACAGAAATAATACAAGACATATATTATGTAAATATAGAGAGAACCACAAAAAAGTATGGTGACTACAAAATGTAAGAGGAAAGAATAATAATGACTCATAAGAATAAATCCTATGATACTGTAATGGCCAAGTTTAGTCTCAAAGAAAAGATATAAGAAATTACTCTCCCTGCTTCTTACATTACAGAGGTGGGTAACCAGGAATAGCCATCTCATCATTTAATGTCAGATAAGGTTCATGAGTTGGTTAATTTTGCCAATTTATTCTTTCCTCTCTTTTTTCTTTATTATTAGATAAAACTCTTCAGGAGGGGAAGAATGAGGGATATATTGAAAAGAGTAAGTGATACAAAGCCAAAAGATATCAATAAACAGTTTTTTAATGTTTTCCTTTCCTATGTTATAATTCTCACCCATTCCAAGCAAAGTTGCCCCAATATTTCATCATCTCCCCGCTAAGTTGCTTCTCTTTTTCTGAGAAACCATCTGAAAATGAGAATTATAAACATTAGAATGGCACGAAAAGTTGCCAATGAGCAGAACTGCAAAGATTATCTTCTATTTGTCGTCTACTTTCTTTTCTTTCATCTTATTGCTCTTAGTAACCCTCTCCTCCTCCAAAACTTCTAGACCTCTCCTTTACACAGTGTCTCTTTCCTATGTGCCCTTCCTGGACAGCAAGTTAAACTTAACCATGATGGACAAATATTCATTTATGATATATGAGATTTTAAAGCTGGTAGGACTTATCTAGTTGGGTTTCTTCCCTTTACAGTTTGGGAAGCTGAAGGTCAAAGAAGAGGGTACATGAACTTCCCATGATCATATAAGTAACAGAGATAGGGGTTGAACCCCAATTCTAAGACTGCAATTCCATTGCTCTTAACATTATATCATGTTCAAGATAGGCATCTAAAACCTGGGTATTGATGGCATTAACATTCTACCTGAACATTATTCATGGTACCATAACAGAAAAATAAAATCAGAAGAAAAATTGTCCAAGGAATTTTTTTCTGAGTGGGAAATACTTAGGAATCCTTAAGTAACCCCATGTAGTCTCTTAGATCTTGAGATACTTAAATGAAAAATTGGAGAAAATAGTAGAGGCCACATCTCTAAAATGGATGTGGGTAAAGTGACATGGTCACCTAAAGAACTCCAAGAGCACTGATGGCTTCTTTGATTTTGAAGGACAGACTCTTTGGTCTCTTGACCTCATTACCAGCATCTCCTAAAGCAAAGAAGCCATAAAAGGAAATTTGATTCCTGGAGCAGAGCTCTCTTGAATGCTTGTGGCATTCTACTCAAAATCAGAGAATCTCAGAGTCAGAAGGGACCTCAAATGTCCTCTAATCCCACCACCACCCCAGGAAAAAAGCACCATCTCCCTTGCCTACAATTTGTCTTCTTGCCTCCTCTTGAAAACTAGATGTTTGTTCTCATTCCACTTCTAACACTAACCATAGTTAGGTTAATTCACTCTTTGCCCTTCATTTTTCTCATCTATATTTTGGATATAATAAATCATCCTTTTTACCTCACAGGAGTGTGGTGAAGACCAAATGAGATAAAAGATAGCAAGGCACTTTGGTAAACTAAAGGGGTTGAACCCATATAAGAACTAAAGGTTATTTTCAGAAAAGGCCAGTAGGTGATATTTTTATAAAGTTTATGTAGCAAACAAAGATCCATTACCTCTTAAAAATGGAGACCCAAACATAAAGAAGAGATCATCGCCATGGTCCGCTCTGACTGAAGGTGGTTTCACATTTCTCCAAATGCTTGGCCGATGCTGAAATTCGTAAAGGTAGGTGGGTGCACCTGAATCTTAAAGGAAAGAAAGTAGTAGGAAAGTCTAGAGAATTTCATCATAGATGGAACTCCTGAGACTCCCTTTGGAAAGTTAGAAAAAAATAGATTTGTGTTCTGGGATGTTAAATCATTTTAAGTAATTTGAAAGCCTAGTCCCAGGGCACATAATATAATTGAAGAGTCAATAGAGGCATGCAGAATAATGGCTCATATTGAATAAAGTATGCTATTTCTTTTATTCTTTTTTAGTGTGATTGGGGTTCAGTGACTTGCCCAAGGTCACACAGCTAGTTTTTGTGTTAAGTGTCTGAGGCGGGATTTGAATTCAGCTGGTGTATTTGAATACAGATGGTGCTATATTCACTGTACCACTTAGCCTCCCCTAAAGTATGGAATTTCTAAAGTTGTGACTTATCCCAGAGAAATTCATTAAAGCCTGAGCCCTGCCTTAATGATAGAGAATCTTGCATTTGTCTGTGAGCACTGAGGCCATCTTTTTCAGACTTCTACATTCTGTGGAAATCTCCTTGATGTCATCTCAACACAATTATCTAGCCTGTGCTGCATAAAGGTAGGCTGAACTAATTGTTCATACATCAGGTGTAATTTAGGAAAGGTCATGTAACCTCCTCTTTGACTCTAAGCTTCCCAAATTGTAAAGGGAAGGGGCTCAACTAGATAAGCTCTACCAGCTATAAAATCTCATACAGTTATCCCTTACACATCATGGGGCTTAGCAGAATGGCTTCCACATGATCTAAAAAATCACCATACATTTTTTGACCTTCCCTTCTTAGAAGAGAAATCTGATTTTTTTTTCTTTTTCCTTTATGAGGCATTCATAGTACCTTACTGTAAAATATGGATTGATATTTTGCAATACTATCCATATTTATTTTTATTTTTTGTAGTTTTTAAACTTTCCTTTTTCTTTTCTTTCTTTTTTTTTTTGCAGATAGGAAGGCAAGGCAATTGGCTTTAAGTGACTTGCCCAATGTAAGTGTCAAGTATCTGAGGATGAATGTGAACTCAGGTTCTCCTGACTCCATGTCAGTACTCTATTCACTGCTCTACATAGGTGCCCCTTCTCAACTTTTCCTGTGTTATTTTTGGCTTCTGCAAAATTCCCCCAAATCCCATAATTTCTTATGCTAACCCATGATGGATATATCCAAACAACGTTGGTTAAACTTGTGATGTGGAAGAGATAACTGTATACCAAGTAGTCAGTATTTATCAATCATGGTTAAGGTTGGGATGCTTTTCAGAGGGCTCCTTGTCCCCAGCTGACCAATGTCCCTAATCTAGGTAAAGCAATGCCCCTTTCTTACAATCTGTTCCTATCTTCTCCATGATAAACTTCATGTCCTTGTACTACATATTTCCTCTAAGGAAATATGCAAGCATGGACTTGAATTCAAATCTTCAAATCCTCAAACTCCTTTTGTTATACAGGCAAGTGTTTGCAATGTCTCTGGGTTGTGTGTGTCCCAAGTAGCTATGGAGTAAGTTAATATCTTTGACTAAAGGATAAAAGGGATATACCATCCTGTATCACCACCCTCCTCCCTTGTATTCTTCAGAAACTTACCCCTGTAATGCTGAGCCAAAATGACAGTTGGGATTGCAAATGCCAAGTCTCCTAGCATGTCCAGAAAAAGTTTTTTCTTTTCTACAGGATCATCTGTTTTTCCAAGATACTCCTGAGTTGCCACAGAAGTAAGATTTTTGGGGATTTCCTGGAAAGGTCAATGAAGTAAGGAGTGAAACATTATTAAGAACACATTCATTCATTTTGATCATTTACCCATCTTTTCATCTCTCCATTGAGTTGATTTCTTACTTAAAGTTGCTACAACTCATCTTTCACAACATTGCAAATGCATTATAAATAAATCCATTCATAATGTTATGAAATTCTGCCACAAATTGTTCAAGCCTATAACTTATTTATAACATTGATTATTATGTTAATTTAACCTGAAATATCTCAAAATTTGTTTTTTGTGGAATATGTTATCGTCATTTGGAGGAAGAAAACTGTTTTAAGGACTCTTACTTTTCGCCGGTTTCTTGTGCTAGACATTTATCAGAACAAAAAGATAAAGAAGACAGGTTTCCTACTGCATGACATGGTAGACAGGGAGCTGGACTTGGGATCACTGTCCTTGTGACCCTGGATAAGTCACTTGATGTCTTCATGCTAAAGGGTCTTCTCTAAAACTATAAGTTGCTGAGAAATTGCAAACATGAATTGATAGAAGAATTTTTCTCATAAGGAATTATTAATAAAATCACAGTTCAAGTCCTACCCTCATCTTCCCCTGCTAAGAATCTATATTCTAAGATGGAGTTAGAACAGCAACATATAAGTAGAACTTAAAGTTTATTTGGATAAATGAGTAAATCAGATATAAACAACATACTATTGCACTGCTTCCAAGATGGGCAAGAATATTTCTATACTAAGTGAAGAGGTTGGTTAGAGAAGATATGATGAATTCACCATTATTTCACTGGTTGTCCCTTACAGGTGAGAAGACCACACCTCTTTTTTCTACACAGGTAATAAATTTAGTTTTTAAAGATTATGTCTTAAAATATTTTGCCCTATGACACCTATGATTCTAGAATATTTAGCTGTCAAAATTTGCTTTAAAAATACAAAACATCACAAATGTTTCAGTTTTCTAACCTAAAGGGCCATCACTCAGTTAAAATCCTTTGAGTACTTGGTGTCTGCCCTGAAATGGAAAGAATATTTATGCTGTGGAAATTGCACTGAAATGGGCACCAAGAGAATGGGGTTGAAGACCCAGCTCTATCATAGGCTAGATGTGTGACTTTTGGGAAACTACTTCTCTCCTCTTGGCCTCAGATTGCCCATCTATCAAATGGGGAACTTTCTGCTCTATGGACTTTGAGGTTTCTTAAGTTCTGAGATTTTAAGTTCTGATTTTTTTTTAACTTGGGTCATCTATGTTTTAAATTCCTCCCAGATCCGATAATTTATGTCTCTAAAATCCTTACAACAAGTGGATAGGAGGCCCATAATATTGCTGTTGCTGTCTCTTGGTCCAATCCATCCTTTGATAGAGGATATCCCATTGTCTGAGAAAAACAAAAGAAACAAAAATTTTATGATATATTAGTGGCTAATGAGAGAAATTAAAACTTTCTATGTGATACAAATGAGGAAAAACGATTTTATGTTATCTTCAAATTTGAAGTAAAGTTCTCTGATGAATATGGTAAGTTCAATGGATTAACATGGTTCAATAGATGTCCCAGGAAACCACACAAGTAAAAAGATGAGAAAAATAGCAGTTTTTCAACTCTTGAAAGCAGCATTTACACCATTTCTTCCAGGAAGACAGAATTCAGATTCCCCTGGTGCCTGGAGGGTTGGCCAATGGACAGCTTCTAGTTTCCTAATATAGCAATAAACTTGAAGGGGAGCTAACTGATTCTAGAACCACATTCAATTAGGTTTTTGGATGTCATTTTTTGAGTGCAGATCCCACGACTAGAGGTAACCTTGAATCATTTATATATGAATAGCTTCCATTTAAATCCCAGAAAATTCAAGTTCACAGAAGAGAATCAAATGATACACAAATATGAAAGCTAGTGACAAAACAAGGATTCAAATCTATGTCTACAGATCTTAAATTTGATGCTCTTCCCACAGTAACATATTGTTTCCACATTGAGGTAGATAAATATGCTCAAGTACAAGATTTCATATAAAAATTTTCCATTTTAATCAGAAGGAATCTCTAGGGAGAACAAGGACATTATATGTTTTATGGTTCTAGGGTAGAATACAAAATGGAAGAAGACCTGGATGCTAATCCCTGTCCTGACATACACACAATGCACCAGCCTGAAACAGCCTCTTTTCTTTTATGGTCCTTGGTTTCCTCCTCTGGGAAATGAGAGATTTGAACTCTATGCCTTCCAACTCCAATGTTCTATGATTCTTTGAGTAGGAGAGTGCTAAACACCAGTTTTCACCTCTACAACAACTTAACAAGTGCCTGAAACAACCCCTAAACAATGGAGTCCTGTGCTCAGGTGGAGAAGCATAGGGCTGTTAACTCAGAATCAGCAGCAAAGGAGGCCCAATACACTGAACGAAACCTTTTCTCCTTAAACAAGTTGGGAATTTTTGGTCCTGGAGAGAAAAGGAGAAGAATACAGGATTCCAGAAGAAACACAATGCTCTTACAGTTGGAAGAAGCCAGCCAAATTCATCAGTGGTGATACCCATCATGAAGGATATGTCAGCAGATTGCTTTTCTTCCAGGAGCTCTTTAGGACTTTTGGGGAAAAATACTCCATCCACAACAGTAGGTATGAACACATATTTCTGGAAGAAAAGTAAAGAAAGTAATATAGCTGGGGTATTTTTACTGCAAACCAGAATGAATTCATTTTTATGTCAGTTCTATATAGCTTATGCAGGGACACCATCTCCTTATTCTTTGGTAATGTCAGCAGGGAAATGGACCTGAAACATTGCTCTGGGTATGTGAATTGCAAGGACAGTTGTGGCATTATCTTTATCCCACCATTGAATTTCTGTTTTTGAACCAATTATTTTTGGCAGTTCTAAAGGTTAGAACTTCACAGAAAAAAAATTGAATTTTTTATGATCAAATATATAGAAAAACATCACTATACAAAAATAAGTTCATTGTAAAGAATTATCCTGGGGAGAAATTATTGGAAGGAATATGTTATTTCCTCATCTTTAGAGGCCAAGCTTTAGTGCCACTTTCTCAAGTAGTCTTCTCTAGGTTATTCGAACATGATGTAGATTTCTTCCTTTTTAAAAATTACTTTGCTTTTATTTTATAGTGAAAAAATAGAACATGGAACCAGAAAATCAAAGTTTGATCCATGGCTCTAATATTGCTAACCAAATGATTGGACAAATCTCTTACTATCTATAAATCTTAAATTCTTCATTTGTCAGATGGGATGGTCCTTTTAATATGTACCTCACAGAATTATGAAGCAATCAAATAGAACTGTGAGCTTGTGATATAATGTACCCATAAAAATATATGAATTATACACATATGTATGTAAATCTGTATAGAAATAAATACGTATGGCATACTTGTGGATATAAATACATATATGTAAATATACACATATAGAAAAACACATTGCTTTATTAATTTTAATATACAAATGTGTGTATGCATAGATGTTTATGTTTATACACACATATATACTTGCATACATATATGTTTGTATACATACATATACACGCAAGGATAACCATACACAGATATGCACACATACCATCTTAGATTCAATTGACTAGTGTAATGGAAATGGAAATTTGTAGATCTTCCCTGCCCCTTAATAGACCTACAGGGGAGTTTAAGATCTCCCCTGCTGTGAAGGTAAATTTTGCCCCCTGATATGCTGAATGTAGTCACATAGAACCTGTGGTGGAAGGAGTTTGCTGAGGAGAAGCAGAGCTCACAGAGAAGCTGGTAGAGAGCAAGTCTGACAGTTGGGGACAGTTGCAGACAGTTGGGGATAGAGGACGAATTCAGGCAAAAGAGATAATTTTGTGAATAAATATTGAATTATTCAAATAAATCCTTCATCTTTATCCTCTATCTGAAGAGTCTGACATATTCTGTGAGAGAACGTCATGCAATAGTTATGGTCTCTATCATGATCGTGTGAACTGTAAATATTGCATTAGCACTACAACTAATTAGCACTCGTTGTGTTTTGCTTATTTGGCTTTTTTATCCTATCCCAGAATTTCAAAATCTTATAGTGAGAATCATGAGAGCTCAGAGGCTGGCTTTTCTAACCTAAACCTGAACTGGAATTCTTCCATAATGTACTTTCTCAGGCAGCTTATTGTGTTTTTAAATAGTTCTAAATTATTACAAAGTTTTCTTTTATGCCAAGTCTCTGCAACTTCTAACCTTTGTTAATGGAGGTGATCTATAGAGTCAAACTGAAAAATATCAAATTGCTTTACAATGTGACAACTCTTCAATTACCTCAACACAGTTACTATATCTTTCCTCTGTCTTCCCTTCTCCAGGCTAAACACACCTCATTCCTTAATCTCATCCTCTTATGGCATAAATTAGAGGGCCATCACCCTTAATGGTTTGGTATCAGACAGGCAAGACATCTGCATTGGAATGTTTCAGGGACCCATGCTTGGTTGTGTGCTATTTAAGTTTTTTTCACTGATTTTGATAAAGTCATATATTATATGAATGTCAAATCTGCAAATGATCCAAAGACAGAAGGGGAAACAAACACACTGAAAGATAGTTAGGATTCAAAAATATCTTTAAAGAGTATTGTGCTGAATTTGGCAAATTCAAATCGTGGGAATAAATGTTAAGTCTTACACCTGAGTTCAAAAATAAACTTCTTTAAGGAAAATATGGGGAAGATATGGTTAGATACCAATTTGTCTGAAGAAGTTTTGGAGATTTTTTTACAAAGGCAATATGAGACAGCGATGGGAGATAGAAGGCAAAAGAAGCTAATGTTATCTTAGGTTACATTAAGAAAGACATGTGTTCCAGGAATAAGATCATATTCCCACTTCACTTTGTCCTCATCAGACAACACGCCAAGTATTTCATTCTGTTATAAATACCATAATTTAAAAAGAACATTAAGTTGGAGGGCATGCAGAAGAGTGGAGTCAAGATGGTAAGGAGATTGAGATCAATGACTTATAAAGATTTATTGAAGATACTGCAGAACACACAATTTGGGGAGAAGGATAAACTAATGACAACCACATTCAAGAATGTGAAAGACTGTCAGGTAGAAGATTCGAACTTGTTCCAGAAGGTGAAATCAGGAGCAAGCAGTTGAAGTTGAAGTTGCAAAAACATCTTTTAGGTTTCGTGTCAGGAAAAAAAAAACCTCTTAATTTAAGCTGTCCAAAATGGGAATGTGTGCAGCCAAGTGGGGCAGTGGATATAGCTCAAGACAAGGACACAGACTTGAACTGGTCTGAAACAACTGAGCAGCAACAATAGCAACAACAAAAATGGGACTGGATTTCCTTGAATGGTAATGATTTACCTCCTACTGGAGGTCCACAATAAGAGCTTGAATGGTAACTCATCAGGTATGTTGTAGCAGGGAGTTCTTTTGGCTATGAATTGACCTAGGTGAGTGCTAATAAGGGTCCCTCCAATGCTTAAATTCTATGATTCCATGAATCTATGAATAAAATTGTCCATGGTAAAAGTATAACACATTCTCATTTTTAAATAACATAGACATCTATTACCTCACTGAGTTCTGTCAATCTCATGAAGTAGTCAGTGAAAGGAATATTATACTATATACAAAAACAAAAACAAAAAACAATATATACAGAAAAGAAAACTGAGATTAGAACTAGAAGGGACTTTGGAAAAACTTAGTCCAATTCTCTCATTCAACTAACCTTCTATTTCATGGACATTTTAATAATTATATGATAGTGATAGGTGGATTCTAAAGCTGGAACCCAAACAGACCTGTCCTTAAGAAGTTTTCATGTGGGGGGCAGAGCAAAGATGGCAGAGTAGAAACAGTATTTCCAAGGTGCTCTCCCACCAGACCACTTCCAATCCATGTAAAAGGGAACTCTGAACAACTCTTGGAGGCCCAGCACCCACAGAATGACACAGAGAAGTTGACCTCCCGCTGAGAACAGCCCAGCAGCCCTGCAGGGAGTGCCAGCACTGCGCTCTGGGAGGCAACAGCCCAGCTCTCGGGAAGCAGAGCCCAGGTCCATGTGAGCCACTTTATGAGAAATCAAGATGCTGTTAAACATATCCATACAAATGAAAGAATAGAAAGCAATGTGAAATATCTCATGGGAAAAACCACTGACCTGGAAAATAGATCCAGGAGAGATAATTTAAAAATTATTGGACTACCTGAAAGCCATGATCAAAGAAAGAACCTAGAAATAAACCTTCAAGAAATTCTCAAGGAAAATTGCCCTGATGTTTTAGACCCAGAGGGCTAAATAGAGGTTGAAAGAATCCACAGATCACCTCCTGAAAAAGATCCCAGAAAGAAAACTCCCAGGAGTATTATAGCCAGGTTCCAGAATCCCCAGGTCAAGGAGAAAATACTACAAGGAGCCAGGAAGAAACAATTTCAATATTGTGGAAACATAGTCAGAATAGCACAGGATCTGGCAGCTTCTACACTGAGGGATTGAAGGGCATGGAATGATATTCCAGAGGGTAAAAGAGCTGGGATTGAAGCCACAGTCACCTACCCAGCAAAACTGAGTATTTTTTTTCAGGGGGAAATATGGTCATTCAGTGGAATAGAGGACTTTCAAGCATTCTTGAGGAAAAAACCATAGTTGAATAGAAAATTTGACATCCAGACACAAGAAGCAAGAGACGCCTGAGAAGGTAATCAGGGAAAAGAAATCAAAAGGAACTTATGAAAGCTGAACTATTTACATTCCTACATGGAAAAACAAAAACTGTGACTGATGAAACATTTCTCAGTATGGATATAATGGAATAAGGGTATATGGGCATATGAATAAATATGTGAATGTGTGTATATATGTTTACAGTTATACATGGATAGAGGGCACAGGTTGAATTTGATGGGAAGGGATGATACTTAAGGGGTGAAGTTATGAGGTGAGTGAGAAAAGTGGCAAGAGGAGATGGGGAGAGACAGGGTAGGGTAAACTATCTCATGTAGAAGAAGCAAGGCGAAGTGGCTGCAGGGGAGGGGAAGAACAGGAAGGCAAAAAGGCAAAACCATATTCTCATTGAATCTGGCTCAAGGAAAGAATGACATACAGGGAGGTTGGAAGTACCCACTATAGAAGAAGGACAGGATCAAAGTAGGGAATGGACCAGGTCAGGGATGGGATGGGTGGGAGGGACTTATAAGCAACCTTTTACAATATATCTACTATGGTAATGTTTTGCATAGCTATACATGTACAACACAAACTGAATTGCTTATCTTCCCAGAGAGAATGGGTGACAAGGGAGGAAGGGAAGGGATCTGAAATTCGAGGTTTTAAAATTAAATGTTTCACACACACACACACACACACACACACACACACACACACACACACACATATATATATATATACACATATACTATTATTAATACTATGTTGCATGTAATTGGGAGATAAGATGTGCAGGCATTGGGGCACAGAGACTCACCTCGCCCTAATGGTAAAGTCGAAGGGGGTATGGGATAAGATATTGGAGAGAGCAGATTGGATGAGGGGATATCTTGTGGGATTGCTATTCTGGGGTGGTGGGTAGGGGAAAAATGGAGAAAAATTGTAACTCAAAATCTGGCTGAAATGAATGATGTAAACTAGAAATTAATAAAGCATTTGTTAAAAAAAGTTTTCGTGTTCATGTATAGGGTAAGAAATTCTACATCACATTCCTTTACAGATGAGGAAATTGAGGCTCTAAGGGAAAAGTGGAAAAGCCTAGTCATATAGACTAATCCCAGTTCTCCTGATTTCTAATCAGAAAGGAAACTTTCCTTTATAGCATATTCTTACAAATGCAAACTAGATTGTAAAGGTACACAATCAATGGAATATGGTAACTGAAGCAAGAAAAAAGGAAATATTTACATTATGTACAAACTAGTGTTTGAGTACCGTCCTGGGGCAAAGAGGTAGAAAGATTCAGAAGGTCATACATAGAGATAGTGGGGTTGAATGGAATTTATCATAATATCTCTTCTGCTTAGTTCAAGAGAACTTCTTTAACTAAGTGTAATTTTAGGATAATATTGAAGAAAATATGGAGTCTAACACTAACTTGCCTAAGAGGACAGATAACTATAAAGTAGAAATGATGAGAGAAGTAAGACTAGGGAATACTTATTACTGCTGAAATGAGTCAATAAGACTTATAATCTAAAATGGCCAGTAAATCCCAGATATTTTCCACTTAAAAATTAGCCCAAATAAATCTATTTCTTGCAATTATAGTTGTTTTCATGGGTTATACAATGAGTGGTAAAGGTTGATAAGAATATCCTTAATTGGGGCAGCTAGGTGGCGCAGTGAGTAGAGCGTTGGCCCAGTGAGTAGAGTGCTGGCCCTGGAGTCAGAAGGACCTGAGTTCAGATCCGGCCTCAGACACAACACACACACAAACAAAAACCTAGCCATGTGACCTTGGGCAAGTTACTTAACCCCAATTGCCCTCCAATAAAAAAAAAAAAAAAAAGAATATCCTTAATTGCCTGGAGACTTGGTCTCATCTCTGAGAGTATGTAGGGCATTGGTGATTCACCTAAAAAGTTTCTTGTATAGAAAGCTATGTTTTTTTTTTTTTATTTCAAATTGCCTGACATGAATAAAATAAATACTTCTGGCATCCTCATCTATAGAACCATTTTGACAGATATTTTAGAATGGTAGGGAATAACTTATATAAAATGTTACTAGGGGAAATTAATGTGGTATCTGTGAATTTAGGTTGTTTTTTTATATTTTAATAACTGTCTTTCAATAATGAATTTCCCTTATGATATTATGTAATTTTTATTCAATAATTTTAAAACATTAAAACCCTTTCTAACAGCTAAAGGAGGCCATCACACACACATATACATACATATACACACATCACATCTCATCAAGAATCCTTGGTTTTGGGGAGGCTAGGTAGCATAGTGAATATAGCACTGGCCCTGGAGTCAGGAGGACCTGAGTTCAAACGGGACCTCAGACATGTAGCACTTACTAATTCTGTGACTTTGGGCAAGTCACTTAATCCTAACTGCCCTGCCCTTCCCCCTACAAAAGAAAAAATAGAATCCTTGGTCTAGAAGCTCCTCTGAACATGAAAAAGTCAGTCCTAGATTCCTGAACAGGAATCTTCATGTGACCTGAGAGTATGATAAAGTTCTATTAAAGGATATGGAATTGCTTTATTCATTTCAGAGATGATTGCTTTTTCTGTATTTAATTAGAATTTATCAGCTTGGGGGGCGGAGCCAAGATGGCGGAGTAGAAACAGCTCGTCCAAGCCTCTCTGCCCCCAGATTCCCCACAAACTATGTAAAAAAGGACTCTGAACAACTTCTGGAGCCCCAGCACAACACACAGAAGCTAACCTCCCGCTGAGGACAGCCCAGCAGCCCTGCAAGAAGGACCAGCACAGAGGTCTGGGACCTGCAGCTTTGTACAATATATCTACCATGATAATGTTTTGCATAGCTAGACATGTACTTATCTCCCAAGAAGGAATGGGTGACAAGGGAGGAAGGAAATGGATCTGAAATTCGAGGTCTTAAGATTAAATGTTTCAAATATATATATAAATACTATTATTAATACTCTTTTGCCTATAATTGGGAGATAAGATATGCAGGCATTGGGACACAAAGATTCATCTTCCTCTAATGGAAAATTCGATGGGGGTATGGGAGAAGGTATGGGAGAGAGCAGATTGGAGGAATCGATATCTTGTGGGACTGCTATTCAGGGAGGTTGGGTAGGGGAATAATGGGGGGGAAATGATTGTAACTCAAAATCTGGCGGAAATGAATGATGTAAAACAGAAGTTAATAAAGCATTTGTTTTAAAAAAAAGAATTTATCAGCTTGAATGCTACTACTTATCACAATGCTTCTCACATAGTAGATGCTTATAAAATGTTTATTAACTAATTGATTGACTAACTGAAAGGAACTAAGAGTTAAAATTAAAATTTTTTAAATGATTTACCTCTGTGGGATCTCCTGTGAAATCCAACTGGTATAATTTCTGTGAAAGCAAAAAAAAAGCAGAATGGATGAGAGAGATTTCCCTGAAAAAGCTGATCTTGCTAATTTGCTTGACAGATTCATTCTCACAGTGTTCTTAAAAAGGTGCTCATGTAAGAAATGCACAAAATTTCTGATTTCCCATACCTCCTGGGAGAGTCAAGCTATGAGAGGCACAAAGAGAATAATAAGGCCTCTAGGAAATCATCCTTGTAACCGCTATCTCAAATGTTTCTCCCTCTTCCTTACCCCTAACACATCACAGGCCTTTGGAAGAAAATACAGATGAGGTAACCTATTGTAGAAATGAGTGGTGGAATTCTTTTCGGAATTTGTCGAATAAGTCTAATTTTTCATAGCCTATCACTACCTCATACAACACTTGTCCTCCCTTCTAAGAGAGAAAGTGAAGAAAAAGGACAGCATTATCTAATTAATTAGCCTAAAATAAAAATTGCAAACTATGCCAATGTTGCTAAAACTCATGCAGCAGGAGTCCCATTATTTCATTTTGAACATTCCTGACCCTTGTCCTCTGCAACTCTACAGTTTCTGTATTCTTCCAAGACCCCTCAGTTGTTGCTGATAAACTGGAACCACATTGTGAAGCAGAGAACTGTGGCAAATATACTAGTTTTTCTAGGCCCAACAAACAGTTTTGTCTTCATTTGTCTGAATTTTCATCTCAATGTGGTTGGGGCTTAAGTAGATCTAAATGACCATCCCAAGGCTGCATTTTACTCATGTGTGGAAACAATCTTAGTCCAGAGTCATCTTGACATCATGGAGATAACAGAACTTTCATTTGGCGAATATCCTTGTCTTTAGGGAGGGTCATAAGACCTCTGGATCTGTTTAGGTACAAGATATACAGACCACTCTACTTATGCCTTAGACTTCTTTAAAAGAACAGATTCTCTAAGATACTTGAATTGAGGGAGTAGGAACCTCAAAATGTCTTTTTGGCCTAGACTCATATTCAGACATGTGAGCATCAGAAGTAAAACCCAGAAATCCATTTCCCAGATTATGACTTAGGTGATAGTCAAGTCAACTAGGGTCTGTAGGAGGGACCTTTGTGGAAAATGGAACTAAACCTACATTAGGATAAGCAAGATTTTTTTCACGCTGTGCCAAAATATGACACTGTATAGTGCTTTGAATCATTATCAAAGAAACAACAAAATCTACCATGGAGTTAGCAAAAATAGAAGGCTTCCAGATGATATACTAGTTCTACCATGGGAGGTGAATTCTTTTCTGGCCTTATCAAACATGACATCTACTCCAAACAAAGCATCTATGACTCTGCCAAAAAAAAAAAGATTAACACCCCAACCCCCCAAAACTGGCAATTTACCAGAAATCAGAACATTTGGCCAACAGAAAACATTCATGCTGCATGTAGGAACTTTAGAGGCCAAAGTGACCATACACAATGAAGGGTGTTGAAGGTGCTAGAGGTAAGTACTCTAAGATCACCTACCATCTCCTCAGTTATGTTCAGGATCTCTTCCTCTGTCTTCTGCCTCATACACTGAACCAGGATGGCTGACGTGGTTGTCTTACATCCAGCAATAGCTGCAATTTTCTGCAACAAAATGTAATAGAGAACACTTTTTTCCTGTGAGCCAATGGAGTAGAATATCTTTATCCAAACTACTATGTACTTGGATGTGTGACAACATGGTATAGAGAAGTAAGAATCTGAAGTCAGAGGACTTGGCTTCAAATCCTGGTGTGAAATCCTTGCTCCCTATGTGATATGAGTAAGTCTCTTCCTCACTCAGGGCTTTCATTCTGAAGTAAAATGAAGTGCTTAAAACACATGACTTCTAATGTCCCTTCCAGGTTTCACCTTTTATTGTTGTTCTTTGTTCTCAAAGAGGACCAAAATGACATAATGTGTTAGTAAAGCTACAGTTCATCCAATTTTGGCTGATCAGACCAATATGAGCTCAGAATGCTCTACCACAGGTCAGGAATAAATACGCCATATGATATTGAGGGGGATTCTCTAAATTTTTTTCATCTTGCTCCAGTTTTGATCACTTGAATTATATGAAATCATTCAAGCATTTGGAATGGCATATAATGTAA
Organism: Gymnobelideus leadbeateri; assembly: GCA_011680675.1. Taxonomy (NCBI): domain Eukaryota; kingdom Metazoa; phylum Chordata; class Mammalia; order Diprotodontia; family Petauridae; genus Gymnobelideus; species Gymnobelideus leadbeateri. The sequence goes on along the minus strand of WOXC01005987.1, from coordinate 22,092 downwards.
AGACCTACCTCAGTGATTGGTTTGACATTGTAACTGAACAGAGCTTTTACAAGGATATTTCCACTCTGGAAAATAGCTCGGTGGAAGAGATTCTTGGTCAAAGGAGAGAGAACCTGAGCGAATAATGATGGAAATAAAATTACAATTAAAGAGCAAAACTGGAAACCACAATTTTATTCTAGGGATGGAAATTTAGAGGATGCTTACATACCATATCTACAATCACTAGAACTTAAAAAAAAAAACTTTGACCTTAGCAATTAGTTACTAAAGTAATTAGTTAAAATAGAGACAGAGGGCCTGGTATAGTGTATGCAGGGCCAGACTTAGAGTTGGGAAATCTGGATTCAAGTTTTTCGCTTGACACCCACTGGCTATGTGACCTTGGACAAATGACTTAATTTTTCAGTGCTATCAGGGAGTTCTCTAAGACTATACATTGAAGAAAAATTTAAGTATTTACTTTTTTTTTCTTATCAGGAGTTCCCATTATTAATGAAATTATAGGATTGAGCTCTGCCTAGAATAAACCTAAAACACAACAAAAATTATAAACCAGCAGAGGGCACAGTCTTCCCCTTGACTCTCACACTCCATTTTAGCTCTGCCATGCTCTGCTCCACTGGGTGGAGGCTCTCTTACAAGTAGCTTTTGACTCATCTGTATTCATTTTGTTTCCTTGAAGTAAAACAGAAACTTTTTGAAGGCAGGGCCTGTCTTTTTATCTTGGTATCCCACAGCTTGGCACATTGTCATGTATATAATCTAAATTTAATAAATGCTTGTAGCATGAAGGCATAAGTGTGCCAGGATCTTTCCCTCTAGAGTTTTTTTGTTTGTTTGTTTGTTTGTTTTTGTTTTTTGTTGCCAGGGTCTTCTTCCATTTCCTCCAGTTTCTCATAAAATGCTGATTTAAAGACAAGTTTTATGTTACGTGTCCTAGATGACAAAATGGATCTTTTAAGCATGGTTCAGGAGGCCTGGTTAGATGGGTCAAAGCAAGAGTGCATATGCTCAGAAAATATCTTGGGATAATCACCTTACTGGACTGGCATGATAATAAACAAATTAAAGATTTCTTCTTACACCTTGGAAAGTGATATTTCCAATGTCAATTATGTATAAATCTGTGAATTTATTTTCTCAATGAAGATTCCTAAAAGAAAAAGCTATTAACCTTAGAATGAGTTACCTGAGTCAAAAATGTGGAGCAGGCTGGTTTATAAAAAATCCTTGGCAAAATTATGAAGTTAATTTTTTCCCCCAAGATACCCTGTTTATTCCCTTTCTCCCAACTCATTGATTTCCATGTTTTTTCTTCTAAAATCTGGTTTTCTCAGGACTTCTCCTCTTCTCCCTATCAAGATCTGTTCTTAGGAAAACTCATGATAAATATATTCACATGGAGAGGTCAGTTGCCAACCAGATTTAATATGCTTCCCTTCCAAGGGAAATTTGGATTATAAGTGGGGAACCACCTTTAAGGCAATGGAATTCTGTACTAGAAATTCTGTAGAAGGGGTCATTTATTGAAAAGGAAATCTCTGGGGAGGTATTGTCTGGCTCCTATAAGTTAAGACCAGCCCTAGCTCTATACTTTAGTGGTGTCAAGTAAAATATGATCAAGAGTGTGCTCACTTCATAAAGTTTATTTGGACAATTTTACGGAAAATTATGGAGATTTTCATGATACTCTGAAGTACTTGGTTTACATGAAAAGAACACTGGATTTGAAATCTAGACACATGGCTTGAGTTCCAGCTCATATACTTCATAACAGTGAGATTAAAGCCACTACATCTATTTGAGCCTCAGTTTTCTCATCTTTCAAATATGAGCAGTAATGTGTGTATTACTTACTTTATATCGTATCTATGAGGAAAAGGATTTTAAAGTACTATGTAAAAATAATTCTTGCTAGTGTTTTTATGAGATGCCATTTAAAAAAATTAGTATATTCTCTACCCCCACAGATCTTTATTATTGGCTGTCTAAAATCAGTCTTGGGCTGTGACCAGCTCTGTATTATTCAAATGTATGTCTTTTTTTGTTCTTTTACTTTAAAAATGATTTATTAATTTCTGGTTTACATCATTCATTTCTGCCAGATTTTGAGTTACAATTTTCCCCATTTTTCCGCTACCCACCACCCCAAAATAGCAGTCCCACAAGATATCCCCTCATCCAATCTGCTCTCTCCCATATCTTCTTCCTCACCCCCTTCGACTTTGCCATTAGAGCAAGGTGAATCTCTGTGCCCCAATGCCTGCACATCTTATCTCCCAATTACATGCAAGATAGTATTAATATTAGTATTTATATACATTTGAAACACTTAATATTAAAATTTTGAATTTCAGATTCATTCCCTTCCTCCCTTGTCACCCACTCCCTCTGGGAAGATAAGCAATTCAGTATGTGTTGTACATGTATAGCTATGCAAAACATTACCATAGTAGATATATTGTAAAAGACTGTTTATATTTCCCTCCCACCCATCCAACCCCCTACCTGGTCCTTTCCCTACTTAGATCCTGTCCCTCTTTGAAAGTAGGTATTTCCAACCTCCCTTCCCCCCAGAATGCCCTCCCCTGCATCATCCCCTCTCTCATCCCCTTTCCCCCTACTCTCCTGCAGTGTGAGATATTCCATTTAGTATGTATGTCATTCTCTCCCTGAACCAAATTCAATGAGAATATGGTTTTGACTTTTTGTGTTCCTGTTCTTCCCCTCCCCTGCAGTCACTTCTGCTTCCTTCTTCTACATGAGATAGTTTACCCTACCCTGTCTCTCCCCATCTCCTCTTGCCACTTTCCTCTCTCACCTCTTAACTTCACCCCTTAAGTATCATCCCTTCCCAACAAATTCAACCTGTGCCCTCTATCCATGTATACCTGTAAACATATATACATACATTCACATATGTATTCATATGCCCATATAACCTTCTTCCATTATTTTCATAACGAGGAAGGTTTAATCAGTCACAGTTATTGTTTTTCCATGTAGCAATATAAATAGTTCAACTTTGATAAGTTCCTTTTGATTTCATTTCCTTGATTTCCTTCTTAAGCATCTCTTGATTCTTGTGTCTGAATATCAAATTTTCTATTCAACTCTGGTTTTTTCCTCAAGAATGCTTGGAAGTCCTCTATTCCATTGAATGACCATATTTTCCCCTGAAACAAGATACTCAATTTTGCTGGGGAGGTGATTCTTGGTTTTAATCCCAGCTCTTTTGACCTCTGGAATATCATATTCCATGCCCTTCAGTCCCTCAGTGTAGAAGCTGCCAGGTCCTGGCCTATTCTGATTGTGTTTCCACAATATTAAAATTGTTTCTCCCTGGCTGCTTGTAGTATTTTCTCCATGATCTGGGAATTCTGGAACCTGGCTATAATATTCCTAGGAGTTTTCTTTTTGGGATCTTTTTCAGGAGGTGATTTGTGGATTCTTTCAACCTCTATTTTGCCCTCTGGTTCTAAAACATCAGGGCAATTTTCCTTGAGAATTTCTTGAAGGATGATTTCTAGGTTCTTTCTTTGATCATGGCTTTCAGATAGTCCAATAATTTTTAAATTGTCTCTCCTGGATCTATTTTCCAGGTCAGTGGTTTTTTCCATGACATATTTCACCTTGCCTTCTATTCTTTAATTTGTTCGGATCTGTTTAACAGCATCTTGACTTCTCATAAAGTCAATAGCTTCCATTTGCTCCAGTCTAACTCTGAAGGAATGAATCTCCTCAGTGAGCTCCCAGAGCACTGTGCTGTCGGTTCCCAGCGAACTGTGCTACCTGCTCTCAGAGCACTGCACTGGTTGTTCCCTGCAGGGCTACTGGGAGGTCTTCAGCAGGAGGTTAGCTTCTCTCTTTCGTTCTGTGGGTGCTGGAGCTCCACAAGTTGTTCAGAGTCCACTTTTTACATAGTTTGGAAGGTGTGTGTGGTGGGGGGGAGGACTTTGCAAGTGCTATTTTTACTCTGACATCTTGGTTCCGCCCCCAAAGATATATGTCTTGAATCACATATAGTTATTATATTAGTATGTTGTAGTGTATAGTATGTAGGAACAGTATGCTATTGCAAGACCCAAATCCTCTTATACCAGAAATCTCTGTGTTGCTTTGCCTCCCACCCTGATCTCAGAAATGTTGGCAGCACCCTTGGAATCAAAATATGGCACTCTGAAATCTCACCAATGCTGAAACACTAAATCCTCCTGATGCTTCACCAAAGATGGTCACCAAGCTCGGGTCTCCTCCAAAGTTGGCAATATTCTCCTGAACCCAGTGGAGTGCTGCCACTTGGTCTAAACAACCCCAGTTCCCTGAAGCATATTCATCTCCAGTGCTGCAAGAGAGAGGAGAGAAGATGAATAGATAAACAAATGGATGTATGGATGAATTGATATCAATTGATACCCTTGGCTACATATGGCCAACTAAAAAGTGGCACTGGCATTGACATTAATTGTATGACCATAGTGCAACTGGCACAAACTTATCACAGACCCTGTGACCTCAAGAAGATTACATGATAGAAGCAGTAAAATAGGCCTACATTTATACCATGTTCTAGGAAAGTAAATGCAGCAAATAGAAATATTCTCTGTCTGGGTGAGTTCACTATATTCATGCTTTTCAAAAATCAGTTTCCATAAGAATCAGTCAGAAATTTCGGAGATGGGGAGTACCAAGCATAGGGCAGTAGTGCCAACAGTAGGCTCACATTTCTTGTTTTAGTGCCATTTGAATTCCTAGACTCCAGATCTTACCTAAAGAATCCAAAGATTCCCAAGCGGTATTGAATGGCCACCACCACCACATTCCCCAGGGTTGAGAGGGCCAATCCATCATAGGTTGAAGCCCCACCCATCTTTAACCCTCCTCCATAGATCCATACCATCACCTGGGAAATGAGGAGGAAAATTATTTTGATCAAAGAGCACAAATTTGAAAGAACACCAGAAAGTGAATGTCTAAACTTCCCAGATCATATGATCTATATGGCCCTTTTTTGAGGGAAGATGTATAATATAGTTGATAAGATCTTGTAATAAGAACCAAGGGACTGATATTCCAGGCCTGACTCTACCACTAGCTTGCTTTTTGATCCAAGGAAAATTGTTTCCCTTTTCTATATGCTAATGTATCCATTGGTACAAAGATTGTGATTCTTTAACTTGCTTTTCCCTCTCACATTCTGATCAAATGATACTTCATGGAAATGCTTTTTCGTGTATGCATACATGCATTCATTTAATAAATGGAAGAATATTAATGAAGGTACCTTGCAAATATGAGGCAATCAACAGATATTTATTAAGTATATACTATATATCAGACACAATGCCTTGTTGTGGGGAAACAAGGACAAAAACAGTTTCTAAGTTTAAGATGCTCACATTCTCAAAAGCAAGATTGCACATGTAATAGGTGTAAGCAGGGATATATACAAATGTGTATAAAAAAGACTGAAGGTAATTATTTTGGTAGGGAGCTATAAACTGGGGGATCAAGAATTACCTGAAATTGGAGGGGATAGCATTTGAATGGAGCTCTGAAAGGAACTAGGGATTCTAAGAGGTAAAGATGGGGAAGGAATGTATTTCAGGCATCAGGGATAGCCTATGCAAAGGCACCAAGGTGGGAAAGGGCAGTCATGTGTAAGGGAAAGTTCAAAGGTCTTTTCAACTGATCTGAAGAGTACCTGAAAGTGAGGAGTTTAGAATAAGGCTAGAAAGATAGGTTTATAAATATTAACTCCTCTGATGCTCAAAATTCTGAGGAAATATATTATTATTACCAGTACTAATAATAATAACTACAAAGTAAGAGGGTCTCATTTGAGTTTTAGGAATAGGATGATTTTAGCAGTATGTGGTGGAAGAATTGGAGTAGGGAGAGACCTAGAGAGACTACTTAAGACTGTCATATTTTTCACTTATTGCTGCTCCAAGTTACAGGTGTGTATTCCCTACCCTGCCCTATTCTATGGTTGAGGAAAACTGAGGGCGAGCCAACAAAACTAAATGAGCTTTTTAAGATCAAGAAGTCTAACCACTGGAGATCTGACCAAAGGGATATTTTAATCTATTGCTACTCCCTCCAGACCAAGAGTTTCTTCCTTGTTGTCCTGAGCTGTAGAAACAAAAAATAATCATGACTTATTTATTGATTCCATATCATAGCCACCCCCTTCTGTAGGCTTCTTACTGGTAAGTTGGATTTCTTTGTCAGGCTAGCTGGTGTATAAATATTTAGGTACAAACAATCTTCAGAAAGTGTCATTGTGATGCTCTCATTCCGAATGGAGTAAAGATTACGATAGTACCGTGCTACATCAGCATTCTGGGTACACCTGTGCAATGAAACAGGAGAAATTCATTTATTTTAAACAGCATCCCAGTAAAGCATATTTGGGGTCACAGGATCACAGCTTATAAAGTTTGGAGATCACCTAGTCAAGTATCCTTATTTTACAAATGAGGAAACTGAGGCCATAAGGAGGAAAATAGCTTGTCCAAGGTCATATAGGAAATAAACAATAGAGATAAGAAGACAATTCAGGTCACCCATCCACCCCTAGTCTCCCCTCAACAGTACTGAAGGTTTGACAAATTATTGAATGCTTCCTTGACTTTCTTTCAGTGTATTTAATGTCCCACTAACGTTCTAATGGACTTTGAACATATCAGTTAGCTACCTTGAGTTTCAGTTTTCTCTTCAGCAAAATGAGAGAGTAGAAGTGGATGATATCTAAGGTCTCTTTCAACTCCGATTATCTCTGGATGAAATATTTACTGCTCTTAAGAATAAGAATTGAAAGGGGGGGAGGAGGTTTATATTAAGGCAGAAGTACTCTAGAAAACTACCAGGTGGAGCCAAGATGGTGGCATAGAAACAGCATGTCCAAGGTATTCTCCCCACAGAACACCTCCAAACCATGTAAAAGGGGACTCCGAACAACCTCTGCAGCCCCAGCACCCACAAAACAACACACAAAAGCTAACCCCCTGCTGAGGACAGCCCAGCAGCCCTGCAGGAAGGGCCAGCGCAGTGCTCTGGAAGCGGACAGCCCAGCTGGTGGAGAGCTGAGCCCAGGTCTGCATGAGCTGGGGTTTTAGCCCCAAGACTGCCGGGCCAGCAGCGGGCCGCAGGGACCCCAGAACACCAGCAGCTGTGGCGATTCCAGAATTATAAACACAGACATGTCTAGGACAGAGTAAGAGGTTAGTGACCTATGGACTTTGGGACCAGTATTTGGTGAACGAGTTGGCTTCCTCCCCTAGGGGCTAGAAGCCACTGAGGAGACATGCCATTTTACAGTTTCAGTGGCAGCATCAGCTCCTGGTCTGGGAACTGTAGGGATGTACAGCGATCAGTCCTGGGGGGTAATTGCTCTTACTTTAACCTCCCTGGATCTGGATTGTGGTCTGGGGTGGAGGTTGTGGGGTAGATATCCAGCTTGCCAGAACTGGAAGTTATGAAGACCAAGCTTTGGGATGGAAGCTCCCCTGTCTGGTGGCAGAGTCCTACTGTGGAAACAAGCCCAAAAGTCAAATAATTAAGTGGCAATATGCCTAGGCAAAAGAAACAAAATAAACAGAAAAATGCAACATTAGACTCTTATTTTGGGGGGCAAAGAGGATTGAAGCATGGAACAGGAGGAGGACTGTGAGGTCAGAAGTCCTGCTCCAAAAGCCCCAAAGGAAAATATGAGCAGGTTACAGGCCATAGAGGACCTTAAGAAGGATTTTAAAAATCAAATAAGAGAAGTTGAGGAAAAATTGGGAAGAGAAATGAGAAGGATGCAGGAAAAGTATGAAATGAGGGTCAACAGCCTGACTGAGGAAAACAACACCTTAAAAATAGACTGGCAAAGGAGGCCCAAAAGGGCAATGAGGAGAAGAATGCCTTAAAAAGCCGAATTTGCCAGATGGAAAAAGAATCTCAAAAAATCACTAAGGGGATTCATTCCTTCAGAGCTAGAGTGGAGCAAATAGAAGCTAATGATTTTATGAGAAGTCAAGATGCTGTTAAACAGATCCAAACAAATTAAAGAATAGAAGGCAAAGTGAAATATCTCATGGGAAAAACCACTGACCTGGAGAATAGATCCAGGAGAGATAATTTAAAAATTATTGGACTACCTGAAAGCCATGATCAAAGAAAGAACCTATAAATCACCCTTCAAAAAATTCTCAAGGAAAATTGCTCTGATGTTTTAGACCCAGAGGGCTAAATAGAGGTTGAAAGAATCCACAGATCACCTCTTGAAAAAGATCCCAAAAAGAAAACCCCCAGGAATATTATAGCCAGGTTCCAGAATCCCCAGATTAAGGAGAAAATACTATAAGCAGCCAGGAAGAAACAAATTCAATATTGTGGAAACACAATCAGAATAGCACAGGACCTGGCAGCTTCTACACTGAGGGACTGAAGGGCATGGAATACGATATTCCAGAGGGCAAAAGAGCTGGGAATGAACCCAAGGGTCACCTACCCAGAAAAACTGAGTATTTTGTTTCAGGGGAAAATATGGTCATTCAGTGGAATAGAGGACTTTCAAGCATTCTTGAGGAAAAACAACAGAGTTGAATAGAGAATTTGTCTTCCAGACACAAGAAGCAAGAGATGCCTGAGAAGGTAATCAGGGAAAAGAAATCAAAAGGAGCTTATCAAAGTTGACTTATTTACATTCCTAAATGGAAAAACAATAACTGTGACTGATGAAACCTTTCTCAGTGTGAAAATAATTGAAGGGTATATGGACATATGAATACATATGTGAATGTGTGTATATATGTTTACATGTATACATGGATAGAGGGCACAGCTTGAATTTGATGGGAAGGGATGATACTTAAGGGGTGAAATTATGAGGTGAGAGAGGAAAGTGGCAAGAGGAGATGGGGAGAGACAGGGTAGGGTAAACTATCTCATGTAGAAGAGGCAAGGGGAAGTAGTTGCAGGGGAGGGGAAGAACAGGAAGGCAAAAAGGCAAAACCATATTCTCATCGAAGTTGGCTCAAGGAGAGAATCACATACATACTAAATGCGATATCTCACCCTGCAAGAGAGTAGGGGAAAGGGGGATTAGAGGAGGGGGATGGAGGGTAGGGCATTCTGTGGGGAGGGGAGGTTGGAAGTACCCACTATCAAGTAGGGACAGGATCAAAGTCTGGAATAGAACAGTTTGGGCGTGGGATGGGTGGAAGGGAATTACAAGCAGCCTTTTACAATATATCTACTATGGTAATGTTTTGCATAGCTATACATGTAAAACACATACTGAATTACTTATCTTCCCAGAGGGAATGGGTGACAAGGGAGGAAGGGAATGGATCTGAAATTCGAGGTCTTAAAATTAAATGTTTCAAATATATATAAATACTATTATTAATCATATTTTGCATGTAATTGGGAGATAAGATGTTCAGGCATTGAGGCATAGAGATTCACCTTGCTCTAATGGAAAAGCCAAAGGGGGTATGGGATAAGATATGGGAGAGTGCAGATTGGATGAGGGGATATCTTGTAGGACTGCTATTCTGGGGTGGTGGGTAGGGGGAAAATGGGGACAAATTGTAACTCAAAGTCTGGTGGAAATAAATGATGTAAGCCAGAAGTCAATAAAGCATTTTTTAAATAGATAAATTGATTGATTGATTAATAAAATAAAAAGAAGTACTCTAGAAATTATTCTGCCATTTGAAACATTGGGGTAACTCCAGGGGCAGCCAAATGCAAAATCAGGGATGGAGAGTTGTACCTAACCATAATTAGGGTTGACTGTCGTATACACTCTGTACACTTCCTTCTGTACAAAATATATATTTCGTTCATCTTATACACTTTTTAGTAATTATTGGCTATAGTATAATAAAAAGCAGTGATGAATATCATGAACAGAGTGAGATTTTAGGATAAGTGGATCAATCCTCTTATGTGTAATGTCAAAATTAAAAAAAAAATCCACAGAGTGGTTGTCATTGGCCCTGGGTCATACCTACAAGGTAGCAGAATCAAGGCTAGAATTCTCATTTTTATATGAAGGCTTCTTTGTTCAAAAACTCCTTCTTCGTATTCACTGAACCACCAAGAAAAATAAAGAGACTCTTGTAATTAGGGGTGGTCCCGGTAAGACTAAAGAAAAGGAAGCAAAGGGAATTTACCATTATGATAGCTAATATCTGTCCAGGACTTTACTTGACAATAAATGAGAGTATGCTCATTTATAGCAAAAGAAATTAATGTTCACAGCTTCTATCTGGGTTTGGATATTGCAGTACATCAATTATTTACTCATTTTGACTGAAGTTCCAAGAGTAGATGAATCACGTCTTATCTCAGGAACATGACAAGGTGCAAACCTGAGACGCTCTTCTCTAATAAACCCTCCAGCCTCTGATAAGGATTAAGGTAGATGGTTGAAAATGAGAAGAAAGAGTATTATTTCCCAGCGGGAGGGCAAAATGAAGTATTCTCAAATGGTTTCACTAGAAACCAATCTAAGAATAAGAGCATGATTCTTCATATTGTTCTCCATTTGATCCCTCCATTCCCAAAAAGAGAGTGAAGACTGATGCTTACCCAGGTGGGTATGTAGTGGTGTTCTTCACATAGTTCCAGGGCACAGGAGGCAGAGGTGGTCTGAATCTCAGGGGTCCAAGAGGAGGTTGGGCATAAGGAACACCCAGGAAAACATTGACAGGTGTGTCAAATCCTTGGACTGTTATTTGTTTGCCTTGGACTTTTCCATATTTAGTGTCCACCATAGGCATTGAAGCCTGCTGCTGCCCTGTTTCACAACGAGAGAGAAGAACTTAGTTTCACTGGGCAGGCAACAGAAATGAGTAGAATCACTAGGAGTCAGGAGCCCTGGGCAGCTCTGCCCACTTGTAGTGGAACGACCTTGGGAAAGTGACTTCAGTTCTCTGGACTTCAAGTTTCTCATCTGTGAATTAAGGTTAATAATAGCCAACTACTGGACTCATTCATATGTCAATGGAGAAAATGGAGAGGAAAATGCTCAGAAGATACAACAATTAAAGTGCATCATAAGCAAATTAGGGGAGCAAGCAATATTTCATCTGTCAGATTTATGGAGAATGGAGGAAATTCATGACTAAATAAGAAATAGAGAACATTATGAAATGCAAAATAGATTATTTTAACTACATCAAATTGAAAAGTTAATATAAATCTCTCTTCTCTAAGATATCTTTTTGATAGCCTATGACACAACTTGGATGTCAGTGTAAATTATGATTTCAACTTATTTCTACAAATCATCTTAGGGAACCTTTAGTTTCTAAAGTCATTGCACTCTAATGTAGTTTTATTAACATTCTTTAAAATTTCTACATCAATTAACTATTAAAATTGTTACTATTTAGTAGGTATTTTAGATACAGTGCAGAAGTATTATTACATCTCTTGATTAGGAAATGAGAGTACCCTAAGACAAGAGTGAAAGAAATCCAATAGGCATGGAACAAAAAGTCACTGTCCTGTTTTTCAAAAGTTACCTGTTTTCATAAGTAGCTATGGCCAAGTAAGGAAAAAAAAATAATTACCTTGGAATAGGACTCTATCACAATTTTGAGGACCCTAGGGAGTACTCTGGAAAAGTGGAAGTAGAGGAGAGGGAATAAAGGATATTAAAGTACACACTGAAGAAGATTGTCAAATATTTCACTGTTTATGGACAGAGCCATTAATCCTTTACCACTGGGATAAGACTAATATGATTCCTTTTCTACTTCCTAACCAGGTGATGAGTATATAGAAGCAGGGATTCATTTTCAATTATGAGTTGAACTAAATGACCATCAAGTTCTCTTTCTATGTATTTCTTATGTGCTGCCTTTTAAGAGAATTCTTTTTTCCCTACTAGACTCTAAATTCCCAAAGATGGGACAATGTCTTCTTTATTTTGACATCACCCTTAGATGTTAGCAGAATGCCTTGTACATATTTGATATTCAATATATATTAAAAATTGGAAGTGTTTCAATCACCATTACCTCTACAATAAAATATGAATTTCTCTGTTTGGCATTTAAAGCCTGGACCCACCTTAAATTTCTAGTAGTAAAACAGACCTTTAAGAGTCAAGTAAATTGGCCTTATTCTTGATAGTTCTTCTCCAGGTCTTTGCTTGGATTGTTACCTTCATGACTGGAATGAACTCCTTCTTAACCTCTGCCTGTAAGAAACTAGTTCTTTTTAAGGATGAATTCAGATGCCACCTTCTACATAAAGGCTTTTCCTGTCCCCTCCCAATCACAGTTATTAAGGTTGTTCAGTCCTTTCAGTCATGTTAGATTCATCATCACCCAGTTTGGATTCTTTTTTTTTTTTTTTTTTTTGGCAAAGATACAAGAGCAGTTTGCCATTGCCTTCTCCAGCTCATTTTACAGTTGAGGAACCTGAGGAAAACAGGATTAATTGTCTTGCCCAGAGTCACCACTTAGTAAGTGTCAGAGGTCAGATTAGAACTCAGGATGATGAGTCTTCCTGACTCCTATGCATGTATGCATCCAGATACCTGTATGTGATGTTTACATACATATCTTTATCTATCAAGGCTAGTCTGAAGGATTTTTGAAAACAAGAACTGTTTTACCTTTATCTTTACCTCCAGTGCTTAGAAAAGTGCCTGACTCATTGTAGGAGATGAAAAAATAATTGTTGACTCACTGAATCGATGAATGAATGGATGGATGGATGGATGGATGGATGGATGGATGGATGGATAGATGGATGGATAAATGAATGAATAGGAAAGAGGATGGATCCCCATTTCATCACCTTTTTCTAGACTTAAGAAAAACTATCACATTCTATTTACATGTTTCAGGACTGTACTTTTTCCATCATCTCTTTCATATATTTTCTTTCCTATCTCTTCCTCTTTTGTTCATATTCATGACAGACTCTGAGAAATATTAGAATCATGTCAGTTCAGTGTTTGAAGGGCCTCTGGCAGCTATAAACTCCAATATATACCCATAAAAGAAAGCCTCACTACAAATTAGCTGACAAGTATTTACCCAACCACTGCTTGAAGAGCTCCATTTGAATGGTATCCATTTCATCCTGATCTAATCCATTTTTAGAAAGTTCTTGATATAAAACCTAACATTGTCATTCTGCATTTCCATCAAGTGGATTAAAGAAGAAAAAAAATAGTAATCTAGTAAGATTTGATAAGAAAACATTTGGTCTTTGCACTAGTAGACAAGTTCAAGTTCTGGGTTTGCTAATATTAAGGGGGCACTGCTTCTCTTTCTTTTTCTGTATACCTCTCTCTCCCTCACCTTCACCCTCGATCTTGATCTCTCCCTCTTTCTCACTGTCCCCTTCTATCTTCTTTCTCTCTTCGTCCATTCTTGCCTCTCTTCTCTGCTACTGTTCTCCTCTTTCTCCTTTCCTCTTCCTCTTTTTCTTCTGCCTGCTCTTCTTACTTACTTTCTTTGTTTCTTTCTTTCTCTCTCTCCTTCTTCTTCTTCTTCTTCTTCTTCTTCTTCTTCTTCTTCTTCTTCTTCTTCTTCTTCGTGCTCTCTGTCTCTCTCTGTCTCTCTGTGTCTCTCTGTCTCTCTCTCTCTGTGTCTCTCTGTCTCTCTCTCTCTGTGTCTCTCTCTGTGTCTCTCTGTCTCTCTGTCTCTCTGTCTCTCTCTCTCTCTCTCTCTCTCTCTCTCTCCCTCTCTCTCTCTTCTCACACCCCACCGCTTGTCCCCCTGCCCTATGGTCTCATCACTGTGGCATATTTCTCACACAAATGCATAATATATCACTAGTCTTGAACTTTCAGTTTTAGACTTTTACCTAAGACTCTGGGAGGTTAAAGGTTAAATGACTTACTCGTGGTCACACAACTAGCAAATGCTTAAAGTAGGATCTGAACCCAGGTAGTGTTGACTATATGTCTGACACTCTATTCACTCTGCCAGTCTGTCTTACTACATACATTTGGGGAAAGGGGTCTTGTATTAAATGGGTGGTGCAGTAGTTTGTAAAGAACCCGTACTTAAATATAAAGAGATCTTAGTTTAGGTTTTTCTTTTCCTCTAAGTAGTTGCAGACCTAGAATAGGTTTAAAAGCACTCCTTTGCTGTAGTAAGGGCCCATTTGAAACTATATAACAAAAATTTATAGTGCATCCAGTCAACACACTTTTCAATTTTCTCTAGCATCATTTAGCAATATACACATAGAAGCAAAAATGGGAAATGATAGGAGCAATCCAGCATTATGGCTTAGCAGGGCAAGCTTGACAATAGGAGGAGGGACAGAAATCTAGCTTCAAATTAGTGGTGGTGAATTGGGAAAAAATGCAGTAATTAATTTTAAGGATACCTTAGATCATGGTCTGCTCTGCTTCTAAATAGCTCTGTGACCTTGATCAAATCACTTGTTGTTTCTAGGATTGTTTGCCTATATGTAAAATGAAATAATAACTCTATCCCTGATTTCTTCCTGGGGTTGTAGTAAAAGCCCAGTTAAATAATGGATAAGGAAATATGTGGGAAAGCATAAAGAGCCCTTTGAGCTATACTGTAGAAAAAGATGCATATTAAAGCAGGGATAGGTTCTTTGTTCAGCATGGATGTGTTGACAGTCATAGACTATATGAAAAACATAGAACTACTAAATTCTTAACTTTTTGCTGTTTTCTTTGCTAATAATGATGATCTTCTGATTAGAAAAGATGTAAGGGAATGATTAAGAGGGAGTTGAAACCCCAAATAAGATTTTAATTATCCCGATAATGCAGAAACAAGAATACCCCAGTAAGCAAATTGCAAACTTATTTTAATGAGTTCTTTATGAAGCTATCTCATTTTGCCACTTTACCCACATGATGAATTCTTCCAGGAAGTTTTATTTCTAAGACTTGTCTGTGTTCACTTCTTAAATTTTTAATTCACACACAACTCTGACTCTGGTTGAGCAAATCATTTTGTCTCTGAGACAATGTGTGTTGTTTAGTAGAAGAAGCCTCCTCCAGCTCTCTCACAAAATCCTTCCTTCCTTTCTATTGAAAGCTATTCTCTCTTTGCTGTGGACACCTTGGCCTAATCAGCAGGAGCCCATGGCTTTAAGCTCACAAGTTCTTAACTAGTGTTGAGCATTCAGAAGATAGGCCAAAGGTGTCATTTTAAAATAGCTTCTGCAGAGAGGCAGCAAGGAGAAATAATGAAAAGCCTATGAGATAAGCATCCTGGTTTCTAGTCCGGTCTCTGCAACTGAATTATCCTTCTCTCTTTTTTTATCTTGACCTCAGTTGCCACTGCAGAATGGGAGTATTGAAATGGATCAACTCTAAGATTCCATTCAACTCTGGCAGCAGCAGGACTGTGACTATGCAATTTAAGTGAAATATCTGCTTGTTTGTTTGTTTGTTTGTTTTCCTTTTGTTTTGCATTATCTAGACAGTTGTTGCATCTTTTTTTCTCCCACCAGAATCCCACTGCCTTTATGTTAAGTATGGACTACTTTGTTATTTTAGGTGACTCATTCACTGGGTTATTTTCTATACTGTGGGATCTTAGCCTGTTTTGTGTCCTGGACCCCTTTGAAAATCTGGTAAAACTTAAACCCTTCCCAGAATAATGTTTTTAAACTTATAAATAAAATGTGCAAAATTTCTAAGGAAGTCAAATAAACTTAAGTACAATTATTGAAATATTAAACAGTTAGTTCACAGACTTATGTTTAAGAACCTCTTTCATTCCACTTAAATAAAAAAAAAAACAGAATCATTTGATATTGTTTAAGTAAGCTACTCATTAGCCAGGTTCTGTTTCCTCCTGGTCCTGCACTGAAAAACACACACACACACACACACACACACACACACACACACACACACACACACACACAAACACTTAGTCCCATGGAAAACCAGAGGAAAAAGATTATATATTTTGAACTGTGCCAGAAAGATTAGTCCTCACGAAAAAGAAATTCCCAGTATTATGCAGAATATTTTTTCTGTTTGTTCTTTGTTTATTGAAATACTTTTGTTCATTTAAAATTAAATTCATAATTAAAAAAATAGTTTTCTCGCAAGATACTAAGAACCCTTTTAGTCTCGATTATTTCTTTGGAAGGAGAATAAAATACATTACCCCCAACTGGGAAAGCAGTGATGGAGCTGATGGAGCACAGGACCAGCGAAAGCAGCCACATCTTTTGGGGAGCAGGAGTTTCCCACATGGCTGGTTTAGGGATCTGAACTGTCCTTCAGAGCTGCAGGTGCTTTTATAATGCTTAAGGGCTACCTGGATTAATGACTGATTAAAGGGTGGAAAATTAATCTCATAAAATAAAGAAGGGAGTTTTCCTCCTTCCAGTGATAATCTTGGAAAGATGTTATCAGTGATTTTATCTTAAAGCTACACCCTTTTATAACTCACACTCTTAATTATTATAGCTCTAATTCTAAAATTCTCATATTAAAAACACAACAACCATGTCAGTATGCAAGGCCAAAGTTCTAGAAGGTCCTCTTTAATCCTGAATTCCTTCAGTGTCTGGTGTGCAAACTCTGGGCTTAAACAGCCCATCCTTTCTTCCTGACCAAGTGACCTTTAAGGACTGTCCTGATTTCTCACTTTCCTTTCCTCTTCAGAGAATCAGAGTCCTTTAGGGAAAGACTTGCAATTTATAATCCCATGGCTCTAAGTCCTGGGTTAGAGATTCTACTCCCTCTATTCAGAAGGGAAAAGGATGCAGAAAAGAATAAAATCCTATGTTAGTTTCTCTGAGCCACTTGGACTGAAGGGGAAGAATAAGGAGGAAACAGCCAGAGTACCTCCTCCCTGACCATATCTTATAAGTGAAGGAGTCTTTCACTTTCAAATGGCAATTCAGGATAAAGCCACCTGAACTGCTGACTCTGGCCACATTAAAGATGTTAACATTTCCAGCTATGGGGACAATAGTAAAGAGCACTCTCAACCATACAGTAGGTCAATGCATAATGTCCACACACACTTCAGTCCTCCAGAGTCCTAGAAGCACTCCCCAAGTTTCTAGAATGAAAGCAATGTCCTCTTAGGTAGTGTAAAATCTCATCAAAGTGCATTTAACAAACAGCAGATAAGATGGGCATCTGCTTTAAAAAGCAGAAGAGCCAAAAAGAAAGAAAGAAGATTGCACATATATCCCCCATCTACAGCTTGTTGTATACTTTCAGGTATACAACACATTTAATATGCTGTTTTCAAGGCTCCTCAAATGGGTCATTTGATTCCTATTGTCTGTGCTTTTATTCTCTCTGTGCATCTCGAAAATGCATCAATGACCCTCTTTCCCCCTCATTTTGTTAACTCCATTGTTAGAACTCCTACTGCACAGGTGCCAATGCTCCCACGGAAAGAAAGAGAACAAACGACTGTAGCAAATACAGAGTTAAAGAAAACAAATCTCCATTGGCCAGGTTTAGAATATGTGTTTCACTATGCATTTTGAGTTCGTTGCCTTTCTCTCTAGAAGTGGGTAGCATGTTTCCTCACTGTTCTGGAATAGTCATAGGCTATTGCATTGATTTTTCACTCATTATTTACACTGTCATCTTCAGTTTATAAATTATTCCCCTGACTACTCTCAAATCTTCACCTCTTTTGATCTGAAAGTGTCTCTTATAATTTCTTTCAATGCAGTATTATTTTGTGACATTCATATATCATGATTTCTTCAACCATTCTCCAAGTGATGGATACCCCATTAGTTTTGAACCTTATACCACTAAAACACATTCATTTAATATTTTAAATATTAGTAACCTTTACCACTCTATTTTTTATGTATAAGCCTAGTAGAGCTTAACCCTGGGTCAAAAGATATACACAGTTCAGTGGCTTTGGGGTATTCCAAATTGCTTTCCAGTATACCTGGATAAAATCACAAGTCCTACTATAGCTGCATGGCTCTGAGGAATCCATGAGATTCTCTTTTTCATCAAGTAATTTTGGTTCATTTTCACTCCTAAGGTAACACTTTTTCATGGTGTTTTGGATTATATTTTCTGTTATTTGATCTTCCCTCTACACATTCTTTCTGTTTTTGTCTCCTTTTGAGTTAGATTTTTGCTATAACTTTCTCTTTAGCTTTTGATTTTTCAATTATTTTCTTCTATTCCCAGGCACTGGTCTTTGATTTTTCCCCTCATCCATTGATAGACTCCCTTCCCTTCTGCTGCTGTATGTACCCCAGATATTGGGCTTGCTTTTTGTCTTTAGCCTCTATGAGTCTTATAGTGTGTGTGGGGTGGGGGGGGGGTGCCTTAAGGTGTCTAGAACAAATGACTGTCTGGAGTAAGCTCTGGAGGGAGAGGACTAGCTCTAGCTGAGTTTCCTTCCTTCAGATTTTTTTTTTTGTGTGTGTTTGTAGAGTTTTATTTTTTTTAAAAATTCTTGTTAATGTACAGGCATTGGCACATTTAAATGCAAACTACAGAGAGAGAGCTTTCCTAAAATCTAGGAAAGTGGAATGTCAAGAAGTCAACAAAATATGAAAAACTTAAAGTGCTAAAACAGCAGGCACTTCACAAATTTTGTTCACTGAAACAATTCATGTGTCAGTTTATATCCTTCATTTTGCAAATGGCAGTGAACAGCTAATCGGACTAGAAGGACATAAAAATATATATGGATAGCTGGTGGCAGTAATGGTATGAAATTATATTTTAAATGATAAGAGACCTAGGTCATTTACTTTATACTTCTCTTTTAAAAAGGCTGCTTGGTACTGACTTGCATCCCATACGAGGAAAACAAATAAGAGGTCTTGGGATGATATAATATGAAAACCACCCTCCACACCTGACAACAACAATTTTGTGACTAATTTTGTTCTGGGAAAAAACCAACCAGACCAAAAAACTTGCAATGTCACTTTTTGCCCTGAAGAGATCAAAGCCCTTTTGTTCTTTTGGGTAATAAGGAAAACATATCCAAAGACATTAATTCATCAATGATGTCACCACTAATAGATCCTGAGGCTGTTCTGAAACTGGTGTCTGCTGGAGATGCTGACCTCTGGTAAAGGTGTGTTGTTCAGGCAGATTCTGGGTTTCTGTATTAGGTTTCTGTGGAGTCACTGGTGAAGAGACTTGATAAGGAGGTTGGGTGAGGTTATCAGGTGGAGGAACAGGAAAAATCACAGGCTTGGAGGAACTGGATTCTTTATTAATAATCAGCACATGGATAGGTCCTGAGTGACTCTTTAAATTGATCTGGTATTTCTTTTGTCCATTCTGGCCCATTTCAGGAATAGGTACCTCCAGCTGTGTACCAGAAGGTGCTTGAATTGCAAGAAGTGTATCTCCATTAAAACAATTATAGATGTCTTCGTGAGTCATATAAGAAAAGCTGTTGTTCATGGAGTCATCCATAACACTTTTGATGCTTTGCTGGAGCCACAATTTCTGTTGATCAAGTTCTCTCTCTTTTAGCTCCAGATCTTCAATTTCTGCTTTGACATGTCTCAGTCTATCAATAACTTCCTTTGTATTACATCCAGCACCTACACCTTTCCACTGTATACTATTTTTGGACTTCTTTTCAATTAAATTAATTCCTTCCAAAACATTGGTAATGTCATAAATTCTTCATTTTTGCCAGGCAGCCAAGTATCTGCAGCCGCCTTGAGATCCAGGACCCCGTTCTTGGCGTCCTGCAGCAGCAACAGGAACTTGGTGGGGAGCAGCCCCAGGCTCTTTTCCTAGCGGCTGCTGCCCCCGCTCCTGCCACCCCCTGTTTCCGCCTGCTGGCCTGGCGGCTGCCAGCCAGAGCTCCCGAGCTCGGCCGACGCCGCCATGCAGCCCGCAGCCGCCTCGGGGCTCGGAGCCCAAGCCCTCAAGCCCCGGGTCCCCCACCGCGTGCACGCAGAGCGCAGGTGCCCCGCGCGGTGCCGCCACAGCGCGACCGCCCCCGCCCTGATCCCACCGCGCTGCCGCCAGCTCCAACGCCTGGGCTCCGGGGCTGGGGGCGAGCGAGGGCTTTCCTTCAGATTTTCATGTTCCTTTTCCATCTGGAAGTTTCTGTGCTGCATGCAGATTACTTCTTCGCCCCTCCTCTAGGTGTCCTCTTCCAATTGTTTTATGTTTCCTTCCTGTGACTGCGCAGAATCAGTGTCCACCAAGTATTATAGAATAAGAGAGTAAATTTCATCCTCAGTCACTTCGAGAACAGGAAAAAAGGAATAAATTATGGGCTTGAGAGTTTCCTTGAAATCAGGTACTGGGCATATAGAATGATTTGGGGGTAGAGATGCTTGAGTGGGAGCTTTAAGTATTTTAAGTTCACTGATGTGATATCACAAGGCTTTTTCCTTAGGTGGCTTTTCTGTATTTTGTCTTGTAGATTACACTTTATTTCCCTATGCCTAGCAGAAAAAATATTTTTCTAAGGTGTCAAGTTGCTAAAAGAAACTACTTTACCTTCTAACTGGTTGTATATTATGGATTTGGATTAAAAAAAAAAGTGTGGGGGCAGCTAGGTGGCACAGTGAATAGGGCACTGGCCCTGAAGTCAGAAGGACCTGAGTTCAAATGTGGCCTCAGACACAAGTACTAGCCGTGTGACCTTGGGCAAGTCACTTAACTGCCCTCCCCCCTCAAAAAAAAAAAAAAAAAGGTGGGGATCTTCCAAAAGGTAAACACAGAAGTTTCAGGTAGATAGATAAGAAAGTCAGAAACATATACTTGTATGTATACACACACACACACACACACACACACACCAAGTAGATCTAGACTGAGATGAACCAGGACACAGAAGTGTTGGGTTATATGTCTTTGAGTGCCTGGAGAGAGGCCTGTATAGCCATGTATCCTCAACAAGAAATTACATGCATCTAGACTCTTCTCAGATAGATGTGTAAAGTTGGACATAACCTCAATGAGAAGAAGAAAAGAGAAATTTGGCATCTTGATGATTGAAGACAGAAAAGGAAATGGAGACATCCAGATTCACCAGGATTTAAAGAGAGAGATGCAAAGTTTCATCTGCTTGGGCCCAAAAGGAAAAAGAAAAAATCAGCAGCAAAAAAAGACCACATGCTTCAAAAAGCAAATTAAACATGTCCCTTTTATGGAACCATGACCACATGTACTATGGGAACTGTTTTGAAGAAGAAAAACTGTGTGCACCCCCAAAACTGTGTGCAACAGAAATCTTTACCCAAATAATACTCAGAGGTTTCTCAAGGTAGGAAGCAGAAAAGAATGGAGTGTATATGGGGATGTGATATGAATACATATGTGAGTATGTATATATATATATATATATATATAAATGTGTGTGTATAGATATACATAGACAGAGGGCACAGGATCAGTTGAATAGGAAGGGTTGATATTTAAAATGTGAAATTAAGAGGTGAGAGGAATATAATGAGCTGAGTCAGGGAGAGACAAAATGGGGCAAATTATCTTATACAGAAGAGGCAAGAGAAAACTTACAATGAAGAGGAAGAACAGGAAGACAAAAGGGAATGAATCAACCTTATTCTCATTTGAATTTGGCTTAGGAGGGGAATGACATATACACTATATAGGGTATCTCACCCACCAGGAGAATAGGGGGGAAGGGGATGAGAGTGGGGATGATGCAAGTGAGAGCAGCCTTGGGCGGAGGAAAGTTAAAAGCAACACTTTTGAAAAGGTACAGGATCAAAGTAGAGAATAGGACTAGTGGGGGTGGGATAAGATGGAGGGAAATAAAGTCAGTCTTTCACAATATGGCACTATGGAAATGTTTTGCATAGTTACACATTTAAAATCTATATTGAATTGTTTATCATCCCAGTAAGGGTGGGTGACAAGGGAGGTAGGGAAAGAATCTGGAACTAAAAGGTTTAAAACTAAACATTTAAAAAATCATTATTACAATTATGATAATAATAATCATTATTATTATTATTATTTTGCATGTATCTGGGAAATAAAATATACAGGCACTAGGGCATAGAGATCCACTGTGCCCTACTGAAAAGTCGGACAGGGAATGGGGGAAGATAAGGAGAGAGAAGATTGAGAGAGGGGATATTCAGTGGGATGGCTGGTTTGGGGTGGTG
>WOXC01005986.1:0-59337 GCA_011680675.1 Gymnobelideus leadbeateri | reverse complement strand
CCTCAGCCCTAAACTGTTGTTGCTCCGAATCAACTGAGTTATATAGCTTTATGTTCAAAATTTGGGGAGGAACATATTGCATTTACCTTCTTAATGTTTCACTTTTTACTTTTTTCTTTTCTCCTTTTTTCCTTTATCTACAATATCTCTTGTCATTTCCTCTTTTATACTTTTTCAGTAATCATACAACCTTTTTTTATCTTTAATGAGATTTATAGAGCATGTATAATATTTTCCAGTTTTTACAAGTAAGAAAAATTAATCTGAGTAATAGTTAAAATGTTAACATTTTAGAGGTCATCCAGCCTCCTTGTTTTATAGATGAGTAAAACTGAGACCCCGATAAATAAATAATTTTTTTTTTTAATCACCCACCTAGTCAACAATATAGATAGAACTAGAGCTACAGTTTGCTAATTTCCAAGTTGGTGCTCATTCTGCTATACCATCCTGTCTTCCAGGGGTTCTTGACCTCAGTGGTCCAGAAACTTGGGTTTTTGTTGGGGTGGTGTTTTTTTTTAAGATTTTGATAACTATTTCAATATTTTGATTTCCTTTGTGATCCTATGCATTTATATTATTCTATTTTTAATCGAATGCTTTATTAACTTTTAGTTTACATCATTCATTTCCTCAAGATTTTGAGTTACAAATTTTCTCCCTGTTTTCCCCCTACCCACCATCCCAAAATATCAATCCCACTGGATATGCCCACCTCCAATCTGCTCTCTCCCATATCTTCTCCCGTACCCCCTCCAACTTTCCAGTTGAGCACGGTGGATCTCGATGCCCCACTGCCTGTATGTCTTATTCCCAGTTACATGTAAAATAATATTAATAATAGTATGTAAATATGTGTTCATTTTTAACATTTGATTTTAAAAGTTTGAATTCTAGATTCATTTCCCACCTCCATTGTCACGACTAATAAGTGTGTCAAGAGTCTGAGGACGGATTTGAATCCAGGTCCTTCTGACTGCAGGGCCGGTGCTTTATTCACTGTGCCACCTAGCAGCCCCTCCTCATTTCCTTTTTGAGCCTTTCTTGCCATTTGAGTTAGTCTGTTTTTTTAGGTGTTACTTTCTTCAGTCAGGTTGTTGACTCTCATTTCATAATTTTCTTGGATCTTTCTCATTTCTCTTACCAATTTTTCTTCCACTTCTCTTATTTGGTTTTCAAAATCTTTCTTAAGCTCCTCTGTGACCTGTAAGCAGCTTGTATTTTTCTTGGAAGCTTTTGGTTCAGGAGCTCTGACTTCATTATATTCCTCCTGTTCCATGCTTTGATCCTTTTTGTCCCCAAAATAGGAGTGTAAAGTTGGGTTGCTCTGCTTGCTTTGCTTCCCTCATTTGCTCATGTTGCCACTCAATTACTTGACTTTTGGGCTTGTTGCCACAGTAGGACTCTGCCACCATACAGGGGAGCTTCTGTCCCAAAAGCTGGGGTTTTCTCAGCTGCCGAAGGTATTAGTTGGGTGCCCTCTCTGAAGCCTCCACACACTCTGGCAAGCTGGTTGTAGACCCCAGGACCTCCACCCTAGAGAGCAATCCACATCCAAGCAGATTAAAGCAAGAGCGATTACCCCTCAGACTGGTTGCTTGGTCCCCCTGCAGTCTGCAGGCCAGGAGCTGAGGCTGCCACATGGCTGCAGCTGCATGGCCGCTGAACCTCAGCCACTTCTCATCTGAGGGGAAAAGGCTGACCAGCACTCCCAAACTATTTGATCCCAAAGTCCACAGTGCACTGACCTCTTATTTTGTCTTTAGCATGTATGTGTTGATAATTCTGGAAACCACAACAGCTGCTGGTGATCTGAAGCCCCTCTAGAGGCCTGCCCTGAGGCTAAGACCTCTGGGTTGGTGGGAGTGGGGGGGGTGCTGGGCTTGGCTCCCAGAGTGCTTCGCTGGTTGCTTCCTGGTGGGCTGTACTCAGCGGGAAGTTAGCTTCTTTGTGTCATTTTGTGGGTTCTGTAGCTCCAAAGTTTCTTCAGAGTTACCTTTTACATGAATTGGAGGAGGTGGAAGCAGGAGCCATGCGGAAGTCCTGTTTCTACTCTGCCATCTTGACTCTGCCCCCCGCGTTTATATTATTCTAAGAAAGAGTTCATAGGCTTCACCAGACTGCTAAAGGCAATCTGTGACATTAAAAAGGTTAATAACTCCTATTCTAAGCTATTATGCATATTTTTTTAATTGCATGACATGTTTTACCCTTTGTTCCTTTTTCTCAATATTTTTTTTTCTTTTTTGGAGGACAATTGGGGTTAAGCAACTTGCCCAAGGTCACACGGCTAGGGTTTTGTTTTTTGTTTGTTTGTTTGTTTGTTTGTGTGTGCATTAAGTATCTGAGGCCGGATCCAAACTCAGGTCCTTCTGACTCCAGGGCTGACGCTCTACTCACTGTGCCACCTAGCCGTCCCCCTCAATAATTCTTAATTTCCACCTCCATAAATTTTTTGCCTCTATTACATACCCCTCAGGTGATTTATTTTAGGTATTTGTGGGGATTTTGGCCTAGTGTTGAGCTTTGTACAAACAAAATTCCACATCAGAAGCCCTTGGCGGGGGTGGGAGGAACAGGACTGGATAGATCAGTGGGACAGTCTTCTATTCCTTATCCCTCTTATCACTTTTTTTGCTGGTGCCTGGATAGTACTTTAGAAAAAACCCAACAGCTTGAATTGAAGAATGCCCATTGAATAGAATAGTAAGATGATGAAGAGGGAAGAGAACCTGAGTGAAGGGTTAAGGCACAAGAATTGCTTTTAACTAGAAGAAACATAAATAGAGAACATATTCCCTGATTTTCATATGTATTATGTGTGTGCACATTTTTAAAAAGATCTTTTTGTATTTCTATAGATATGCTCCATTTGAAACTTACTTTTGAAACATTAGCATAACAGTACACTTTTAAAATATGAACATTGATTTCCTTGTCTGTTAACTGAAAGTAACACACTAGATGATTTCAAAGATCGCTTCTAGCTTGTTATCATAGGGAAAGGAGGAAAAGTCCATGAGGAAAAATTGATAGGAGCAGAGTTGCAATATTAGCAAGACGCAAGTCATTAAAGCTGTAAGGAATCTGTTCTTCTTTATTACACCAAATAGACATCTTTGGTTATTTGATTATTATTACTTCATGGAGTATTTATTTTTGTTTCCTCCACTCTTTTTGCTATGTGTGAATGGAACTCATTCAGTTTTGTATCTAGGACTCTAGTTTCAGAGGAGAAACATATTGTCCCAGTTAGCTCCTTTAGATCTCCTACCAATTCATTTCCCTACTGCTCTTATTTTTGTGTTTTTAGTTGATACAAACTGCCTACAACAAAATAAACATCTCTCCCCTCCACACATACAAAACTGCCTCCTTTTTAACTTGCTGTTATGTACCTGTTCTTCATTGCAATTTTCATTCCTAAAAAAAGAATGCATTCCTTTTATTGTGCTTTGAAGAATATAGGAATTAACACTGTTAAGACAGAGAGTAGGCAGAATATATGACAGGTAGGGCAGAGGGATGGTTAAGTTAGGTGTGAAAATTTCCATTTTCCATGTAATTTAGGCAAAAATATCAGGAGACTCGGAGAGATAGTACACAGGCAGCAGACTATGGTCCAAAGAAAAGCCCTGTCGTCTCTGGATGGTGTCAGTTCTACCATTCGCTAGCCATGTAGACAAGTCCCTTTCAGTTTTTTTTTACCTACAAAATGAGGGAATTAGTTTAGGTATCTCTTAGATGTCTTCTGATTCTAAGATTTTTATGATTATATGAATATATAAGTGGTTTGACACAAGTAAGTGTGGGGAGGCCAAAAGGGCAAGAGTATTTAGCAAATAACTAAAAGACTTATTTGAAACAGAGAAACAGCTCTCAAAGAAGACTATTCATTATGGGGGGGAAACCTTTATTGGACAGCTCCTAGGTACAAAGGACTATGCTAATACTTTGGAAGATACAAAAATAATTAAGATATTCCTTGTTCTCAAAAAAGATTACAAAGAAAGTACTCAACTATACTAGAAAATAAAATGTGGCAAGTGCTCTAAAATAGTGCCAGAGTCCTATGGGAGCTCACAGGAATGAGATATCACATGTTATAAAGATTAGTAAAGGCTTTATGTAGTCAATTCATGTTTGAACTAGATCCTGAAGGAATTGATATCAGGATTCTAAAGTTGCCAAGATAGGTCAGGCACATATTTTAAGAGCCATTATGTCATACTAAGAAGTTTGTCCTTAATTTTATAATTTATGTAATATCTCAGAAATTTTCTGCAAGGACACCCTCATTGTCTTCCGTTTTCAATCTTTAAGAAAAAAAAGGCTCTTGATTTTGCTACCCTCTCAAACCATTGTTCTTCTCTCAAGCTAGCTCCCCTTCTTTGCTGCTAAAGTTTAACAATTATGTTTTTTTCATTTTCATTGATGCTCACTGTCCCTTGCCACTGATTTTCCCCATCCAGTAGACCCCACACACACTTATAGCAAATAAGTAATCAAAGACATTTATATGAAAATGCACTCCTTATTCTGAACTTCTAATCTACCACCTCTCTGTTAAAAGGTAGAAAACATACTTTCTTCATCTGTAATGTTGGAAACAACCTTCTTACCGAAATTTCCACATGGTTATCACTGAAATTCAGGGGAAAAAAGATTTTTATTTTAAGTCATTTAGGATGGGTGATCCCTAGGAAAAATCATGCCCTTTTATACATTTACAAAGCCTTATCCCTTACCCTGATTTGCATTTCCCTCCCTTATTCCTTCTTGACTGGGTGCTTCAGGATTCTCATCCTATCCAAAAACCTAAAAAAAAAAACCCCACATGAGTCTCCACCCCATTGCATTTCATATTTCAGGCCCCCACCCCATCCTTATTCTCTTTATGCCTTATTTACTAAAAGAATAGCAAGTCATAAATACTTTTTGGTCTGCATCACTCAGATTTTATAATCTCCATAGCATGAGAAAGGAATTTTCTCAGTTGCTAACAGAGTTGACAAAAGTGGTGAGTTGAAGATTCCATCCAAGCTATCCATAAGAAAAGTCCTTTTATCTAAGATTGCCTGTATTAATGGGTCTCATCCTTAGAGAGCTTCACCTGGCCTACCAGTTTGTTTTTTTTGACACAGGAAAAAGGCCTTCTCAGAGAACAAAGAGAATGGATTCTGAACTACCTCCCTAGCCACAATTTTTATTTCCTAATTTAATTAATAAGTTTCGGACAAACATGACTCCTTAGGTTTCAAAGATTATGTATCACATGATTTCTGTGGAAACAAAATTCAATCATCCCTTACACATAAGTTTTCGGAAGTTGGGATTGGTCACTGTGTTGGCAGTTTTGAAAATTTTTCATGCATTGTTTCCTTTACATTATTTAAATCACCCTATAAATTGTTTTCTTGGTTATGCTTCCTTCAGCATACACTATTTCTACAACCATTTCCTTTCTGAATTTTTCACATTTGTCATTTCTTATTGTGGAGTAATATTACCTCACATTCATATAACTGTTCTGTCAATCCCCTCTCAGTGAATACCTACTTGTTTTTAGTTCTTCCATATAATAAACTGTGCTTTTATAAAACTTATATTTATGGGGTCTTTTCTCCTGGAGGTAGGCAATTTAAATTTTTGAGATACATTCTGTTTTGACTCAATGGGCATTTCCTAACAATTCTAAGACAGTTTTCCCTCCTCGGAGTACATTTTGTAAAAGCAGTTTAATAGAATAGCATTTAGGTGATTGTTTAACTTCCAGAAAGAGAAGCTGCTGCCTCTACTTCCTCTCTTTTTTTTTCTTTTTTGGAGGGCAATTGGGGTTAAGTGATTTGTGCAAGGTCACACGGCTAGTTTTTATGTTAAGTGTCTAAGTCCAGATCCAAACCCAGGTCCTCCTGACTCCAGGGCCAGTGCTCTATTCACTGCGCCACCCAGCCGCCCCTAACTTATTCACTTTCTAGTCATTTCTCAACCTCCTATAATCTGAATTCTCTCCCCCATGTTCTGTAATCATGTTTCCAAGGTTACTACCATTGGCAT
The DNA here is from genome assembly GCA_011680675.1 of Gymnobelideus leadbeateri. Classification (NCBI taxonomy): domain Eukaryota; kingdom Metazoa; phylum Chordata; class Mammalia; order Diprotodontia; family Petauridae; genus Gymnobelideus; species Gymnobelideus leadbeateri. Next base: position 53,280 of record WOXC01005986.1, on the reverse strand, counting down.
CATAATTTCCCTATCTAATGACCTTTTGCTAGTCCTCATGTTCCTTGAACTTTCTGCATCAGTTGATGCTATTAACTGCCTTTTCTTTAATATTCTCCTTTCTGGAGAAGTAACTGCTGCTCTAGCCTGATTCAGCTCTTGTCTGACTTCTTAGATACCTTTGCTACATCATCTTCCTCCTCCCAACTTTGAAGTGTGCATACTCTTTTCTTATCTCTTGCATACTTCCTAGAGAATTTCATTGTATTCTTATAAATAGTAATCACCTCTATGCTGATGAACCCCAAATATATACCTCTTGTCCCAACTTTTTCCTGGGGTTTCAGTTCTTCATTTCCAACTATTTGCTGTATGTTTAAATATGTTCCTAAACCTCAAACTCAGAATGTTCAGGAGAATTCTCTCAAAATAAATAGTAATTAACTAAAGAACAATTAATGTTAATAAATGTCCGCTAAATGTGTAGATTAAATTACAAAACGCTCTTAAAAACTTAAAAAAACTGGGGGATTATTTTGGTATAGTAAAAATGATACTGCCAGTGTCAGTTTAAACATTTAAACTGCCAATGAGATATTTTATGAATCTAGATAAAATAACAATTCATTTAGAGGAACAAAAAATATAGGTAATCAAGGGAAATAAGGTAGGATAGAAAAGGAAATAGCACTTCCTGATTTCAGCATCTATTGTAAAGTAAGTACTCATCACAACCCTTTGGGATTGGTGAAAAGATAGAAAAATAGATGTTAACAAGTTAGACAAAGGAAATGGTAAATAATTCAATAACCCAGTATTTGACAAACCTGAATGTAGAAATTACTAGGAAAACTAGAAAGCAGTCTGTCAGATAATACATTTAGATTTTTTTTTAAGGGGCCTATCCCTTGACTCACTTCTTTTTTTTTTTTTTTTTTTGCTTTTTGGAGGGCGATTGGGGTTAAGTAACTTGCCCAAGGTCACACGGCTAGGTTTTTGTTTGTGTGTGCGTTAAGTGTCTGAGGCCGGATCCGAACTCAGGTCCTTCTGATTCCAGGGCCAGCGCTCTACTCACTGTGCCACCTAGCCGCCCCTGACTCACTTCTTAAAGAGGCCTATTCACTGAATGGGCCTTACTTCACTCAAAGTGAAAACCTGAAAAGACCTTAGCCTAAAAGGGCCAGAGTCTCCCTTTGCATCCTGGGCCCTCTCCAGTTGCCCTGATGAATATCAGGCCACTGGACCCAGATGGCTCTGGAGAAGAAAGTGAGACTGGTGACTTTGCACGGCTCTCCCTCACTCAAATCCAAGTAAACTGCAAGTCATGTCATCATTTCCCTAATGGTTATTTCCCTCATGATCCTCTTCGAGAACAAGGGACAAACTCAACAGCAACATTTAGATCAGTCAGTCAGTAAATATTTATTAAATATCTGCTGTGTGCCTGGCACTCAACTAAGGACTAGGGATACAGAAAGAGGCAAAAGACCATTCTTGCTTTTCAAGGAGTTTACAAGCTGATGGAGAAGAGACACAAATATAAACAAAGCAAGGTATTTAGCCTATAAATAAGAGATAATTAACAAAAGAAAGGCTTCCTTTAGAAGGTTGGATTTTAGTTGAGACTTATAGGTAGCCAAGGAGGTCCATAGTCTGAACAGAAGAGGGAAAGAATTCCAGGCCTGTGGGACATTCAGAATGTTTAGAGCAGAGAGAATGGAGTGTCTTGTTTTTGGAACTGCTAGGAAGTCAGTGTTACTGAATCAGAGGGTATGTATCTGGGAGTTATGTATAAGAAGACTGGAAAGGCAAGGGGGGCGAGGTTATGAAGGGCTTTAAAAGCCCATCATAAAATCTCATTTTGTTTGATTCTCTAGGCAGTAGGGAGCCATTGGAGTTGATTGGGTACAGTCGATAATATATCTGATATGAAATCAGACCTACACTAATGGATGATGGATTTGGAGTGGAAAGAGACTCAAGGCAGACCAGCCCACCAACAGGCTATTGAAATAATCCAGGTGTGAGGTGATAAAGGCCTACATTAGAGTGGTGGCAGTGTCAGAACAAGGAGGCTTATATCAGAGATGTTGCAAAAGCAAAATAAACACACCTCAATGTTATCTTCCTCTCAGTTCTGACCAGGTCCCCATATGTTCCTCATTTTGCTCTTGCTATACTAGCACCAGCCCCAGGTTGTCCTTCAACTACACACTGGTCCCTTCTCTCCCTCCCTCCCTTCCCCTTCTCCATAGGTTAATTGACTTTACATAAAAATCACTCTTTGTAGGGGTCTGTGGAACAGTCCACTTTTATAAAGTGAGAACTATCTGTAAGACCAGGTGCTATTCCCCAGTAGAGCAACTGTCAAAGGGTATCTACAGCTCTCAAAAGAACTGAAAATGATAGCCATTAAATGTTCTAAATCCTAGTAAGAGAAATGTAAATGAAAATAGCCCTGAAGTTTTATCTAATAACAAGCAAATGTATAAAGATAACAAAAAACAAGAAGAGTTAATACTATTAGAAGGGTTATGCTAGGATAGTCACACTAATAATGCATTATTGGTGAAGCTATGAACTAGTACAACTATTCTGGAAAATAATTTAAAATTACGAAAATAAAATGACAAAACTGTTCATACTATTTGACCTAGATATTCTACTATGAGACTTCTACTCCAAGGAGGTCATTGATAAGAAGTCTCCATATGTCTTCATATACCAAAAATAAGCAGCAGCAAAATCAGACGTTAGCAAAAAAATTTGAAATAAAGTAGATGGCCATTATTTGGGAATTGGGTAAACAAACTATAGTACATTTATGTAATGAAATATTACTGTGCTATAAGAAACAGTGAATATGAGAAACATGGGAAGACTTAGATAAACTGGTGCAAAATGAAATGAGAAGAGCCAGGGAAAGAATGATAGACAAAGACTGCAGCAATGTAAATGGGAAAAATAACTACAAAACAATTAAAACTGAGTGCTGGCACAAGTGTGGCCTCCAAGAGGCAAGGTGAAAAGACAGCTCCCTGCACCTTTGCAGAGGTGAGGATTTCACAGGTGTGGAACATTGCTTACATAATACAATATTAGAGGTCTTTTTTGTTTTTTAAGGTGTTGAATCAGTTTGCTTTTTTTTTTCTCTTTTTAAACAAAGTTCTTTGTTATGACATGTGTCTCTAGAGGAGAAAATGTAGAAATACAGTTGGAAATCTAAGCATGTAAGAACAAAAGATATAAAAAGCTACTATTAAAATGTCAATTTATAATATTCCTACCTACAAAACAAAGTGTGCTCTTCTTTCTAACTTCCTTTTTCTGTTGATGGCACCACCATTTTCTCAGTTATTTTTGCTTCTTCTCCCTCACTTCTGATTTCAAATCAGTAGTAGTTCAGTCATGTTGATTCTACCTCATCAATATCTATAGAATCCTTCCCTATTCCTGCTTTATCATTCTTTCCTGAACTGATTTTTAGTCAGTATCAATTCCTTCTTGATGCTTTTCTTTATTCTCAAAACTAGAAGTGATCCTTCCTATAAGCTCTTAGTCCTCTCTGACTTCTAAAAGGCACTTACTTCATCATTTTCAGTCTTGTATTACTTGTGTACATCTTATTTTCCACCACTAAATTGTAATCTTATTAGCAAGGACTGTATTCTCATTTTTCTGTTATTTGTACAGTGTTGTGCTTAGCAGGTACTTGATATATTTGTTGAATTTACTTATGCTTAGTATTAATTAGTCTTCGATTTCATAATACTAGTCTCATAAGAGGAATTATCGTCATAGCTTTTCTTGCCCGTAGGAGAAAATGAATATGATTTCTGTTTGGGACTTCTTGTGATTGAGTTTGAGATTATAACAGGACATCCAAATGGAGAACTTCTAGAAGATATTTAAAAATCAGGCATTGGAGATAAAAGCTTGAAATTTAGAATCCACCTGCATAGAAGTGATAGAAAGCTTGAAGAAAATGCTAACAAATTGAGGGGAAAAGGGTGCTAAAAACTGTACCTTGGGGAAAGCTTTACATTATGAAGAGCTGGGGCAGCTAGGTGGCCCAGTGAAATAGAGCACCGGCACTGGAGTCAGGAGGACTTGAGTTCAAATCTGGACTCAGACACTTAACTCTAACCATGTGACCTTGGGCAAGTCATTTAACCCCCTTTGCCCTCCAAAAAGAAAAAAAAAATTTATGAAGAGCTGGTGAAGGAGCCCAGAGGAACATTGAGAAATAGAATACAGATAATAAAAGCAATAACTGTTTAGTTTTGTCTTTGTACTCTAAGTTTACCTCACACATTGCCTGACACATAGAAAGTAAGATATCTTTAATTGATTGTCAGGGAAGCCAAGTGGAAGAGAGATTCAAAAAAGGCCATGCAAAACCAGCTATGCTACCCAAAACTTGAAAAGGAAAAGGGGGTCTTGAGTGAGAGAAGTGTAAGAAGCCCCGCTCTAGATTAAGAGATGATAGTGAAAAGTACAATGAAATAAGCCATAAAAACAGGTTTTTGTTGTTTTTTAACAGAGAAGTTTTTTAATAATGGCAAAGCAGTGATCTAAAAACGACTGGGCAAAAAAAAATAAGGTTCTACTCCTTTTTTCTCAACCCAGGTGAATGTGAGAGACAAGCAGGTTATAAGGGACATAGCTTTGGCAGGGGACAGCTTCCCCCTCCCCCCCCCCCCCAGTAAATAGGAGGAGGTGAAAAGACTATTCAAGAAAGTTTAATACAGGTTGGAAACTTATTTACAGTAGAATTAGGGAGCTAATCAAAAGGTTTGATAGAAACAGTAGACCTCTACGTTAAACATGTGGAAAGGGTACACTTGAGCTGGAGGAATGGAGGATATTGTGCCTAGGGTGATGATTCTAGATAATAGGAATTAGAGGAACAGACGTATGAGAGGTAGCCTGAAGACATCAAGAGAAAAAATTAAAGAAATTGAAATGAGAAACTTGTATCTAAGTAGAGATCATTTCCCAGGTTTTAAATTAGGAAGTGTTCTCTAATTAAACTGTTTAGATTCCTTCATGAGAAGATGATACTTATAACGCATAAAAACTTTTCTCACTGTTAGGACAGTTAGAAGGAACATATATATAGACAGACCATACATGTGAGTTGAATATTATAATCTACTGTATAATCTATGTCCCTTAAAAATTAAAGGGTGAGAGGAGAAGGTACTGGGGAAAAAGGGAAGGGGAAGAGGTAGAATGGGGTAAATTAGCTCACATAAAAGAGACAAGAAAAAGCTTCTATAATGGAGGGGAAGTGGGCGGGGGGACATGAGAGGGAGGGAGTGAACCTTACTCTCATCAGGATTGGCTCAAAAAGGGGATAACACACACTCAATTGGATATAGAAATCTGTCTTACAAAGAAGGGAAGGCAGATTGCAGGAGGGATAGAAGTAAAACACTTTTGAGGAGGAACAGGGTGAAAGGAGAGAGAATAGAATAAACAGGGGAGAGGGATAAGATAAAGGGAAATATAATTAGCAATAGTAACTGTGAAAAAAAATTTGAAGCAAGTTAATCTGATAAAGGCCTCATTTCTCCCCCCCAAAAAAGTGTTCTTTAAAATGTGAGACTTAAGTTATCTGTGACCTGATGTTATAATTCCTGTAGCCCTTCTTAACAAGCTTTACCATGATGTATGCAGTTGATATTTAGCCCCTTGTCCTATAATTTGTCTTAATATACAGTTTAAATTACACAAAGCTTTCAAGTTGGCATGAAAAGTAAAGGGAAAGGGGGTGGAGATTAAATAAGATATCTTGATACTTAGAAATTTTTTAATTTCTGCATTTTGCCATTACTATAGACTAACATTATCAGGATTTGTCGAAAAACTCAGACCTGGAATGATTTCTCCATCATACATTGTTATATGTTAACAGTGATTAAATATGTTATTTACTACATGTCAGATGCCATCAGTTACTTATTCCATATTTAACATTAACATAAAAGCATAATATATATCCAGCATGTCTTTTCTTGTCAGTTTTAATTCTGTTAATGAAAAATAATATTAAATCTATCTGCAACTTTGTTTCCAATGCAATTGTTTTCTTTTCCTTTTTAGAGGTGCTAACTTTGTTTTTCTCTGACTTTGTTTTAATTCTTCTATCTGATGATGACCTCAAAAGAACAACTAAACCTACACCTCATTTAGATGGGTAAATATTTTTCATTTATTTTTCTTCTGCTACTTAGTTTTAATTTTTTTAATAAAAACAAAAATTTAACATTTGGTCATTTGAACTTATCTGCATAGGCACCATGTTGTTTTTGGACAAGTGATCTCTGGTCAAGAAGTTGTGAGAGAGATTGAAAACCAGAAAACAGATGCGTCCAGCAAACCATATGCTGAAGTACGAATACTTAGCTGTGGGGAGCTAATTCCCAAATCCAAAGGTGAGGATAAATTAAACATATCTAAGCATATCAAAGATATTCAAAATAAGCAGTAATTCCAGGTTATTTAAAAAAAGATAATTACTCCATAACTACTAATACAGAAAACATTCGTCTTTTTAATTATGTCTTCCATTATTATTGTTCATTCATTTAATTTATAACTGTGTTCCCTAATTTTGATTTCCAAATAATGCACCTTTCTGCTTTTACAACATTTTAATTGTTTCAAAAAAGGAATTAGTGAGAAATTGGAAGTTAAAATGGAGCAATTTTAGATGGATAAACTTTTTTTTTTTGGCTTTTTGGAGGGCAGTTGGAGTTAAGTAACCTGCCCAAGGTCACACGGCTAGGTTTTTTTTGTTTGTGTGTGTTAACTGTCTGAGGCTGGATCCGAACCCAGGTCCTTCTGACTCCAGGGCTGGCACTCTACTCACTGTACCACCTAGCCTCCCCTGGATAAACTTTTAAAGGAATAGATTAATTCCTTTTCCTACTATATGAGCTCAGCTAGCATCTGATAATATTTGGGGAAGTATGTTTACTGCAGAAAGTAGTAATTCCATTCCTTACATTCATACTTTTATTGTCAACTTTCTGGCATGCTGTGCATAATCTATGTGAGATATTTTGTTGGACAGTCCTTTGATTGAAAAATATCCTCTGTAAAATGGCTGTCATTACTATACACTTTGAACATTTAGTTCATTCAAAAGAATGAAGGAAAACTATTTCTAAGAAATTAGCATTAGGTAGTATTTAAGTGTTCCAGTATAAAACCAAGTCTGTTTAGTTGAATCGTGCATTAGACTACCAATAGAAGCCTCAGAATTCATAGCCTTTCAGTATCCTTATCAGTGTTGTTCAAAAGGACCCTTGTAAAATTGTGCTCTTGACTTTTTCAGATAAGGAGACTGTTGTCATCAATGTGGAATCTTGAATATTTTGAGTTTATACAGAAACCAAAGTGAGATTGACATGGAAAAAGAAGAACCATGATCCTTACTTAATTTTCTCTGTTTTCCAAGGGTTACAATTTATTTCTCCTTTCACCTAGCTCAAGCCTTGATCACCTTGGCAAAGAAAAATTTTCATCCCTTTCTTGTAATTCCATACACAATCTTGTAGTCTGCAGGGTCAAAGCAATATTAAATTTGGTCTTGGATTCTTCAACTTCTGAACCATCATTCCTATCTCTTACCTTGTCTTCCTTACATAAAAACAGTGGATATCATCCATTAGTTTGTCCTGCTTAATGCCCTAAGATACAATAAAGAATGAAATGTTTGTAGAGCTCTTTTAGCTTCTTGCAGACAGGTATATCATATTAATTTAAGTAAAAAATAAAAGTAGCTACTAAAGAGGATAAATGAGACTGTGAAACTTAAATTCTAGTATCAGCTTTGCCACTTAGTAGCAACATAAACTTGGGGATAACCTTCAACTTCTCTTGGTCTTAGTTTCTTTATCTTTAAAGGTATTGAACTAGAAGATAATTTCTAAGGCCTTCCCAACTCTTAACATTTTGGTGATTCTGGAGTTTTTGTTAATTTTATCATATTGAGGACCGACCCTAGGCTTACTGATGTTAGCTATTAACCATCTTAAAAGATATCCCTACAACTAGGATGTTATGATCTGTTAAGTCCTACTTTTTACCATACTCTTAAACACTGATAAATCATTTACTATTAGCTTTTCTTTTAATTTTTTACTTCTAGGGTCTTTTGAGTTGGCATCTGTTCCCCAAAATTCATTAGTTGAAAATGTTAGGTTTCTTTGCAGCTTAAAAAATAGAGCTTGAAAGAATAAAAAGAATTAAATATCCTTTAACATTTTCCATAAACAATTCATTGTGTATTTACATACAGATATACTTTGGGTAATTAAAGGATAGAGTTGATAGAATTATTTGATAGAGAAAGAGAACATGGATTAAGACAAACCCTCATGTAATTTGATTTATATTACTTTAAAACAGCTGTCACTTTGGAAGGGTATTGTGGCATCCCCAGGCATTGTTTGGCTCCATGTGACCAAGGCATCATAGTGTCAGGTATATTCTCATCCCTGTCTTCTAGAGACCAGATAAATTTTCAGAAAAGTTGGGGAAGATAGCACTTCTAATTCCTTGTCCAGATCTTTTCTGATGAGGATAGATAGATTTGTTCCGGGGATGCTATAAGACAGATTTTCCATTCCTCTTCTGATACACACCTATTGAAATGAGCAGAAATATTTGTGGCATGAGCTTAATTGTGAACAGTGTGGATGGTATGTGCTTTTTAATGTTTTAGCAGTGCCGTTCACAATATTTGCCTGAGTGACTTTTACCATGCTTCTAGAGGGTACAGGCAATATAATGCAAACGGTTTTTAAGCCCTGTTTTCTTTTTGACAATTATACCAAATTGGAAACAATAGAACAGCTTTGTTTAATACTGTAGGGTGTTCACCATCATTATATTTTAAAAGCCTTGTTTGAGAGTTGTGCAGTGACACCCCCACTTTAAAAAAGAAATAAATACAGAATCTTTTTTTTCTTTTTTTAACTGCCTGAAAGAAAACAAAAAGACTTCTGAAGAAAACTGACTGTCTGGGCCTACCTGTATATTATCTTGGTGAGTCCTGGGCATTCTTCTTGGGTCTTTTTCTCCCTTACTCTATTGGAGATCTGCTTCTTGTAGTATTCCTATATGCCAGAATGTAACTGTGTTGAGATCCATGGACTAGGCTCTTATAACAGATGCAGAGATGGAATACTGGTGACTTATGGAAGCAGGGATCCTGTGTAGAGGTTGACAGTCCTCCAAGGGCAGAATGAATGAGTAAAGAATATAGGCACGTGACCCTCCTTATGATAGATTTATCTTAACAAAGGTACTATATGGTTTATAGAGGAGTTTCTTGTGACTTAAATAATTTTTGCAGATATTTCATAGGCTATCGCCATTGATAGGAGGGATTTTAAAAATATTTCTTCGTAATAGGAAAAAAATACTCAATGATAGCCCAAAACTGATTGCTTTTCAACACAAAAAAGAAGGGACAATTAGAGTAATAAAGTAGAAAGCCATTGAATGTTATATATAGGAATCAAACGAAATAAACTAGCAGATTCTAAATTTTGATGATCCTGGCCCCCCAGTCCAGTGCTTTTATGATGTAGTCAAGAAAATAAATGCAGTGAAATTGGTTGAGCAAATTGTTTTAGTGACACTTGTTACTGAAAGCATAGTGGGGAGGTTGAATGTAGAATGTTTAAGAGATACTATTAACGGTAAATAAAGTTAATTTTAATTAAAGGAGAATTATTTCTAGGTCAAGTGGTATAAAGTTGATATGGTTTCTTTTTTTTTTTTTGCTTTTTGGAGGGCAATTGGGGTTAAGTAACTTGCCCAAGGTCACACGGCTAGGTTTTTGTTTGTGTGTGTTAAGTGTCTGAGGCCGGATCCGAACTCAGGTCCTTCTGACTCCAGGGCCGACGCTCTACTCACTGCACCACCTAGCCGCCACAGATGTGGTTTCTTTTTAAGGTTAATTTTATGAAAGTCTAGAAGTAGTTTTCTTTGTGAAGGGTAGAAGTGAGATTGGTAGGAACAAATTCTATATGCCACAAGAATAGAAATTTCTCCCTAGAGATGTCTTCTCTTCTCTCTTTCCCCCTTTCTTTTGTATCCCTGATACATGATTTTATTTACATAGGGCATTTCTTGATAGAGATTCCACTACCACATCGGCTCTTCTATAATATTTTTTGGGGTGGGTAAGGAACGAGACATGAGTAATTGCTAGTGAGAAAGCTCCCTCTACTAAAGAAGATCTTCAGTTTATATCAGTTTAGATCAGTGTTATCAAATATGTGATCAGCAAGCTACACAGAGCCCACAAGACTCCCAAGATTAATATATAATTGGGAAAATTTAATAAAAATACAGTAATAGGTAATATTAACATGTGGTTTTCTATGTCAGTATATGGTTCACAAGGATCTTTATGTGTGGTTTAGTGGCCCCCATTTCCATGTGAGTTTGACACCACTGATTTTAGAGAGTTGTCTGTGGGCATTGTGACTATGATCTTGGTCTATGGTCCTGGAGCCCAGTTCTGTCTTACTCTGAGGCTACTTTTCTTTCCTTTGCATGGTACTGCCTTATATCATCTGTAACCCTTCGGTACACTAAGAGGTAAAGTGACTTGCCTATGGTAACAGAGTCAGTACATATCAGAGACAGGACTTCAAAGCCTCCTTTCCCTCTTCTGCCCCCAAGTCCCTTAATGGGATCCCAGATGAATTGATTTTCTTTTTTTAAAAAGTTTGACAAAGTTAGGAACTTTTTCAGTGTAATGATGAAGTCATAAAAAGGATGCAATAAGGAAAATTATTAAGCAAGGTTGAAGGCACTCATTATCCAGCTCTCTGGTCTTTATTTAAGGATTAATTCCTACTTTGTGATTATCATCTGCTGTGAAAAATATTTTTAATTAAGGTTCAGATATTAACACTTATTCAACACTTATTCACCTTAGAGAGTGGTTCCCATATTAGTAGCTCAGGTAGAAAATAATTTCTTTAGAGTGAGAAAGAAGAATACAAATCCCTGTTAGTTAAATGTTATAAGGACTTTAACCCATGACAGTACTTCAGTTTAATTATTTTCCCTTCTTTCTTTTCTAAACACTAACTCTTCTTCATTTCATTTAAAAATTTTGCTTTCTATCTCAGCTGTTTAGGACAATATGATATAACACAAAGAATGATGATAGATTTGGAACCCCAGAAATTGAGGGCTAAAATCCCAGCACTTAGCTGAATGGCCTTAGACAAGTCACCAGACCTTTTTGAATCTGTTTCCTTACTTGTACAATGGGGAAAATAATAGAGCAGGGGCTCTTAACAATTTTGTGTCATGGACCACTCTGGCAGTGTGGATAAGCCTGTGAATACTGAATACCATCTCAGAAAAATGCATAACATAAAATATATAAGATTATAAAAGAAACCAAACACAGTCAAAATAGTTGCCACAGCATTTTTTATAGGCCTCATACATAAAAACCCTGCTATAGAATCTGTTTCATAGAGTTTTTGAGGATCAGATGAGATAATGTATGGTAAAGTGCTTTTATAAACTTTAAAATTTCCATGTCATTCAAACATCACATTTTTAGGGGTTTGTTTTAGAGATAATGTCTAGATCACCACAGATATATTAAAAAGTTCGCCAGATATTCGGGAGTAGGAATGTGTGTTGTTTGCAGAACAGTCTCACTCCACAGAAAGTACAAAATAGCATAAAGGTGCTCTAAGTGCCCTAAAACAGCCATTTTTACTTCCTCCACTTCCAGGAATCCCCTATAGTCTTCCAACTAAAGCAGCATCCTCTAGTTTGGACTCCCCTGAAGAAAGGAAACCGATTTGTATTTGCTAAAGAGGCAACCTGTTACTTTCTCTCACCCACTAAAATTCTAGTGAGCCCCTTCTTCGATCATTATTGTTCCCTAAAAGTTGTCAGGGAAATGAATGAACAGGGACAAGATTAGCTCTCCAGATAAACATGGGCAGGATCCTAGAATACTGGAGCTGGGACAAACCTGAGAGATTGAACCAGAATATAGAAGCAAACATTAGATTGAGTCAGAAAAACTGTTTGCAGCCATGACTCCACCATTTACTGCTCTGACTAGGATTACCATCACTGATCTTCTCTGATCCTTAGTTTTCTTATCTCTGAAATGAGGAGAATACTAACACTGCCTTCCTTATAGCTTTGTTTTGAAGAAAACCATTTATAAATTGCATAGCACTACATTGTGCTGTGTAAAATGAGCTCTCTTTGAAAATGAAAAATACACCAAAAAATAACCCCAATTACATATCACACTCAGGTTTTAGGGGAGCTATGTGGGACTGGCATTTCAACTAATAGAGTTTAGGTAAAGATATTATCTAGGCCAGTGACTTTATTTTACACATTGGAAAAATTAGGCCTGGAGAAGTAAAATGCTTCACCTAATGCCACACAGTGATTTAGTAGCAGAGCTAGAACTAGAATCTGGGTCTTCGTTCTTCCTATCATACCATGACTTAGATACTACCCCAGTTACATTTGCATGATGTTTTACATAAGTTAGGTAGGTACAGTAGGTTGTGGTATCCCCATTTAAAGGATAAGGAAGCAGTCTTGAGAGAGGTTAAATGACCATTCGGGGCGGCTAGGTGGCGCAGTGAGTAATAGCGTTGGCCTCGGAGTTGGGATGACCTGGGATCGAATCCGACCTCAGAAAATGAGCACCCACACATAAATCATGACTAGCTGTGTAACCTTGAGCAAGTTACTTAACCCCAATTGCTTAAAAAAAAAAAAAAAGATAAATGACCCTTCATTGTCATATGTTTAGTAAATTTTAGAAGCAGCATTAGAACTTGGGTCTCTCCTGACTCCAAGTCAAGTGCTATTTTACCTACACCATGTCTCTTCTCCCATTTTGGAAATGGATGCTGGTTATTGGGTGCTTTGCCAGCAGCTTGTGTTTACTTATGTTCCTCTTCCCTTGAATTTAGTTGATTTTAGTAAACAATATGAAATTCCCTATCCTTTTCCTTCTGCTTATCCAAATCAGACTTTATCCTTCAAGAACCATCCAGAAGGCTTTTCCACATCCTCAGTAAATATTGTCTTCCTCATCTAGATTCCTTTAGCAGTTACAGTTTGTACCATACAGTTAAACAGTTATTTGTTATCTTGTACTATTCAGTGTTGTTTCATATGTGTTCGTCTTATCTTCTCACCTGGATTATAAGCTCCCGAAAGGTACAACTCAAACATAAGTACCCTAGTAGGATACAACTAGGTATAGTTATAACTTCATATAGCCATCACTGCTGAGTATATAATAGGTAATTTCATTGAGCCAAATATTCCAACTAAGAGATAGCTCATGGTTAAAAATTTGAGATTCTAGTTCTGTTGCCAACTTAACTTCCCCTAGAAGTAAATAATCACTTACTTGTTGCTTTACATTACTTTAGTAGTCCTTCAGATACCACTCACTTTCAAAACTCACAGAGATGTTGATCCTGAATGGTATTTCTGTTGTTTGGTTGGGTTGGGTTTTTTTGTTTTTTTGCTTAGTGTCTGCTAGCTTACAGTAACATACAGTAAAACTGCTTTACGTCACTCCCATTCACATCCCACTTATTGTCTTCATGAATATGAACCTATTCTCCTTATTAGTACTAGTTTTTCTTCCTTTTTCCCCTCCTGTATCGTTTGAGAGGAAAATGATACCTAAGCTGAATCCCATATACTAAATAACATCCAAAAGTACTCTTTGAGTTCTTTTATAAGAGGTTATTAATTTATAAGAGGGTATTATTTTCCAGACTCATAGAGATGCTGATCCTGAATAGCATTTTGTTGGGGGGGGGGCGTTGCTTAGTGTCTGTTACTTTACAGTAAAATTAGTTGTATTTATTGACCTTCCATAACAAAGGTGTATATTGTTGTTTCTATAAATAAAATTATTTATAATTCATATTACATTTATTTTCATGAGGAACTTAGTATTTTTGAGGATTTCTACAGGGACTTAGTAGAGAAGAAAGAGACCACCACCCTCTGCTCCCCTTTTTTTTCCTTCCAATTTCTTAAAGTGGGTCATATGTAACCATGAGGAAAAGTGTAATTTTGTTGAATAGACTTGAATTGCTTCCCCCCCAATCATTTTTATTTTGTTGATTTTAGTTACAAATTTATGAGTTCAATTTCATCAACATGAAGCACACTGTTTTTTCTAGATATCTTGTATTTTGGTCATGTAGATCTTTTAATGCTAAATTAGCATATTTTAATCATTCTATGCCCTCTTTCCAGATTTCCAGCTCAGTATATGTACATAAATAACATTTTTTAAAAAATGTTTTTATTGGTTACTTTTTTCTTAGTTCTCCAAAATGCCTTGAAATATTACTATATAGTATCTTTAAAATGTAATCTAGGTTTTCAGTGAGAAATACTCATATTTACTTACCCTTTAACAGAAGGTAATCTTTTTTTGGAGGAACTTCACAACAATAGTAATTTAACCCTTGTGGGACATTTACAGCATTAGAAAATCACATATACTGTTAACAGCATCTTATATCATACTTTTTTTCAGATTTCCTTTTGTATTTCATTTGATTATCTAGGAAATAAGCAGGGTAGGCATAGGTTTATAAAGCAGAAGATTTGAGTCAGAGAGCCTAACAATGTACGTGTCAATAAATATTTGTAGATAGATTGATTGACACTTGCCCAAAGCTCTAGTTGCTTAAGTGAAGCATTAAAACTAGAGCTATGGGCTAATACTTTTTCAAATATGTATGATTTTTTTCAGCTTTTTTCAATAAAACACTTGATTCTATTTTCTAAAAAACAGTGTTTAAGCTTAGATATTGGTTGGCATAATAACACTGGCCTATGACTCAAGATTTAGGTTCTTCCCTGATTTGATGGCTAATTTGCTGTATGATATAGAACAAATTTAACTTTTAATTTCTAATAAGGTTGCTCTCACAACTTATTTTCTACAGGAATGTATAAAGATAATTAGATGAAATATACTTCTTGTGAATTTTTAGTATCTGTGAGTTTTTACTTATATCTCAATATAAAAATGTTTAACCAGAACATTTCATATTTGATTAAAGCCAAGAAGGAAGAAAAGAAAAGACATAAGTCATCATCTTCATCCAGTGATTCAGATAGTTCAAGTGATTCTCAGTCCTCTGATTCTTCTTCTGATTCGGAAAGTGCTTCTGAAGAAAAATCCAAAAAAAGAAAAAAGAAACACCGAAAGTCTCGAAAACATAAGAAGGAAAAGAAGAAGAAAAAGAAAAGCAAGAAGAGGTTAGTCTTTTGCTGTTTAGTCAGCAACAAATGGTTCATATTCCTTTCAGAAACTGATTAAAATATAGGATTGATAACCTGATGACATCTTCCCTTTTTATTTAAAAAGTACATGTTTGTATTCTTAGAATCATCTAAAGGAAAAATATTTAATTTTCATAGTAATTTCTCTTTGTGGCACAGAATTATAATTTTGACGTTGCTGAGATGTTTAAAGAATTAAATTTTGATACAAATACAAAATTTCCATTTTGTACATGATTTGTAAATCCATGTCTTCTTAAAACAGCACTCACAGAAAAGGCCTCAGATTCACAGAAAGTTAGTACTGGAGGGAAACTTAGACATGATTTAAAATTAAGAAAATTAAGCTCAGAGAGAAGAAATTATTTGTCCAGGGCCACAGCACACGTAGCAAAAAGCAGAACCAAGTCCTGAACTCAGAATTCTTTCTTCTGTTACGTAGTCTTTCGGTTCTTGGTTTTGTGGAGTTTTATACTTAGTGGATCCTAGTACACTTGGGGAATTGGGAAAGATTTATAAGAGGTTATTAAGTGTTACTCCTGTTAATTTCCCCAGCAATATTATTTATTCCTTTTAATTTTCTTATTCTTCCTACCTTCCTCTCCATTGGGGTAGGGATATACTTTTAATGAATATGCATAATTAAGCAAAAAAAAAAATCTCTTGTCATTCATATCCAGAAAATATGTGTTTCATTTTGCATTTTGAGTCTCTTATCATTCTGTCAGGAAATGTTACATTCCATTTCTTGTTGCAACTGTGGTAGTAATGGTGAATAATGACTATGCTTGTGGTTTTATTAGTATGGAGTAATCCTGACTACCAAAAATCCCTCTACTAATTCAAGTTAGCACCTTCACTGCAAACTCTCATCTAAGTTGCCTAGAGCTCTGAGTCATGAAGTAACTTGTCCAGGATCACACAACCAGTATGTGTTTTAGAGGCAAGATTGATTCTAGGTCTTCTTGGTTTCAAGAGTGCTTCACTTTCTGTTACTCCAAGTACTAACTCTGAGGAACAGTCTTCCTTCTTGGTTTCTCTCTCTCTCCATTATCCCTAGTGAAATTTGGCCTAAAATATTTTCAACATTTCTAAAATGTTAGATAGAGAACTTATTTCTGGATCTTTGCCTTTTGTCTCAAAAGATACTGTCAGTTTGATGCCGATGAAAGTATCCTCTGCATTTATAAATTTAATTAGAACTTAGCTCTGAAATTGAAAATAATTTGAACTTGAAAACAGTCATCTTAATATTTTAAAAATGGAGTGCAAAAGAATTGATGTTGAAAGCCAATGAGAAAATCTTACTTAAAAGGACAATATTTAAGGTTTTTATATTTTATGGAGGAGGGATAATTTTTTCATATTATGTTATAATTTTAGGATTTGGCGGGGTAGGGGGGGCAAGGCATTTGGAGTTAAGTGACTTGCCCAAGGTCACACAGCTATTTAAGTGTCAGGTTCTGAGGCTGGATTTGAATTCCAGTCCTTTTGACTCCAGGGTTGGTACTCTATTCACCATGCTACTAGTTGCCCCCTAATTTTAGAATTTTTGTTAATCATGATGCCACAGTACAGTAACTTAGGTAATACTGTTTAGTACATCTAGCTTTTGTGTGTGTGTGTATGTGTATATGTATGTGTTTCCATCTTTTCATTAAGTTCCTCTACTGAGAGTGAAGATGAAAGCCCTGAAGCACAACCACAGTCTACTGTCCGTCCAGAAGAGATCCCTCCTATTCCTGAAAACAGGTTCCTAATGAGAAAAAGTCCTCCAAAAGTAGATGAGAAAGAGAGAAAGAATAGAGAAAGGGAGAAAGAAAGAGAGTGGTAAGTAGATCTTTATGACTTATGATATCCTCATTTTATTGTGGAAATTAGAGTATTAAAGGAAAGTTTCCTGGCTTTCAGCTAGATTTTTAAGAAAAAGATTGTTAGCAAGAAACTCTGAAGTATTTGTTATCTATTATTATTATTACCTATTATAGAACCTTTTTTTTTTAAACAAATGCTTTATTAACTTTTGTTTTACATCGTTCATTTTGATATTTTGAGTTACAATTATTTTCCCCCCTGTTTTTCCCCTATCCACCCTCCCAGAATAGCAGTCCCACAAGATATCGCTTCCTCCAATCTGCTCTCTCCCCTATCTTCTCCCATACCCCCATCGACTTTTCCATTAGAGGAAGGTGAATCTTTGTGTCCCATTGCCTGCATACCTTATCTCCCAATTACAAGCAAAAGAGTATTAATAAAAGTATATATATATTTGAAATATATATGTAGATATATATTTCAAATATATATATATTTTTTTGCCTTTTTTTTTTGAGGGCAATTGGGGTTAAGTGACTAGCCCAAGGTCACAAGGCTAGGGTTGTGTGTGTGTGTGTGTGTGTGTGTGTGTGTGTGTGTGTGTGTGTGTGTTTTGTGTCTGAGGTTGGATTTGAACTCAGGTGCTCCTGATTCCACGGCCAGTGCTCTGTTCACCTAGCCACCCCCATTGACTTATATTATTATGCTTAAAGATTTTAGTTAAGCCTTAATTTACATTTCATAAGATGGAATCTGATATATATATATATATATTTTGGGGGGGGTATCTGGACAAAACTCTTCATTGCTAGGAAAATGTATTTATTCTTTTTTTTTTTTTTTTTGCTTTTTGGAGGGCAATTGAGGTTAAGTAACTTGCCCAAGGTCACACGGCTAGGTTTTTGTTTGTGTGTAAGTGTCTGAGGCCAGATCTGAACTCAGGTCCTTCTGACTTCAGGGCCAGTGCTCTACTCACTGTGCGACCTAGCCATCCCAAATGTATTTATTCTTTAAGAAATAACTACGTTATAAGTTTGTCATGTGTGTTAATTTTTAAAAACTTATTTGGGCATGTAAAGATAACATTGATTAAATCTTTTTTTAATGAATGTTTCCTAAGCCCCTCTACTAGACCATATTTTTCAATTTAGTAAGTATCTGTTGAGTACTTAACATGCACAAAGGACACTGCTGAGTGTTGAATTAATATCATATGACTAAGATTTGATTCCTTCCTTCAAATTGCTCATAATTTAGGGAATATGACCAGTTTACAATTGTGTCACAATGCTTCAAAATATGGAAAGTGTCATAAGAATGATAAAAACTAAGAGCTCTGAAGGTTAAAGTGAAGAGGACACTAAAACACATGTTATTTTACCTCGAATAATAGGATTTCTGAAGGCAGATGAACAAGGGTTGGTCATTGCAAAGTAGAATGACATAGCATGAGAAGGAACAGAATATATAAGGCAGCACTGAATAACCTAGTTTGGCTGGCTAGTGGGTAATATTCAAGGGAATGGGAGTGATACATTTCTAAAATGATACTGCCATATTTTGGAAGACCTTGAATGCCAAGGCTAAGAAATCTAAATTTGATTCATCAGGCAGTGGGAAGCTATTAAGCTTTTAGGAAAATGAAATTATCAGAGTTCTTTTTGAAAAAAAAATATACAGTTGATGTATTGGATTGATTTGGGGTAGTGGAAATATAAGATCAAATGTAAGAAGACCAGTAAGGAACCTGAGAAGTAATGAGAATCTAAATTAGGGTGATGGAAACACTACATAAGCTATTGTTACTTACTCTTTTTTTCCTTACCTATGGAAAAAGATTTGGACATCATGCTCTCTGAAGTTCCTTCCAGTCCTAAAATTATAAACTTGTATGACTTGATGCAACGGATTTGAATTTGAAAAAAAGAAATTTCAAAATTTGACCAGGTTAAAATCAGTTTTAACTGTTAAATAGAAGTGAGAGAATTGGTGCAGGGGGAGAGTTCTGTTTTGAATATGTTGAATTTGAGTTGTTGATAGGACATCTAAGAGAAAAATATAGAAATTGAACCTGGGGACCACCAGAACCAGAGATAGAAATTTGTGACGTACTACGTCACTGAGATGAGAATTGAAACCAAAGAAATAAATTCTCTAAGAAATTATAGAAAGAAAAGAAAGTTCAGAACAAATCCTTTAGGAGCATCCCTCCTTATGTGGATTTTGAGGAAGAGTAGCTTATGAGACAATGAAATCAGGATACATGTTAGCTTAGCGTGTTAGTGTATTTGAATGTAGTTAAATTGCAGTGGGTTTTTTTGGTTTGTTTTTTTTTAAGCTTCTAAAAACTTATTTTTATAGGATATTAACATTTGAACTGCAAAGAACCTCAATGATTACATGATCTATGCTCTTTATTTTACAAATAAGAAAAAAAATTCTAAAGGTTATATGATTTGCTTAAAGTCACCCAGGTATTAAATAATACAGCATGTATTTAAATTCGAGCTGTCTGACTCCACATCTAACCTTCTTCCCACTGTACCACACTCCTTCCTTTACTTTAGGGAATGACCAAATTGACCATTTGTCAGAGGTATGGAAAGGGATTCATGTATCACTTAATAGTTTGGTTTGGATGACCTCCAAAGTCTCTTAAAATCCTGGGAGTTTAGAATTCTCACAACTTGTCATCTTTGGTTGTTCAGCAGTATAACATAGAGTTTTTGTTTTTTTTTTTTAAACTGTATCTGTTGAATAATAGTACACTGTTGGTATTTTTTCTTTAAACTAATAGTTCTTAGTCCCTCAGTAGTTAATAAAAATGAAGTTGTTAGGAAATGGTTATTTTAAGTGTTGAAGGTCTATAAGAATGAAATAAACTATATTGTTATAGATCAAGAAAGCTATAACAGTTGGATTTACTTTTTATAAAATAGTGGTTTTCCACTTTCTTTTTACTTCTAGTAATCCATCTAACTCCCAGTCCTCTTCATATCAAAGGCGACTTCTAGTCACCAGATCTGGAAGGAAAATTAAAGGAAGAGGACCAAGGGTAAGTGTTTCTTTTCAAGGAAATCTTCTTGGCACTTTATTCCTTTATTAATTTTTAATTATGTTTAAGAAGATACTCTTTATATAGTATATGAAATTTGTTTTAATAGACAATAGTTGTGACTTGCTGAGTTGGAATTATATCTTTAAAAAATAATGTTTTTTGGTAGACTGTGTTATTTGTGTCAGAGAACAAAAATGAAAACTGATGAAACATAAATGCAAATTACGTGTTTAATTGCTTGGTAGCTTAAAATTTGAGAGCAAGTCTTTCCTAGGTTTTATGGACATGGTAGCTTTCCTAAGACGCTCTTAGCTATGTAATACTATATATAGCCCACACTTCAGACTACAATATCCCAAAGTCATACTCTCTATATTTTAGTCTAAAATTACCCCCCAGGAACTCCACTATGTACCTAGAACTCTAGAACCTTTTTAGTTTACCTTAGATATAGAGAACAGAGGAGAGGAAACTAAGGTATCAGCTCTCTAATGTCTTATTTCAGACACTCCAAGCATGATTTTTTAGACTTTTTTAGTGTAATATATTTTGTGGGTAACATTCTGACATTGTTTTGAGAGTAATAGTATATGAAGGAAGTATTAACTTAAAAGATGAGCACTCTTTTGGCTGCCACTTTTAATGTACTTGAAAACTTTTCACTTTCTTCCCTCAAGCGCTATCGAACACCTTCCAGATCCAGATCTCGGGATCGTTTTAGGCGTAGTGAGACTCCTCCACATTGGAGACAAGAGATGCAGAGAGCTCAAAGAATGAGGGTGTCAAGTGGTGAAAGGTGGATCAAAGGGGATAAGTAAGATATAAAATTTCATCTATACTATATTATGAAAAAAAATCTTTCATTTGTAAATATTAATGTTAATTGTGCCTGTAGTTCTTTATATACCTTAAAATAATGAAATCAGTACTCGCTATAGCTGTTGGATCTTAACTGACACTGACATTATTCTTCCTAATAGAGCACTTCCTAAAGCCCTTAATTTTTTTTTCTTCTAGGAGTGAATTAAATGAAAATAAAAAAGAAAATCAAAAAAGTCCAGCAAGAGGAAAAGAAAGAAAAATATCTGAACACAGACATATATCAGAAAGTCCAAACAGAAAAGGTGAAAAGGAAAAGAAAACGAAAGACCACAAATCCACCAGTAAAGATAGGGACACAAGGAGAGATTCAGAGAAGGATGACAAGTATAACAAGAGCAAAGCAAAGCAAAGGGCCAAGTCCAAAAGCAGGAGTAAGAGCAAAGAGAAGTCAAGAAGTAAAGAAAGAGATTCCAAGCGTGACAGGCATGAAGAAAAGAGAGTGAGATCAAGGAGCAAAGAAAGAGACCATGAAAAAGGAAGAGAGAAAGAGAAACCCTCTGACTCTCGTGGCAAAGAGAGGTCTAAGAGAGCAGGATCAAAAAGCAATGACCGTGACCATAGCAGAAGTAAAGACAAGGATAAGAGGGCCAAGTCAAAGAGCAGAGAACGGGAGGCGGCCAAAGGAAAGCACAGCTCCAATGGCCGCACACGAGAGCGAAGCAGAAGCAGGGACAAAGGAAGAAGAGCCAGATCGAGGAGCAAAGACCGAGACCGTAGTAGGAGCAAGGAGTACTATAGGAACAGAGAGAGGGAATCTCGGAGAAGAGCAAGATCGAGGAGCAAAGAAAGGAAAGGAACACCAGAAAAATCTAGAAGTAAAGATAGGAGGAGGAGGAGAGAGTCGAGTTCAGGGAGAGAGGAGAGTCAGAGCAGAAATAAAGAAAAAAGTAAAAACCAAGAAACAAAGAGTTCACACAAAAGAGAGAACTCTGAGAGTGAAAAAAGGCACTCAAGAAACCACGATAACAGTAGCCGAGACAGCAGTAAAGAGAAAAAAGCAGACAGAGATCACAGTCCAAACTCAAGAAAACAAAATAGTAAAGACAGAGAATTAAAGTCCTCTGCATACAAAAACAAGGAAGAAGAGAAGACCAGATGCTCAATAGAAACAGAAATCAACCAAAAATCAAAGAGTCAAGAAAGAGACCATACACGTGGTAAAGATAAAAAATCTGATCATGAGTCCAGCCCTGGAACTGATGAAGACAAAAGTGGTTGAGTGAGGGCTTTGAACTTTGTATTTCCATTTTTCTCTTTAGGTTTTAGAGACTTGCTGAAGAATATCCTTTTTTTTTTTTTTTTCATTGTTTTCCTCTTCCTTTTTGTTTTGGGGGTTGGTTTTTTATTTTAATGCGGACTTCATTAAGTTTGATCTTTTGATATTCTACAACCTGAATAATTTGTACTGCTAAAGTTTTAATAAACTTGAAATGGAGAAAAACACTTTTGTGTAATATTGTGTGCTGTTTAACTTCCGTTTCTCTCTGTGTTGTAGCTGCCAGCCAACAGCTACCATGTCTGATATACATCTTGATCTGTTAGATCAATCTGTTAGAAACAAATACAATTGTTAATTGCAATAGTATTTTTTATAAAAGTTTGCACTTCTCATGTTTTAGATATTTTTAAAAGCCATTAAATTGAAAGAAAGTCATACTGATGTTTCTGCTTACATTTTAGAGAGAATGTGGCTGGTGTTCATTGTAGAAGCTTACAAGAGAATTTTTTTTTTAATTTCAAGAAAAAATGCTTATCCTATGATTTTCTGAAAAATTATTCTTAAATTTTGATCTTGTAACTTGTACTTTAAGTACATAGAAGAATAGCTATTAACCTATTGTGTTTTACTTTACACCTGTTTCTTTGTATTTCAAGCTCTGCGTGTAGTTCATTCCTTACAAATGTTTTCTGTGGGGTTTTATTTCACTTGTCCTATAGAAATTGGATTCAGTTTTACTCTCTAGGAAGGTTATGCTTATCTGATAAGTTAACGTAAGTAGAGATATTCTTGGCTTGTTACGCAGCATCAAACAGAATCAATACTTAGGAAACAGATTTTAAGTATTTTTTTATAGATTGTCCCTTTTTTATTCAAGAATAATCAGAATCAGCACTAGTGATATTGGGTTTCCATTCACTTATTTTCCAAGAAAATATTCTTAGGAGCATACATTTACATACACAAGCCCTTATACATTAGTTGGCCTAAATATAACTAGCATTGTTATATTAATTTTTGAAATTTGTCTTAATTGGCACCACACATGGATCAGAGTTATTACTCTGTATGCTTTAGTACAGCCTAATTTTTATCTAAAGTCTTCTTGGAGATTTAAGTGTCAAATGGTAGGAGTTTGTTCTGAACATTTTTCTTACAGCAACGCTATAGCATATTTTATCAACATAAATTTTTCAAAATGACTTTAAAACTGTTCATCTTGATTTCAACTTCAACTTAGCATTTACAAAATGTCACACAGTTCAGAAAATCACAAAACTGTATAGCATCATTCAGATATGACCAGAAGTCAGTTTAGAAGTGGAATTTTTTTTTAAAATGCCTTCTCTTATGGCATGTGGCTTTTCCCCCTGTTCTTTAAAAAAAGAAAAAAGCACAGGATAGCTAGACAAACACAAAAGTGATTTCATTGTGGGAGTGAGGAGGCTTAGAACATCTGGGATCTAAGAGCAACGGGAGACTTTTGTAGTTAAGATAGTGAAGTTATATTAATAATGCAGCTTCTTAGTAAATCAAATAACTATTGAATACTTTTTTTTATGATTAGTAAAACAATTGTACCCAACACTTATTGTTATAGCTTTAATAAAGGAATAATGTTATTTGCATTGTGTTATCATTTAATGATGTAGAATCAGGGGATCACCATATCCTTGCTGTCCCTGGAAAAGAAAATTCAAATTAGATTTTACTGGGGTAGTTCATTCAGAAGGAACTTTGGACCTAATCCCATATCAGTGACAACTTTAGGTGTTATTTGACATACATTTAAAGAATTACATTTAAATAATGTTTATTGTAAACTTCTTTCAAAATAGCTGGATAAGAGGTGGTACTTAAAGGCACCTAATGTTATATTAGTATGATCAAAAGATAGCCAATTCCAAATTTTAAAAAACACACTTTAGGATTGCTTAAAATTGGACTTTTCTTGTAAGGATTATAGCAAATAGTCTCCATATCTCATTTAGTGTTTTTAAAGGCATTTCACTGCAAAATTAAAAAAAATTTTTTTGTGAAAGTTTTGGTTTTGTCCTTCATAGGATTTCAAAAAGTATTTTTAAACTAACAATCTGCTGTATGTTCTTGTGTTATTATGTTAGCAGTTTTAAAAGAACAAAAAAAAATAACGTGGGAGAAACTGAAGGAGACTTCGGCTGCCATAGTATTATAATTAAGGTGTATTATTTCTTCAGCAGTGAAGAAATAAGGGAGAAAGGACAATCAGTTGAATTTTGCTTTCACAATTTTAATGTCAGCAATCAGATGAAAAACTTTATGGATCTATATGCTCTGTATGTATTTTTGAGTCATAAGAGGACTAACATTTTCTGTCACTGAAATCCTAAATTTTTCCCCTTGTGTTTTGAATGCTGTATGTTGTAATGTGTATCTTTTTATATGTCAGTTATAACATTGAACATACTCATTTATGGTTTGCTGTAAGAAAAGCTATCACAGTCTTTGCTGTTAAATTTACTTCACAATATTTATTGTCCAAAATTAAAGTTCACTTGAAAATATGTTTGATTTGATGGCCTTTAAAAAGTTGTTGTTTTTTCTAGTTGGGTTACATTGCTTTGTTCCCTTTGGTAGGTTTTGTGATATGAATCCTTCAGAAATTGGTGGTAGTGAATTGTTAACTTGTGATTTAATATCAGTCTGTAAGGAAAAATTATCTGTTTTTTACAAGTGTATTCATTGAATTTGTATAGTAATATAATTTATCTATAAGCACCTAATTAAAGTGCTTAAGGAAATTATACAAAACTGATGTGATAAATTTGAATTTGCACATAGTGACTTTGCAGAGTTACTAGGAATAAGCAGAATTTTTGACCATAAGATTTTCTTTTGTATTGTTAGATAGCAATTAATTTAATCTGGAATAGCTCAGACAGTCATTAATTGACATTGTGAACATAAAAACATGCATATATTTATATATTCACACATTTGTATTGTGAGGATATGAGAAAGAATGGTACAGAACATAATTTTAAAATTACATTATTAGAATTCTAATATTGTCTTAAGTATAAAAATATTTTTAGAAAGTCCCTGTATTCATTTCAGGCAGTAATAGTTTTATTGTACCATGACCTTCTTTTTAAGCCCCATCCTTAAAGGAAGTTGAGGTTGCCTTCACTAACAGTCATCCTTTTACTATTAATTTTTAAAAGATATTCTATTTGTTCAACTAATTGCTACAATTAAACACAAATAACGTGTTTTACTTATGTTCCTTCTTCCCTTGGCTTACCTATTACAATTTAGTTGGGTAGTAAAAGTGTTATATTGATAAATTCTGCAATAGTTTTGCACTCTATTGTTGTGAAGTATATTTTTCCTAACAAATAATTGTTTGTTTTTTTAAAGAAGAAAAATCTTTCCAGTATGGTTAAGAGTAAGAAAAATTACTGGGTATTTTAAGCAAAATACTGTTTTTAAGCACTGCCCTCTCTTTTGTGTATATAGCTTTTGGGGCAAATGAAAGGAAAATTGAGTTTTTGGGTATGTAAAGTTGAGTGTTTTCACTTTATGTGACCACTCTGCTTGTTGAAGGAGAAGCTTAGTTAATGAAGTTAATGCACTTCATTTTACTTAACTCAGAAGTCACTGTGATGTCTATTTTTTTAAACTAGAAACAAAACTCAACTGTAAAGTTCAAAAACACTGCATCATTTATTCTAGCAATTGTTAGTTTTCAGCAAACTGCATTTTGCAAAATTTAAACTTCAAAAACTCAAGTGTATTAACTTTTATAGTTTAAATATTGTATAAAATAATACAATAAAGTAATAGTTTATAATTTTTTTTGCCTGAAATCACTAAGATTCCTGAAATCAGGGGATGAAACAGAGGCCAGTTTTAGACTTTGCTTTGTGGACACTTGTTTTGGAGACATTTTAGAATCTAGTGTAAATGTCTAATTACACTGGTTTATATTACAATGTATGTATCAGCCTCTGAGGTAACCATAGAACATAAGAGTGCACTAGCTAATCTGCTTTATTGTATTTGGAAAGTCAACTTTTTAAAACCAGTTCAGATTTCGCTACATGCAGAATGTGTCTGCAGCAAATCTTGCATCCATGCTTGACAATTTTATTACCTATGCTTGACAATTTTATTACCTTTGTAAATATATATAAATGTTGCTGATTTTTATGTAACATCTACTGGTAGCTATAGTAAAGCTCCAATTATTTGAGAAGAATATGTGTTTTAATACAATTGATTTGGGAGTTAGCTAGTCACTGAGAATAATTTGTGACAGATAAGGAAGCCAAGAGAAAAATGTTCTGATCATTGAGTGGATTTATACATGTAACATGGAATGCATTAACTGGCTAATTTTATTAGTCCTAAAACTTTGGGATATTTTTTTAAAATACAACTATTTCCAGGGGAAAGTGTAAAATGTGAGCACTTAATATGGACTGTGTAACTTGTGTATTAAAATATTTATTGCTTTTCATACTTTCGTTGACTTCTGGATTTGTTCCCCACTTTTGTTTCCTGACCTTTTAGTGGGTCACATTTAAAAGGTGCTCATCTTCTACCTCTTCTTGGCCAAAAGCTCTCCCCTTATCCACTTCTACAATTCTACAAAACTTTATTATTCCCCACAATTTTTTTTTTAACTAGGGGTTTTTGTAGTCAGGGTAGCAAATTAGATCACATTTCTGATCATCAATTAGAGAGGCTTCATAAATTAATAAGCACTTAAATTCGCATCTAAAGAGTTGGAGAGGTGATCTAACCACACAACCCAGCTCTTAACAACCCTTCTAAACCTTATTTTCCTCATATCTTCAATTCTTACAGGATTGTTAAGAAAACCAAACAAGATGGTATATATAAAATGTTTTGTAACATTTAAAATGCTATGTAACTCAGTCATTTTTATTTCTAATTAGTCATCTACTGAAATTTAAACCAAAATGTACCAGTTAAATGAAACTTAATTTTAAGATTTGAAAGAAGATAATCATACCTTTTTTTGTGTGTGTGGCAAGGCAATCAGGGTTAAGTGACTTTCCCAGGGGTCACACAGATAGTAAGTGTCAAATGTCTGAGGCCGTATTTGCACTCGAGTCTTCTTGACTCCAGGGCTGGTGCTCTCTCCTCTGTGCCACCTGGGTGCTCTTAATCATATACTTTAACTAACAGAACAGCTATTTTAAAACAAAATTAAATATATTCCTAATTTAGCCATAAAACAAGTTTGTCGTTTTTTCTATATGATGTTGTACACAAGACTTTTAAAAAAGAACTGTGTAATAAACTGTTCAAAGGAAAATAAAGTATGATAATCCTCATTAAGAATAATTCAAATAATTACCAAAATCACTTATTAGACCAGAAAACCATTAGTAGGATTTCTTTTAAGATGGTGATGCACATTAACCCTTTAAAGCTAGTCAGTATTTCTTAATACATTTTCATTTTTAAAAATTTGAAATACCTTTAATTTTAAAGGCCTCAGTCTCACTTTTAACTATTCCCTGTTCTTATTTGTGCGTTTTGTTTTTAAACTAGTTTGTTAGTGTGATAGAACGCTATTTTAACAAAGGTCAAGAACCACTTCCTCCTGCATCTGTGTTTTTAATACTAATAGCTACCAGTTTATAATTGATAAGTACAATTTCTTGAAAATAAACTCAACATACACAATTTTATGGAAATAATTTTACAAGTAAAAATCATATTCCAGACCAGAAGTCAAAGAATCATGCGTATTTGCAAAAAAGTGATATTAATAATTTGCTCTCGTTAGCATGGCATGATGGGTAAAAGCACAGGACTGGATTTAGTTCTTTCTCATGTGTTGTGTTCAAAGGCAAGACAACATCCTGGAGCCTCAGTTTTCTATAAAATTGAGATACAATAATCATGTATTGCTTACTTCAAAGTACTTTGAAAATGCAAGTTACCAGATAATATAGATATCCAAAGAGTGCAGGCTGGTAGAGTAGGCGCTGAAGTGAAAAGGGCACTGGATCCAGGGAATCTGGGTCAGATCCCTCTTTGGCTTAATCACTGTGGGCCATTTTTTCAAGTATAAAATGAGGCTGAGCTGACAAGATGATAAATGAGTTACCTTCAGCCTCAAGTCTCTGATCCTGTTTAAAAAGTGAAAGGATCTGTGATCATGTAAAACCAGTGTCCAAGATGGTCCACCAGTACATGGGTTATCAAAATTTTAAATGTTTAAAGTGCTACAAAAGAAAAATTGGATGGAAGCAACATTTCCCACAAGCTTCTGACATACCCATTGTACCATAGTGTTAACTGTTGTCATTAGCGTCCAGATGTTTCACTTGTGAATGTTCTGTCTGTTCCTACAGGAATATCACTTCAGTTGTACAATCTAGGTTAATTAAGATAATGAAATTATTTTTATTGCTGGACTGTACCTGTTGCACCAAGTGTAAGATCCCTTAACTTTCACCATCAAGATTTTTCCTTTAAAGCAGATTCTTAATCTGTATTTTGTCGTTTAATAGCTGTGGGAAGGTGTTTCTGGTCTCTGAACATGATCAAGTGTGATATGGAATCTAAACTGTAAGAAGGCGTGGCATTCTTTGGTTTAGTTATCAAGTCCTACTGACCTCATCCATTCCAATCAAGGGGTATCAATTGTCAGTTATAACAGCTTGAAAACACCTTTTAGATGAGTTTAACTTTTAAAATTAATTATTTGGTATATATGGATATACATGTTTTTGATAATTACTGCTTCTGGGTTTTGGTAAAACCTGCACAGTATAGAATTTCTCAGTTATAACTATTTCTGTACTTCTAGGTTCTTTGCAATGAATAGAGACAAAGAAACTTAGCTTTTGAACAGATCTAATAGTTTCTCGCCCACTCATTTGTAATGAAATTCTTTCTGAACTGATGGTTTGTGCTTGAACAATTGAGTGCACTTTGAAAGTTATTTCCTGTTCACTTATTAGGGTATGATCATGATATAATGTGATTTGAATGTTTTTAAGTGTCACATGGTTTGAGTATATAAAAGACAGCCAAATGGTATTTTTAAAAGAAGATATTTCCTTATAGAAGTGTCTTTTAAAAAAAAAAGGTAAATATGTGTCTTTGTAGAGAATATTTTGACACTGGACCAAAAAGGTTGTTATATTTCTTATTCGGTTCATGTCTGTTACAATTAGCTCTCATCATTTTTTTACATTTTTTCCCCCTTTTTGGAGGGCAGTTGGGGTTAAGTAACTTGCCCAAGGTCACACAGGCAGGGTTTTTTTTTGTTTGTGTGTGTTAAGTGTCTGAGGCCGGATCTGAACTCGGGTCCTTCTGACTCGAGGGCCAGCGATATACTCCCTGTGCCACCTAGCTGCCCCTGTAAAGTTTGATTTTAAATCTGTGTCCTTCCTGCAAACTGTCAGTGTGTATGCACTCCCCTGCACAATAAGGTAGCCAGCCTTTACTGCATCAAGTAAAGTTCTTTAGTGATAATTCTTGCATTCTAGTAAGAAGTGAAATTCTGGTAATTGCATGAACCAAGGCACTTCAGAAGATGGTTCACTTCTGTTGGAGAAGTGACTAAATGTCATGAAAATTGTGGTACTTGTCTTCTGTTATGCATAATTAGTGTAGGCTTCTAGAAAAACAATAGCAGCAACAAAGGGGCATTCCCTAATTGTCAACAACACCTGGAGCCAAGCCCCAGAGACTAAAAAGGTCATAGTACTGATTGGTACTATATTATACAATATAATATATATTATATTGGTACTATAGGGCCATTGAGGCTTTAGAGCAAATTGGGGCAAAAGTCTGAAAGTCTCTATGGTTACATACCTCTTTTCTGCCTCTCCCCTTCAAAGTGGATAGAGGGAATGTGAAGTCACTGTTAAGACCTTAACCTTAGATGTTAGTCCTTTTTCTGACTTCCTAGTCTTAGTTCTTTAAAATGGAAACTGGTATAATTAAACCATAAATTTGAAAAAAAAAAATCCTTGTACTGTTCTTTTTAGTAATTAAAAGACTTAATGTTTGTTGTATTTTTTTCTTCTGTTGAGAAGGGAATAAATTGCTTATCACTAACGACAGAGTAAACTGGAAAAGGCAATTTAGTATATGGATGATAGTGGCCTAGAAAAGCATCTCCGAAGAAGACTATCCTGCATGATAATTGTATGACCTTCAAGTCACATTTTCCTCATCAGTACAATCAGAGGGAGGGTTGAAATTTAATTTCTAAACTTTCCAGCACTGATGTGTTTTATGACTCAATATTGATTTAGAAAAAAATAGAAATTTGATCTTGCAACTGAGGTTCTGTTTTAAGGGACCTTAGATTATTATGTCTTAATGGTACCTGAATAGGGATTCTCTGCAACATCTCAGGCAATCATCATGGTCTTCATTTGAAGACCAACATTGCTGAAATATTCACACCCTCTCTAGGAGGGAGTTCGGTCTACTTTGGGAAAATTCTAATTGGGAAGTTTTTCTTTGCAACAAAAATTTGCTTCTGCAATTTCTACACATTGCTCTTTTGTTGGGCAAAGCATAATTAGTCCCTATTGTACAACAGTCCTTTAAATATTTGAAGATGCCCTCTTCTCCCTAGAACTTGGTCTCTTCTAGCTAAACACCCTCAGGTCCTTTAACCAACCTTCATATGAGGAAGATTTTTTGTTTGTTTTAACCCCCTTTCAGTTACTTGAATCTAGGCATAATCTAGCTAACCTGTGTCTAATAAATATCTTAACTATTAAACTAACATCCACACTTAGGACTATTGCAACTTTAGACAAACTTCCTCAGACATGAAAAATACAGAAAAGGGTAGTTTCTGAGGTTATAATTCTATAAGCACAAATACAACTTAAAATACAAGCATAGAATACAGTACAGTAAATTAAAACACTTTATACACGGCTTCTGTAAATTTAGCATAACAAGCTTTTTGGGCAACTATTACAGGTCAGTTCCTACTGAGCTCATAGTCCTCTAAAAAACAGGACTTTCAATTTCTTGAAAGTAAACAACATGCAAAATTTTATGTAAATAATTTTACAAGCAAAAATAATTCATTTCAGATTCTCAAGACCTTCAAGCTGCTTTCTGGTTGGAGACTGCTGGAACTGATTATTCAGTTTATAGCATGAGCACTTAAACCTTGAAAGTAAGGCAAATGCTACAGATCAAGGCTGCATTCTTTGTCTTCTGGATTATCTGGACATAAAGTAATGGGGGAAATGTTGATAATGCAGGTTAAACTTAAAGTTATGCATACTTTGTTTTTAGTGAGATAGTGGTTAAGCTTTATCTGCATACCCTTATTTTTTGTCTATCATTTGTCTACTTTGTACTTATGTGGGTGATTTGAGCCCAAAGCACTTCTTATTTTCCCCATTTTATTTTGTGACCCACCTATTACCAATAGTTGACATATAGCAAATGATACATTATCTCATTTGAGCCTTGTAACAAACCTACTAAAAATGTTCTCCATGTTGTACAAAAAGAGGAACTTGAAATTCAGAAAAGGTTAAGTGCTTTTAGTAACTAAGGTCACATAGTTAATAGGAGTCAGATGCAAGATAAGAGCCTGGTCTTGTTGACTTGGTTGACACCATCTGCTAGACTCCCAGAGGCCATGGAAAAAACACTGAAGTTTGGAGTATGCTCTGCTCTGCCCTTGATCTTTGTGTGACCTGAGAAAAATCATTTATCCTCTCTAGGACTCGGGTCCTCATGTATAGAATGAGGTGGGACTAAATGAGCACTAAGATCCCTTCTAACTCTCAACCTATAATCTTGTTAGAGATTTCCTTCCAGGTTCTAATTAGTTGCTATTTTGGGGGTTTGGGCATTCAGTCAATTCCTAGAAAACCTAAGCTATGCTATCCTGTCCACAAAGAAAACATGTGAGATTCTGTAAAACATTTGACTTCTGGACTCTGGTCTGTGAGTTCCCATGTGCCAGTCTAGTAAACCTAAGAAAAAGGAATTGGTTTATAAGTTTATATGACATGATTTATTTTTGGTAACTCCTGTTGATTTTTAGTTATCTTCTTTTTTAAGTGCTAATAACCCATACCCTTAGCAGCACTGTTTCAATATTTTAAGTGCAATAGAGCTAAGATTTCATTAATGTCTGATCCAAACTATCCTTTGTGACCTCTAAGAAGAATAATGGACCTGAGTTATCTATCCAATTGTATACTATCATCTGGATTGTAGGCATTTTTCAACCATTTCCTTTTCCTGGTACAGTTAATCTGAACTCTAGAATTATTGTGGATAATATTTAGGAGAATCTTAAGTATCCTGAACTTAACACATCGTCTGCAAATAGAAGCATCTGGACACTTTTGCCATCCATAGAGAATCCTTCCTTTGTGATTGTTCTGGACAGCCTCTAAGATGGTGGCAAATACCACTGGCAAATGTACCACTCCCTCTTTTGTCCTTTGCTTGATGTTGATCATTGGAAAGGTCATCTTGTAGTTTCTCTGTTGCATCTTTCAAAGAACTCATATGGTTTTGACATGTTTATGGAGATACCTGATAAAGGAAAGCAGTATTTTGTTCTACTAAAATCCTTTTTTTTTTTGTCAACAAAAATATTCCTTGAATTTTTCCATCAGTTATGTGACCAAAAAGATTGTTGTAGTAAATTATCAAAGGCCACTTATTGTCACTTATTTTCCCCAAAAAAGATTTTGTGCAGAGGGGGAAGTAGTCATATGGGCTGGCAGTTGCATATTATATATATTTTTTTAATTTTAACAAATGCTTTATTAACTTCTGGTTTACATCATTCATTTCAGCCAGATTTTGAGTTGCAATTTTCCCCCCATTTTTCCCCTACCCACCACCCCAGAAGAGCAGTCCCACAAGATATACCCTCATCCAATCTGCTCTCTCTCATATCTTCTCCCATACCTCCTTCGACTTTGCCATTAGGGCAAGGTGAATCTCTGTGCCCCAATGCCTGCACATCTTATCTCCCAATTACATGCAAAATAGTATTAATAATAGTATTTATATACATTTGAAACATTTAATTTTAAAACTTCAAATTTCAGATCCATTCCCTTCTTCCCTTGTCATCCACTCCCTCTGGGAAGATAAGTAATTCAGTATGTGTTGTACATGTATAGCTATGCCAAACATTACCATAGTAGATATATTGTAAAAGACTGCTTATATTTCCCTCCCACCCATCCCACCCCCTGCCTGATGCATTCCCTACTTTGATCCTGTCTCTCTTCAAAAGTGGGTACTTGCAACCTCCCCTCCCCTCCATCATTCCCCCTCTCATCCCCCTTCCCCCTACTCTCCTGCAGGGTGAGATATCCCATTTAGTGTGTATGTCATTCTCTCCCTGAATCAAATTCAATGAGAATATGGTTTTGCCTTTTTGCCTTCCTGTTCTTCCCCTCCCCTTCAACTACATCCCCTTGCCTCTTCTACATGTTTACCCCACCCTGTCTCTCCCCATCTCTTCTTGCCACATTCCTCTCTCACCTCTTAACTTCACCCCTTAAGTATCTTCCCTTCCCAACAAATTCAACCTGTGCCCTCTATCCATGTATACCTGTAAATATATATATATATATATATATATATATATATATATATATATATGTGTGTATATATATATATATACACACATTCACATATGTATTCATATGCCCATATACCCTTCTTTCATTATTTTCATACTGAGAAAGGTTTCATCAGTCAGTTATTGTTTTTCCATGTAGGAATGTAAATAGTTCAACTTTGATAAGTTCCTTTTGATTTCTTTTCCCTGTTTACCTTCTCAAGCATCTCTTGCTTCTTGTGTCTGAATGTCAAATTTTCTATTCAACTCTGGTTTTTTCATCAAGAATGCTTGAAAGTCCTCTATTCCACTGAATGACCATATTTTCCCCTGAAATAAGATACTCAGTTTTGCTGGGTAGGTGATTCTTGGTTTTAATCCCAGGTCCTTTGCCCTGTGGAATATCACATTCCATGCCCTTCAATCCCTCAGTGTAGAAGCTGCCAGGTCCTGTGCTATTGTGATTGTGTTTGCACAATATTGAAATTGTTTCTTCCTGGCTGCTTGTAGTATTTTCTCCTTGATCTGGGAATTCTGGAACCTGGCTGTAATATTCCTAGGGGTTTTCTTTTTGGGATATTTTTCAGGAGGTGGCAATTTTCCTTGAGAATTTCTTGAAGGTTGATTTCTAGGTTCTTTCTTTGATCATGGCTTTCAGGTAGTCCAATATTTTTAAATTTATTCATTTTTAATTTTTATTATATTTCTAATGTTTTTCTGAAGTTGGAGTTTTCATGTTTAAAATAAGTTTTGATTTTTTTTAATTGCAGTATTAGTACTTTCTCACCTGAGGGGAGCACACACACACACACACAATCAGCCAGAGCTGGGACAGTGAGAGGCAAAGAGAAGCTAGGTAAAGAGAAAGGGACAAATCGAGAAGGGAAGGGATGGATGGAGGGGAGAGAAACTATAGAGGTAGAATGTTGCATCTGCTTTCCAAAACCTGTCATGTTGTGAATTGGTTTTAACTGCTTTGCACTGGTTTAAGGGAGAATACAGTGGTGGTAGATGGCATCAGGAAAAGATCTTATTGTAAAAAAGAAGTCATACAGGGGTGGCTAGGTGACGCAATGAATAAAGCACTGGCCCTGGAGTCAGGAGGACCTGAATTCAATTCCGGCCTCAGACACTTAACAAAAAACTAGTTGTGTCTCCTTGGGTAAGTCATTTAACCCCAATTTCCCTGTCTTCTGCCCTCCAATAAAAAAAGCAAAAAAAAAAATAAATAATTAAAAGTAAGACAAGTTGTATTGCTTGAATATGGTGTGATAGAAATCTTACAAATGTTTCTTGCCAAGTATAATCTTGCTGCATATGACAATTCCTCAGTTGGAAGAAACAGGGGAGTAAATCACAGTGAGAAACTGTTCTGAGGAGCTAGACTGTTGTTGCCTCTAGAATAATTTCAGGATAACCAAGATTTCCTTTCTGTGCTCAAACTAATCTTTATATCAGAATATTTATTTTTTTACTTCTGTTGGCAAGTACAAATATTCAAACAGACAAATAAGCACAAAATAAAAATTAAGAAAAACAAAAATGGAAGAATAAATGATTCACACATATAAGCATGCAATTAATTGTTTTGTTTTTTTTTTTAAAAAAGATATGTTCATTCACCTTAATCAGGTATTAACAAAATCATCCTGTTTGTTGGTGTGATTCCTTACGTAAAACTCTTCTATGAAATCGTTTTGTTTGTGGGTTTCTTCAAACCAGACCTTGGATTTCATTGGTTTAGAGAATTCCTGTGGAAAACGCCGCCCCCCCACCCCCCACCAACACAGATCAATACCCACTTTGCAATTTACAATGTTAAGTTGCCTGCCAGAGTTTTAACCTGAGAGGTTAAATGACATCATATTGATATAGTTATAGTCAATTTGTATATATGTGTGTGTGTGTGTGTGTATGTATATGCTGTGTGTGTACATATACTATATATAATAATATTTATAGGGGGCGGCTAGGTGGCACAGTGAGTAGAGCGTCGGCCCTGGAGTCAGAAGGTCCTGAGTTCAGATCCGGCCTCAGACACTTAACACACACAAACAAAAAAGCCTAGCCATGTAACCTTGGGCAAGTTACTTAACCTCAATTGCCCTCCAAAAAAAAAAATAATATTTATATGTGTATGCACACATACATTACATATGTACATATATACAGACACAAATGTACACACATTTGTGGGTATATATATATGTACATACACACTTGGGGTGTATATATATATATATATATATATGTATATATATATATATATATATATATGTACATATATTCACCCAGATACAAAGACATATAATTTTGCTTCCATTTCATTATGCATCACTTCATGTCTCTCCATATCTCTTTCAATTTTTCGTATTTACAGATTATGAGAGTAATATTTCATTAAATGTATGTTTGTTTAGTCATTTCTTAATTGTAGGCCTTCTAGTTTATTTCCAGTTTTTTTTCCTTTTTTTTTTTTTTTGCAGGGGGGAAGATGAGGCAGTTGGGGTTAGGTGACTTACCCAAGGTCACACAGCTAGTTAAGTGTGTCAAGTGTCTGAGGCTGGATTTGAACTTAAGTCCTCCTGACTCCAGGGCTGGTGCTCTATTCACTTATTTCCAGTTTTTGCTAAAATAGTGCTACTATGAATATTTTTGCTTTTGAAGGGAGGACTTTCTTATCAACTTCCATGGGCTATAAGCCCAATAGTGAGAACACTGGGTCAAAAGGCATGTGTATTACTATATTATTATTGATCATTCCATTGTCTTCTGAAAAGATTTTTAACTCTTAACATCAATATGATAATTTGTTTTACCATTGCCATGCCAGCACTGAATATTGTCTTTTATTATCTTTGCTAATTTGATGGGTATCAGTGGAATCTTAGTTTGCTTTAATTTGCATTTGTCTGGTTATTAAATATTTTGAAACTTTTTCATGGCTGATAGTTTTCAATTCAATTAAATTAAAAAATCACTAGGATATAAAGACTAAATTAAAAAATGAAAGATAATCCCTACCCTTGAGGAAAGACCATTTCAAGAAACTGAGATTCTTAACTACAGGATCAGAAAAGGCTTTCCATAGGAGGAACCACCTGAATTGGGTCTTGAAGTGTGAAGGGCTGTCATAGATAAGAGGTGAGATCATTATAGACATGTAGGACAGCCTACGCAGGAAACAGAGGCAGGAACTGGAATGCTTTCTAAAGGAACTTTAAAAAAATTGTCTATTCATATCTTTGGCCCACTCACCTACTGGGAGAATGAATGGCTTTTGCCTTTTTAAATCTGCATTGATTTATTATAAATTTCAGATGTCAGAATTATTAGAAGTGTTTAAGCATACAGTGTTTTTTTTTCTTCCACTGTCTTCTTTCCTTTTTATTCTGGGTTACATTGCTTTTCATTGTGCAAAGCTTTTTTTTGTTTGTTTGTTTTACATAATCAAGTTAATTTTATTTCACTGAAGTCATTGCTGATTAATTCCTCCCTTTGCCACAGTTATAAACAGAATGCTCTAACATTACCATGATTTTCTAGGTTTTTTCATTCTTACTTAGTTTTGAAATTTTATTGATACATTTAAAATGTTATCACTCCTCCCCCATTACCCATAGAACCATTCCTTATACCAAAAGATAAAAAAAGCAACATGAGAGAAAGTTCATCAACCAGTCATTGACAATCCTGATTTAATTCTGCATGTAAGCCTGACAAAGGTTGGAGTGACCCAAACAATACTTCCAGCTCTTGTCATAATGTATGGGATTTTTTTTTAATATAAAGGCCTTTCAGAGGATTCCAAACAATTTATTACATTGATTCCTATTCTCCTTGAGAGGCTACTTGATTTAAAAGAATCTGACTCAGAATAATGAAATTAAGGGCTTCATGTTTCAAGGCATAGCTTGAACAGCCCATTACTATCATACACAGAACAGCAGTATTTCAATGAACAGACATTTTATTTATACAAGTAGAATTGCAATTCAAAGACATACGCAGTGAAAATACCTCTTCTGTTAACTGCATTAAAATTTTCAGACAAAGTCCTCAAAATGAAAAAATAAAATTTGTTTTCTACCATGTAAAACCTAGTCTTCCTTTAGTCTTTCTGATACTATCACCTTTCACTGGTCTCCTAGAGGCATAACTAGGGAGCTGGGTTCCATAGAAATCCTTTGATTGATAGCTGGGCCAGATTCCACCTCTCTCTTTAAAAGGTAGTCCTCGGCCACCTCCCAGACCAAACTTTACAGCTCTTAACAGAGGGTATATATTTTTTGTTAACTTAGATTCAGATTCAATTACTTCTCTTGCATACAGCTTAAATTCCTTCTCCTTTTCAAGAGCAAGAACTTCAGTCTCTCTATCATATTCCAAATCATCTTCCACTTGTTGCTTTAAATTAACCTTCTTTTCAGCCTATTTGAAAAAGAAGAGAGAAATTACACATTGGCTGGTCAGAATACTAGTTCAATTAAATTTGTTTTATGAAAGAGTTGTACCTGACTGTACACCAAGCCTGTTATGGGTTTAAGCTACAAATCAGAAATTTTCTAAAATTTCTAAAGATATGTACCAACTAAAATTGTAACTATAATCTTAAGGCTTTCAAAATCTGTTCTTATCTAAGTGAAGAAAGTCGCACAAATATGCCTACTGAATCCACTACAAATTTATTTCAACTAGACCCTTACTCTATATACTCCATTGTAAATGTATGTGTGTGTACAAATGTACATGTATGTGTGTGTACATACACACACACATACATATGAAATAGTCTTATTCTTCCCTGAAACACTCTATCACACTCTTCACAGAGGCTATTCTAAACCTCTTCTGTCTTCAGTTTCCTATACTCCCTTCCCTTGTCCCTCAGCAGAGCAGTTAGCCTTACCTATTTTATTGAATTAATTGAGGCCATCTGACAAGAGCACCTTCCTGCTAATCAACCCATTGACACTGGCCCCCATTCTCTTCTCCAGGCCATGGCCAAGACCAACATCTCCATTGGTGCCCTTGATTCCTTCTCTTTCCATCAATCAAGTTCTCTTTCTATCTTCTTAAACCTCACCATGTCTATTCATTCATTCCCTATTGCCTACAAAAACACTCATCCTTAACCTTTACTTACCCCTGCCATCCTTCTGAACTATTTTCCTAAGCCACTTCTCACCCTCACATCCAATCTCTTAGGAAAAAAAATCATCCATTCCTTCAGTTGCTCTACCTTCAATTCCTCAGTTCCTTTCAACAGCTTCTATACACTACTTTAATAAAACTATCTTTATCAATGTTCTTTAACTGCTAAATTTTACAGTTATTTTTTTAGTTCTCATCCTTCCTGACCTCTCTGTAACTTTGGACAAAGATATCCATCCACCTCCCTGAATACTCCCTCCTCTCAGCTTCTTTCGATGACACTTCTCTCCTGGCTCTTCTCCCACACGATTTTCCTTGAAAAGTCCTCCAGCCTTCTAAACATTGAGTATCACTCATGATTAGGGTTTGGGGTCTCTTAAATCTCATTATACCTTCTCTTTTGTGATCTCACCAGCTCCTGTGGGTTAATTATTGCCTCTACACAGTAGATAACCCCCAAATCTATATATACAATCCCAATACTTTTCCTGAACTCAAGTCCCACATATCCAACTGCATGTAGGGCAATCTATCTCAAACATCTCAAACTTAACAAGTCCCAAACTAAATTAATTTACCTTCCCTATGAACCCTACCTTCCTCCAAACTTCTGATTTCTGATGAGAACCCCACTACCAAATCCAGTCATACTGGCTACTTCTTTCTTGCTCACTCCCCTTATCCAATCAGTTGTCAAATCTTACCCATTCCTTACACAGACTCCTCCTTGAAAGCTCTCACACCCTCTCCATTGTTTCTATTCACTCTGCCATCAGCCTAGATCAGAACCTTATCACTGTTTTTATGGATTTCCCTCGACAATCCATCTGCACCGCTGCAATACTAATCCTCTGATTTGACCGAGTCATTACCCTACTAAAAAGTGTTTTTAATTTATTTTTTTGGGTTACATTTTAAGTTCCAAACTGTCTTCCTTTCTCCCCACCCAGAACCAGAAAAGGCCACCATTTGACACACATATACACACGGGGTGTGTGTGTCTGTGTAAAACCATACTATGCATACTTCTCTGGAGGTGGATAGCATCTTCCTTCATAGGTCCTTTGTAGTTGATTTGAATATTCATAAAACTCAGAATAGCTTAGTCATTCAGTTATTCTTCAAATGATAATTGCTATTACTATATGCAATATTCTCTTGATTCTGTTTATTTGACTCTTTATTACTTAGTGCAAGTCTACTAAAAACTTACACCCAAACTTCTCCGTCTGTCTTTAAAGCCCTCCACTGGCTGCATACACTCTTGGAGTTTCCTGCCAGCTCCACATCTATGACTCCATGATCATGTGACCCTAGCTCTCAAGACTTCACTTCTTTTTACACATCCCACTTTCTGGCTGAACTGTCCATCTTGGTGTGCTCAACCTAGTCCAAGGCTGCTGCCAGGCTGTCCCCTGGGCCCCCTCTTCCCTGCAGCCTCTTGGCTTAGCTCCAGTCCTGATTTCTACAAGGAACTGTTCTTGAACCTCCCCCCATTTCATGCTCCTTGCACCCTGTTAGTGCTCTCTCAACTTATTTTCTATTTATCTGTTGTACCCACCAGTAGAATGGAAGCTCCTTGAGAACAGCGTGTTTTTCTTTGTTTTTGTTTCCATACTCTATATATAGCAGGTGCTAGATCCAAGACTGGAGAACTGAATTATCCAACTATTTTAGGAACTCACCCATGTATTGCCCTAGCATAATACTGTGCATAGTACCTTGCACACAAAAAAGCTCCATAATATTTGCTGAATGAATACCCAAGATGGAAGATATTTTCATATATATACACACATGTATGTATGTGTATCTATACACATATGTATATGCATGTGTATGTCTGCTTGTATGTTACAGACTTCCCTGGTACACATAGCTGAATTTCTGTTACCAAATTTACTTCAAAAAAGGAACTTTCGAGGTTCCTCCCCAATTTCATGTCTATGTTAAGGGATATGCAGGCAAAAGACAAATGAAAGGATAGAAATCTCATGAACCTCTGTATTTTATATGTTTTCTGTAGTTCTGTGCTGAAAAAAAGGTTACAAGTACAAAAAAAGTATGAGAAACATGCTATTTTTTTAGCTTTTAAAATTAACAATGCATGAAAATTTCAATTTAGTTAAAATAATATAAAATCAAAACTGCTCCTCTAAGTCATTTAGTTTAAAAATCTCAGCCCCTCCTGATCTTCCCCAGCAAATATGATAATGTATTGTTATCGTACTTGAAAAGGCAAAGAAGACCACACTGCCCACACTCTCTGTTGGACAGTGCACCTTGTTAATAACAAAACCACTTAGGGATAAGGAGATTTGCATAATTACTATCTGCTGGATGATGAATGCTTGTGTCCTCTTCTTTTCCTCATCTGCTTTCCGTTGTTTTTCCTCCTGGTGCTTCCAAAACAATTTATCTGCCTTAATGAGAGCTTTCAAGGTTTCTTTAGCTTCCTTTTTTTCTTGCTCCTTATGCTCATTTTTACTTTTGATCTAGATGTGTACAGGGAGAAAAACAAACACACATTTTTCAGTCAACTAGAGGAAAAAGAA
The DNA here is from genome assembly GCA_011680675.1 of Gymnobelideus leadbeateri. Classification (NCBI taxonomy): domain Eukaryota; kingdom Metazoa; phylum Chordata; class Mammalia; order Diprotodontia; family Petauridae; genus Gymnobelideus; species Gymnobelideus leadbeateri. The sequence continues at coordinate 11,650 of WOXC01005986.1, read as the reverse complement.
AGAGACATTTATGACCAGTCACCTGGAAAATGAATCTTCTTTTTTTCAAAAGAAATACAAGCTAACAATAACTCTAGGAATAATGTTCTGAATCACTAATTGTTAGTGAGTGATTAATTCAGTTATTTAATACTGCAAATTAAAATAATTCTGAGGGAATTATTATAGCCATCAGATTCGAAAAGACAACAAAAAGCAATGTAAATGTTGGAGGGGATGTGGAGAGACAGGCACACTTAGTACTTATGGGGCAGAACAACAATTCTAAAAAGCAATTTGGAATTATACTAAAATAAAGTCACCAGACTTTGATCTTGCAATATCATTGATAGGCATTATCAGGTCAAAGACAGGGAAGGTCAAAAGATCTTTGTGGGAAAAATCCCATATATGTGAAAATATTTAGAGGACTACTTTTTGTTGTAGCAAAGAACTGGAAAGATAAATTGAGGAAATGGATGAACAAATTATAGTATATGAATGTACTGGAATATCATTGCAGCATAAGAAATGATGACTACAAAATTCAGAAAAATTTGGGAACTGATAAGGAGATGAGAAAATAAAATCAGGAGAACAATTTACATGATGACCCCAAGAATGTAAAGGAGGGGTGGTTAGGTGGCACAGTAAGTAGAGCATTGGCCCTGGAGTCGAAAGGACCTGAGTTCCGATCCGGCCTCAGACACTTAACGCACACAAACAAAAAAAAAACCTAGCTGTGTGACCTTGGGCAAGTTACTTAACCCCAAATGCCCTCCAAAAAGCAAAAAAAAAAAAAAAAAAAAAAGAATGTAAAGGAAACAAAAGACTGCAAGATTTTAGAACTCTGATTAATGCAGTAATTAATATGATTAGAATGATTAGTTCATGATAGTGAAGTACACTTCTTGCCTCTCAGGCAGATGGTAGACCAGAGGTGTGGAATGAAGCATACGTTTTCAGACACGGCCAATATCTTGATTTGTTTTGCTTAACCGCAGCCAAGGTTTATTCCTTACAATAAGGGTTCTAATGTGTGTATTATGGTGGGAAAGAGAGGCAGAAGCCACTGGGAAGTGGCAATATTTTTTGTTTTTTACCACATCAAGAAAAATATTTTTTAAATGAACCTGACTGAGCAGTGAAGTGATAATGAAGCCATGGCCTGAGGGCTGATTTCCATATGGGTCAGTTAGTTTTGTTATGGTCTGTCTGGTCTGGTCTCCTAATTCCAAGCAAAACTCAAGAATCATGGATCAAATACATCCCAGTTGTGAAAAAGAAACCTTTAGGATAATGACATATAGTGCATTACAGCATACAAAGCAGTTTTACATACATTGTCATTTAATCTTCCTAACTCAGTAAGGTAAATCAGATGAAGAAACCTGGGACCAGAGGGATTAAGCAATTTGTCCAAGGCCACAAAGCCAGGCAATCATGGAGGGGCAGAAGCTTTATTCCAAATCCACTGCTCTGTCCACTAACTCACAGCTACTCTGAGATGGACTATGAGCACAGTCTTTGTATGAGCACATATACATATGTTATGAAAATCAGACATTTGTGTTCATTTTGTACTCTAAATTGGAAAAAAAATATTTTGACCTAGTTTTTCTAAATAATTTAAATGAAATGTTTACTTGGACAATGATACTTCCTTATATTTTGTTAATTCTATATTAAATTAGTTTAATAGCTATGAATAACTTGAAACAGCACTATGATTTGAAAGGCCAAGTAGTTTACTGTCCTTATGCCACATAATCCTTGATTCAGGAGGCAGAAACCTCAATTGACAGGCTTGTAGTTTTTTTTAATTCTTTCTTTTTTTTGCTCTTTGGAGGGGGGAAGGCAGGGCAATTGGGGTTAAGTGATTTGCCCAAGGTCACACAGCTAGTTAAGTGTTAAGTGTCTGAGGCAGGATTTGAACTCAGGCCCTCCTGACTACAGGGCCAGAGCTCTAGAGATTCATTGTGCCACCTAGCCTCCCTGATAGGCTTGTTTGTAGGGTTGATAAGGCTACAAAGTTCTTGCAGCCCCCTTTTTTCTTCCTCAGAAACAAAACTATAGACCCAAGCAGTTACTAAAATTTTTTATTCACGGTCAGACTAGTAGGAGGAAGCTAGATCTTCCTTTCCTCCCAGTTCCCCTAACTGAGGGGGGATTGCTGGGCCATAAGGTAATGAAAATAACCCTGGTTTGGGAGTCAAAAGACCTGATTTTTAAGCGTTCACATCATTTCTGTGGTCCTCAGTTTTCTCTATTACCAAATGATGGGTTGTAGTAGGTGATCAGTGAGGTTTATTCCAGCCCTGATGTTCTGTGATGGATTCCATAATACTCTAAGTTATTAATGTCATGTTATCTCTGAAGTATAAAAATGCTTTAGTGGGGTTTTTTTTAAGTTTAGCTTTGTAGGAAAATTATTTTACCCATTTCTAACTCTGGACACTTCACTTCTCATACAAGAATACTTTGAATACTTTACCACGGCATCTCTATATTCTTCAATCTCTTTTATTTTCGCTTTCTTTCTTTCTTCTTTTTCTTTTTCGGCCTGTACTTTTTCAGCCTCAGCTTCTGCAATATCTCTGGCAATAAGCTCATCTTCATTGTCAAGTTTCTTTCTATTAAGTTCATTCAGGAAGTTAAAAATCCTTTCTTTCCGTTCTTCCATCAGCCTATAATACAAATGCCAGAGCTTGTCATGAAGAGGTTGGGATAGGCTTGTCAGAGAAGTGTTGTAATTTAACGAAGGAATCTGAAGCATTTTCTAATTCCTTGCTCATTCCTTTACATTACTTGGTTCATAAAAAAACCTCATTAAGTACTCTACAACTCTACTTTTTTTTTTTTGCACTTCACAAGGTCCTTAGTGCATCACAATGTCCTGAAATTTTCATTACACTGTCAGCTTATTATGGCCTTGCAACAAATATGGACCATGTGAACATATTTACAAATAGAATAAATATCACCATAGGTCTATTTCTTTAAAGCAGACTACTGTTGAATATATAGAAAAACCAATGGAAGCCTGGAAGTGGGGAGACCTTTTAGTGTGTACCCATAAATTCACAGGTGTGAATATGAGGAAAACACTATATCAGGCTACCACATATAGTCTTGCCTAAAATAATGGAGTTAGACTGAATGATCATTATAAATTAAAAATCATTATCATTATATATCATTATTCCATCCATTATAAATCTATAAATAAATGATCCTATGATCTAAGACTTTGACTACAAAAATATCACAGGAAAAATTCAGATGAAATGAGATAATATTTGTAAAGTACTTAACACTGTGCCTGGCACATAAGTGTTTAAATGTTTCTTGCCTTTCCCTTTCACAGGTTGTTTACTTTCAGAGAACTAAGGAAGTTTGAAAGAATGACTATTAGTCTGTTTGATATTCAACCATACTTATAATTAATGGGGAAAGGTTTACCTTACAGATTGAATAAAACCAAACTCTAAAATATAAGTGTTTGATTCATGTGCTAAATATTTTCTGAGAACTTGTGTATAATATATACTATATATTAAGAATAATACAAAGATGAATAAAATGTAGTCCCTGCCTTCAGGATGCCTACAGTCTAATATGGGAGCTAAGGTACATCAATAAATAACATTCTAAAGTAGAACACAAAACTGTGATGTATCCAAATTGAGGTTTGGGGGGGCTTGTCTATTTTTCCCATACAATTTAGCAGTAAATTCTCTCTAAATGGCTGGCTTCTCTATTGTGCTATAAGAAATGATGAAAAGTTGGACGTCAGAAAAACTTGGAAAGACTTATATGAACTGATGCTGAGTGAGGGGAGCAGAACCAGGAGAACATTGTACACACGTTACAGCACATTGTGTGATGACTAACTTTGATAGACTTGGCTCTTCTCAGCAATGCAAGGTTCTAAGACAACTCCAAAAGGCTCATGATGGAAAATGCTATGCACATCCAGAGAAAGAATCATGGAATCTGAATGCAGATTGAAGCATACTATTTGTTCTCTCCCTTTTGTCTTGTTTTGTTTCTTCTTTCTCGTGGTCTATTCCGTTGGTTATAATTCTTCTTTGCAACATGACTAATGTGAAAATATGTTTATTGTGAATGTATATGTAGAGCCTATATCAGACTGCATACCATCTAGGGAAGGGAAAGGAGGGGGAGAAAATTTGGAACTTAAAAGCCTGTGGAAATGAATGTTGCAAACCATAAATAAACAAACAAAAGGCTGGCTTCTGTGATAAGTCTACAGCCACACCAGAAAAATGAAACCAGTCCATTCACAAAATTTATTGCTAACGGTCTAATTCTTATTCAGTTGTTCAATTGTGTCCAACTCTTCATGATGCCATGGACTTGTCCATGGGGTTTTCTTGGCAAAGATAATGGAATGGTTTGCCATTTCCTTCTCCAGGGTGTCCCCATTTTACAGATGAGGAATTAAGGCAAAGAGGGTTTAAGTGACTTCCCCAGGGTCACACAGTTAGAAAATGTCTGAGTTCACATTTGAACTCAGATCTTTCTGACTCCAGGTCTGGTACTTTATCCACTTCACCACCTAGCTGTCTTGAAGGCCTAACAGTAGGATTAAATCTGGGGTGGGGGTGAGGTGGAGTCATCTCATCTTTGATCTCAAATGAATGGGAACATAGCTGCTGATGGTCTCTAGTTTGGTGGTATGTCCCCCTAGGCTTGAGTAGGTTGGGCTGGGGAATGGGATATCTGGCTTTGGTTTTCTGTTGGTCCCGCTGGTATAAGCATATGACTTACAAAGCAGCCTGAAGGTAGGATCTTTGATTCTCCCTTTACACAAAAAGATGTTTTTATCAGCCTTCCCTAAGTCTAAGATCTATACCATATGGAACACTCTAGGGCATAAAGGTCAAACTGAAATTTTGCTTCATTCTTTGTTTTCATAGTCCTTGGACCAAGAAGTATAAAGATACATTATTATTATTTTTTATTTTTGGAGGGGGAAAGGTAGGGCAATTGGGATTAAGTGACTTGCCCAAGGTCACACGGCTAGTTTTAAGTGTCTGAGTCTGAGGCCATATTTGAATTCAGGTCCTCCTGACTCCAGGGCCGGTGCTCTATTCACTGTGCCACCTAGCTGCCCCATAAAGATATATTATTGTCTGCCCACGAGTACGGGAGAGGAAAAGAGATCTGGGGATTCATAGTTTTGTCAACACAAAGCACAGCTGAAATCTGTTGAACCTCAGGGATTCAAGGCTAATGATAACCAAGAGAACAGTAAGTGAAGCAGAAAGGTCAAAACTCTGAGACGGACTGGACTGTTGCTTTTACCTGTAAAGGGAACTCCAGGGGAGAAAGCTGCCCCTGCTAATGCAGGTGGCATCTTCTTTACAACTTACTACCTGACTTGGCTAGAGACACAGTCAGTGCAGGTGAAAGAAGTACCCAGTGCTTCTGGCTTCAAGGATGGCTTTCTATCCACTACACTGAGCAAATCAAATCTATTCGGATTCCATGTCGTAATTGATTCTATTTTATATTACCACCAACATTTTGTTTAACTCCTTAAAGTCACATTGCTTTGTCTTTAAGTTCAGAAGTTTAAAAATTCAGCTGTCCTATAAATCACTTTTAATTGAAAGAAACCCATCATGTCTATACCATCAGGTTAACCAACAGAGGAAATCTGTTAGCCTTATACTACTAGTTATTATTGTGGGATGGAAGTGAGCTCAACAAATCAGCAATTTCCTGGCAACAAGATGGGAGGAGGGGTTGTTGCTAGCCTTGCATTTCTGATGTCCATCCAACCATACTGTTTTCCATACTTATATTTTTGACTTTTTAACCAATCATATTATTTTCCCCATCTATGATGCTGCCTTCTAATTTGGGGGTTTCTTCTTTTGTCTAGAAAGATTATCTCTTGGGGCAGAGCCAAGATCTCGTGTAGAAACAGGGCTTCCGTGTGGCTCTCGCTTCCACCTCCTCTAATACATGTAAAAAATGACTCTAAACAAACTTTAGAGCTCCAGAACCCACAAAGTGACAGGATATACACACACATATGTGTGTATATATATATATGTATATATATGCACATGTATACATACATATACATGTCTATATAGGAGGGTATATGGGCATATGAATACATATGTGTGTGTGTATATATGTGTACAGGTATACATAGAGGGCACAGGACCATTTGAATAGGAAGGGATGATACTTAAAAGGTGAAAGTGAGAGGTGGGAGAGGAATATAATGAGAAAAGATGGGGAGAGACAGAATGGGATAAACTATCTCATATAGAAGAGCCGAGGGAAAACTATTACAATGGAGGGGAAGAACAGGAAGGCAAAAGGGAATGGGTCAACCTTACTCTCATTGAATTTGGATTAGGGAGGGAATGACATACACACTAAATAGGGTATCTCACCGTATAGGAGAGTAGGGGGGAAGGGGATGAGAAGGGGGATGATGGACAGGAAGGCAGGCTAGGGGGGAGGGAAGTTGGAAGCACCCACTTTTGAAAAGGGACAGGGTTGGGGTGGCTAGGTGGTGCAATGAGTAAGAGCGCCGGGCCCAGAGTTGGGACGACCCAGGATCAGATCCGGCCTCAGAAAATGAGCACCCACACATAAATGACTAGCAGTGTAACCTTGAGCAAGTTACTTAACCCCAATTGCTTTAAAAAAAAAAGAAAGAAAGAAAGAAGAAAGAAAAGGGACAGGGTCAAAGTAGAGACTAGAACAAGTGGAGGGCGGGATAGGGTGGAGGGAAATATAGTCAGTTTTCCACAATATATCCCCTATGGAAATGTTTTCCATAGCTTCACATGTACAACCTATATTGAATTGCTTATCTTCCCAGTAAGGGTGGGTGATGGATGAGGCAGGAAGGGAAAGAATCTGGAATTCAAAGTTTTAAAATCAAATGTTTAAAAAATATATACATATTAATGTTTTTTTCACATGCAACTGGGAAATAAGATATGCAGGCACTGGGGCATAGAGATCCATCTTGCCGTACTGGAAAGTCAGAGTGGGGACATGGGGGAGGATATAGGAGAGAACAGATCAGGGGAGGGGATATTCAGTGGGATCGATGTTTTGGGGTGGTGAGCAGGGGAAAGATGGGGAGAAAATTTGTAACTCAAAATCTTGTGGAAATGAATGATGTAAACTAAAAATATAATAAAAATTGCTTTGAAACTAAAAAAAAAATACAATTAAAAAAAAGAAAAATGGAGGGCGGAGCCAAGATGGCGGAGTAGAAACAGCTCATCCAAGCCTCTCTGCCCCCAGATTTCCCCCAAACTATGTAAAAGGGGACTCTGAACAACTTCTGGAGCCCCAGCACCCACAGAACGACACAGAGAAGCTAACCTCCCGCTGAGGACAGCCCAGCAGCCCTGCAGGAAGGACCAGCGCAGAGGTCTGGGACCTGGCAGTGCGCAGAGCGCTGGAGCCGAGCCAAGCCCAAGTCCTCGTGAGCCGAGGTTTTAGCCCCAGGGCAGCACGGCCAGCAGCTGGCTGGAGGAACCCCAGAACACCAGGAGCTGTGGCGACTCCAGAATTATCAACATAGACATGCCTAGGACAAAGCAAGAGGTTAGTGTCCTATGGACTTTGGGACCAGTATTTGGGGAATGCGTCGGCTCCCTCCCCTGGGGGCTAGAAGCCACTGAGGAGACACGCCATTTTGTAGTTTTCAGAGGCAGCTCCGGCTCCCAGCCTACAAATCATGGGGAGATCCAGCGATCAGTCTTGGGGGGTAATCGCTCTTGCTTTAACCTCCCTGGATCTGGATTGTGATCTAGGGTGGAAGTCGTGGGTGGGTTTACAGCTTGCCAGAAACGGAAGTTGCCCCCCACACATTCGGGACGAAAATTCCTCTATCTGGCCTTAAAGCCATAGTGTGGCAACAAGCCCAAAAGTCAAGCAATTAAGTGGCAACATGCCAAGGCAAAGGAAACAGAAAAATGCAACCCTAGACTCCTATTTGGGGGCATAGAGCGGGAAAAGGACTGTGAGGTCAGAAGTCCTGCTCCAAAAGCCCCAGGGGAAAACATGAGCGGGTTGCAGGCCATAGAGGACCTTAAGAAGGACTTTAAAAATCAAATAAGAGAAGTGGAGGAAAAATTGGAAAGAGAAATGAGAAGGATGCAGGAAAAGTATGAAATGAGGGTCAACAGCCTGACTGAGGAAAACAACACCTTAAAAAATAGACTAGCTCAAATGGCAAAGGAGGCCCAAAAGGGCAATGAGGAGAAGAATGCCTTAAAAAGTCGAATTTGCCAGATGGAAAAAGAATCTCAAAAGTTCACTGAGGAGATTCATTCCTTCAGAGTTAGACTGGAGCAAATGGAAGCTAGTGACTTTATGAGAAATCAAGATGCTGTTAAGCAGATCCAAACAAATGAAAGATTAGAAGGCAATGTGAAATATCTCATGGGAAAAACCACTGACCTGGAAAATAGATCCAGGAGAGACAATTTAAAAATTATTGGACTACCTGAAAGCCATGATCAAAGAAAGAACCTAGAAATCACCCTTCAAGAAATTCTCAAGGAAAACTGCCCTGATGTTTTAGATCCAGAGGGCAAAATAGAGGTTGAAAGAATCCACAGATCACCTCCTGAAAAAGATCCCAAAAAGAAAACTCCCAGGAATATTATATCCAGGTTCCAGAATCCCCAGATCAAGGAGAAAATACTACAAGCAGCCAGGAAGAAACAATTTCAATATTGTGGAAACACAATCAGAATAGCCCAGGACCTGGCAGCTTCTACACTGAGGGATCAAAGGGCATGGAATATGATATTCCAGAGGGCAAAAGAACTGGGAATGAACCCAAGGGTCACCTACCCAGCAAAACTGAGTATTTTGTTTCAGGGGAAAATATGGTCATTCAGTGGAATAGAGGACTTTCAAGCATTCTTGAGGAAAACCAGAATTGAATAGAAAATTTGACATCCAGACACAAGAAGGAAGAGATGCCTGAGAAGGTAATCAGGGAAAAGAAATCAAAAGGAACTTATCAAAGTTGAACTATTTACATTCCTATATGGAAAAGCAATAACTGTGACTGATGATATCTTTCTCACTATGAAAATAATGGAAGAAGGGGGTGTGGTCATATGAATACATATGTGAATGTGTGTATATGGTTACAGTTATATATGGATAGAGGGCATAGGTTGAATTTGTTGGGAAGGGAGAATACTCAAGGGATGAAATTATGAGGTGAGAGAGGAAAGTGGCAAGAGGAGATGGGGAGAGACAGGGTAGGGTAAACTATCCCATGTAGGGGAAGTGGTTGCAAAGGAGGGGGAGAATAAGGAAGGCTAAAAAGGCAAAACCACATTCACAATGAATTTGGTTCAGGGAGAAAATGACATACATACTAAATGGGATATCTCAACCTGCAGCAGGATAGGGGGAAGGGGGATGAGAGGAGGGATGATGGATGGGAGGGCATCCTTGGGGGGAGGGAGGTTGGAAGTACCCACTATAGAAGAGGGACAGGATCATGTAGGGAATGGACCAGGTGGGGGGTGGGATGAGTGGGAGGGAATTATAAGCAGCCTTGTACAATATATCTACTATGATAATGTTTTGCATAGCTAGACATGTACAACATATACTGAATTACTTATCTCCCAAGAGGGAATGGGTGACAAGGGAGGAAGGAAATGGATCTGAAATTCGAGGTCTTAACATTAAATGTTTCAAATATATATAAATACTATTATTAATACTCTTTTGCTTGTAATTGGGAGATAAGATGTGCAGGCATTGGGACACAAAGATTCACCTTCCTCTAATGGAAAAGTCGATGGGGGTATGGGAGAAGGTATGGGAGAGAGCAGATTGGAGGAAGTGATATCTTGTGGGACTACTATTCTGGGAGGTTGGGTAGGGGAATAATGGGGGGAAAATGATTGTAACTCAAAATCTGGCGGAAATGAATGATGTAAAACAGAAGTTAATAAAGCATTTGTTAAAAAAAAAAAAGAAAAAAGAAAAATGATCTGTCAGCCCTCACTAAAGGTCTTTGGCTTGCTGAGGAGCTGAAAGACCCCTTTTATTGGTAACTGCTAGCCTAACCAATAAAGTGATCATGCTTGAAGATCTCTGCCTCAGTTTACCATAATGGAAAACTTTGTTTATATTGTTAGACTCCATTGATGAGTTGATTAGTTTTTCTGAACTGCTTCTTTATTTTATTTGCTTTTTACTTTTTGTTACAAGGGATAGTTAGTTCATGGAAGAGAGGAGTTGAAAAAGATTTATTTAGAAGTGAATGTAATATAAAAACAAATGACATTAATAATTTTTTTTAAAAAAGGTCTGGTCCCCAGCACAAACAAAACCAATCTAACTTAAATCAGAAGAGAGGTAAGCAAATAAGGGGAAAAAACTACAGTAAGTTACTCTGAAAAAGGATTCATTTCTAAGATACATGAGGAACTAATTCAAGGTTATAAGAATAAGAGCCATTCCTCAACTGATAAATGGTCACAGGCTATGAGTAGGCAGTTTTTAAGAGAAAAAAATCCAATCTATCATATGAAAAAATGCTCCATATCACTAATAGAGGAATGCAAATTAAAATTCTGGAGTTCCACCTCACACACATAAGATTGGAAAATTTGACCAAAAAAAAAAAAAAAGGCAGGGGTGGCTAGGTGGCGCAGTGAGTAGAGTGTCAGCCCTGGAGTCAGAAGGACCTGAGTTGGGATCTGGCCCCAGACACTTAACACACACACAACACAAAAAACCTAGCTGTGTGACCTTGGGCAGGTTACTTAACCCTAATTGCCCTCAAAAAAAAAAGCAAAAAAAAAAAAAGGCAAATGCTGGAGGGGATATGGGAAGTCAGGGACGTTAAATCCTGTTGGTAGAAGTGTAAACTGGTCCTGCCATTCTGGAAAGGAATTTGGAACTATATCCAAAAGGCTACTCAAGTGGGCATATTCTTTGACCCAACAATACCACTACTGGGTCTCTACCCCAAAGAAAGAGGAAAAGGACCAATACAGAAAAAATATTTTTATAAGAGTTCTTTTTATATTGACAAAGAATTGGAAATTGAGGAGGGGTCTGTCAATTAGCAAGTGGCTGAACAAGTTATGTTATATGTGATGAAATTCTATTGTGCTGTAAGAAGTGACGGAATGGATGTTTTCAGAGAAATTTGGGAAGACTTGTATGAATTGATGCAGAGTGAAGTGAAGAGAACCAGGAGAACAATTTATACAATAACAACAATATTGCCAAGACAAAAAACTTTGAAAGACTTAGGTACTCTGAGCAATACAATGGCCAACTACAATTCGGAAGGACTCAGGATAAAACATGCTACCCATCTCCTGATAGAGGTAACAGACTCAGAGTGCAGGCCAAGACATTTTTTTTTGGCCGTGGCCAATACTAGAAACTGTTTTGCTTGACTATACTTTAGTAACAGGGATTTTGCTTTTCTTGCTTTTTTAACAAGAAGAAAAGGTAAGAGAATATAGACCTGAAAATCAAATTTAATTTAAAAAGAAAAGATTAAGTAGTAATTGCCTGATTGACTAAAAGAAAACTTTTTTGAAGGTTAAAATTGTTTTTCAAACTTTATTTATTTATTAAAAAATTTTAAAGAAGACATGAATCCTAA
>WOXC01005985.1:0-51335 GCA_011680675.1 Gymnobelideus leadbeateri | reverse complement strand
TCCAACAATTACGTTCATTTACCTGCGCACTGGAGGCATTTTTTAATATTTGAAAATGTAACATATTATTTTGTGGGTGACAGCAAAACTATTTGGGATTTTTAGAAATTCCAAGACATTGACTATGGAAACACAGCACACAAAGTATCCTTTGCTGTTCAAGCAAACAAAGATGGAAGACAATGACAGTGGTTTTTTCCAATAGTAAATACAATTCTGTCATATTGTATAATGAGCTTTTACATATCTCTATCTATCTCTATCTATCTCCTTCATTTCTTTTTGGTAATATAATAGTAACAGTGTTACTTTTCTTTCATACCTTCTCCATGGGTGACCGATGTGGCCTTTTTTGCTACAAGCTCTCCTTTAGGCCCTAAATCATGTGTCTATACCCTGATTTATCTGTCTCCCTGTGCTGACATGAACTCAAAAAGGACTCTAGGATTTTAAAAATGTTTCTCCATTAGGGTTTGGTCTGGTGATTTTCTAGTTCTATTTAGAGGAGTGCGAGGGCAAAATTTCTCAACACATTGCCCTCTGTTTTTCGCCTATATTGGACCCAGGCATGCATGCTCATGCATTTTCATTTTGAAATTTTATTTTTAGCTTTTAAAATATAAATGATTTTTGTATTTCTTTCTTTTTAAATTTTGGGTTCCAAATTCAATCCCTCACTACATCTACTATCTACATTGGAACTGTTACCTGGAAGCCTATTCCCTTGTGCCTGACCACAAGTGCTCCTCTCTGCTCTGGAACTGCAAATCAGAACTGTGTGTGGGCATTGAAGTTGCCAGTGAGCACCAGGTGCACCCAATGCCAACAAAGGATCCACTGTAATCTCTTTACAAGTCTGACTTCATTACTATCATCACTGCCCTGTGAACTCCTCCCCATTTCACTGTTGCTGCTGGGACCTTGATCTTCAAAACCCACTGCTGGGATTGTTGCTGGACTCAACAGCAGGTTAACACCCTCAGTGTTTCCTCCTAATGTCCTAAACTGTCTTGAGCTGGAAAAATGTCCTACTGTGACTTTCATTTGGCCCTGCTGAGATTCCATAGACAATTTACAAGAGACATAATCCAAGAGATCATTCTTATTTTCATTTTTTACTTTAGACTATTTTTTTGAGATGTAAGAAAATTGAACCAAACACTACAACACAAAGTGTTTCAAGAACAAAAGACCACAGAGTCCTATACCAACACTCTCCACAGGAGTAATGGTCAGTAACTACTCTGTCTGCTCCTGCTACCGTGGAGATCAAACCAAACAGGTGCTTTATGACGTCACCCACTCAAAGAATGAGCTGTTGGGAGTGTGGCTCAATGATGGGTCGCTTAGGTTATGGGACCCATCACAGTTACATAGTTTCAAAATTAACATTTTCTTACAATAACCATTTCATGGAGATAAAAAGGTTTTTGTTTTTGTTTTGTTTTGCTTTGTTTTATTTGTTTTCATTTTTTCCCAAATGCTTTATTAACTTCTTGATTACATCATTCATTTCCACCAGATTTTGAGTTACAATTTTTTCCCCATTTTTCCCCTACCCACCAACCCAGAATAGCAGTCCCACAGGATATCCTGTTATCCAATCTCCTCTCTCCCATATCTTCTCCCATACCCCCTTCATCTTTTCCATTAGGGTAAGGTAAATCTCTTTGCCCCAATGCCTGCCTGTGTTATCTCCCAATTACATGTAAAATAGTATTAATAATAGCATTTATATATATTTGAAACATTAAATTTTAAAACTTTGAATTCCAGATCCATTCCCTTCATCCCTTGTCACCCACTCCCGCTGGGAAGATAAGCAATTCAGTATATGTTGTACATGTATAGCTATGCAAAACATTACCATAGTAGATATATTGCAAAAGACTGGCTATTTTTCCCTCCCACCCATTGCACCCCCCACCTGGTCCATTCCCTACTTTGATCCTGTCCCTCTTCTATAGTGGGTTCCTCCAACCTCCCCTCCCCCCAGCATGCCATCCTCTCCATCATCCCTCCTCTCATCCCCCCTGCCCCCTACTCTCCTGCAGGGTGAGATATCCCATTTAGTATATATGTCATTCTCTCCCTGAGACAAATGCAATGAGAATATTGGTTTGCCTTTTTGCCTTCCTGTTCTTCCCATCCCCTGCAACTACTTGACCTTGCTTCTTCTACATGACATAGTTTACCCAACCCTATCTCTCCCCATCTCCTCTTGCCCCATTCCTCTCTTACCTCTTATCTTCACCCCTGAAGTATCATCTCTTCCCACCAAATTCGACCTGTGCCCCCTATCCATGTATAACTGTAAACATATATACACACATTCACATATGTATTCATATGCCCTTATACCCTTCTTCAATTAGTTTCATACTGAGAAAGGTTTAATCAATCACACTTATTGTTTTTCCATGTAGGATTGTAAATAGTTCAACTTTGATAAGTTCCTTTTGATTTCTTTTCCCTGATTACCTTCTCAAGCATCTCTTGCTTCTTGTGTCTGAATGTCAAATTTTCTACTCAACTCTGGTTTTTTCCTCAAGAATGCTTGAAAGTCCTCTATTCCATCAAATGACAATATTTTCCCCTGAAACAAAATACTCAGTTTTGCTGGGTAGGTGATTTCTATTTCAGCTAATGAAAGCAATTTCTGGTATGTCCCCAATGTACTAGCGATATATTCTGAAGTTTTTGTAGGTATAGTGTTTCAAAAAGAGAAATTTGGGCTATTAACCTAAGAATCTCTAAAGCTACAACACATCCTTTTAGCTTTTGAAGGCCACATATAAATTGTGTGTTTATGTGTGTGTGTATGTGTTTGTGTGTGTTTTAATCATACTTACTTCTGAAAAAAAACCTTTTATACACACACACACACACATGCATAACTGTGGCTGCTTCCTGAGATCTAGGCCCACAGATGGTGGGGGGACCAGGCAGCTGACTAGAGGGGCACTTGCAGGCATCACTTTGCTGCAGCTGAGGCAGGATTCTCTTGCTTTGCCCTGCTTGGATCTGGGCCAGAGATTTGGGTGGTGTTCCTGGACTGAGGAGCACTGGCGGGGTAGCTGGCAGGGGAGAAGCAGTCCTCCTCACAGTTCTGAAGCAGATGCCTAGAAGAAGCTCTGATAAGAGCTACACAAAACCCCAGAAATTTGGGACACAACACTCTCCACTCTGGATGCAGAGTTGTACTATGGCAAAGGGTCCAAAAGTCAAGTAATTGGCAGGCAAGATAGCACATAGAGGAAGAGACATCAGAGTATAAAAGTGTTTTTTTGGTGACAAACAAATTTTAAAAAAAAAACAAACAATTGGGATTTTTAGAAATTGAGTTAAGCCAATGATGAAAACACAGCCTGCAAAGTATTATTTGTTCTTTAAGCAAACAAACATGAAACACAAGGGGTATGCTTTTAGAATCAAGTATAATTGTCACATGGTGTAATGAGGTAGTTTTTTCACACCAAAAGAAGAGTAATAGTGTTTGACGGCTGCAAACATTTTCAGAGAATGAACACCTGTTCTGACCACTTCATTCTAACCAATGAGAAAACTGAAGCCCCCAAAATTTATGTGATTAATTCATAGTCAGAGAAAGCAGACCCATCACAAGCAGAGGCAAGGACTTTCTACAATTCTACCCTGAATAATTACACTCCAGGTAGTGAGTGACAAAAGTCAAGACCTTGTAACAGATGAATATAGAGAGAGATGCCCAGTGTCTCCATTTTGTAAAATGGAATAACAGGGATTTTATATATTATTTTCCCCTTTGCAACAGCATCCACTCAATTCTTCTGAATTTTTATATATATATTCAAAGCCAATTGTAATGAAGAAAAAAAGGTAAAGTAAAAGCTCACCTGCCTCCTGTTGTACAAACTTTCTTCAGCTGTTACTACCTGATTAGTTATATTAATATCAACTTCCACATTGATCATGGGAGAAATCTCAGGTTTTTCAACAATGATAAAGGGTTCAAATAAGAACAGCCAAATAATTTAGAGCACTAAGAAGCGTCAAACTATTCCGTAAAACAATAGCTTTTTAAAGAGTTGTTGAGTGGATGAATTAGTAGAAGAAAGTAGAAAAATGAGAATTCTTTACTCTGATGTAGTGCTGTTTTTGACAATAGAAAAACACCAGCAGAAATTGATTAATTCTCAATTATTTTTTATCTAATTTATTAGTTTAGTTTTAGTTAACAAGATTCAATTCCATAGTTCCTTGATCTTCAAATTTTCTTTACCTCCCTTCCCCTAGCGCCCACAACAGCATATAGTCCAGTATAGGATCTGCAAATACATTCATATTAGACATTAGTCCAATTTCAAAGGCGTATTGTACTAGGTGGGATGAAAAACGGTAAAGAAGAAATAAAACCAAACAACGAAAGGAAGAAGATTAATTAGTTTGCTTCCATCAAGATTCAAGCTCAGTTCTTTCTAGTTATATCTCTGGATGTTGCAGTGCATGCATGCATTGTTCTTAAATATTCATCAACATTCATCTCTACAGTGAGTTCAAATTGAAGAGTATCCAACTCTACATGATTAGGTGATTTCTTTGCAAGGGCAATTTCTCCAAGTGGGACATGTGAAGAACTTTCTCTAGATTAGGCTGATATTGGTAACAATCTATTTCACTCAGAATGGCTGGGTGCATATGAACATTTCTAAATGATGTATGTGTATATATATATATATATATATACACATATGTATATTAGTATTTGTATTATATGAATATACAATGAAATCTGCAACTGTGATAATAATTTCAATAAATTTCTCAGCCTCTGAGTAAACAGAAAGCATGGCCTTCTCCATATTTTCTATATACTGCTGTCACAAGCTTCCCCAAATAAGAAATAAAATCATTGAAATGTAAGTCCTACTTTCAAAATTGCATAGATATAATAATGATAGTTGGAAAAGGACCCGTTTCGTAATTATTTTTTACTCCTACAAAAGGAATCCCCATTGATTGTGGGAGAATTAGGTCATATGACTCCAAAACTTATTTTCACTTTCTGAATTTATATCATATTGAACCTCCTCTGTAATTTCCTTGACCCTTTACTTGAATTGGCACAAAGATGTTGACAAAACCAATTGGGAATCTTAGAATACATGGAAGATGAAAATGTAGCGAGCCCAAGCAGTACAACTTACCTACATTTTTTAAAAGTTCGGCAATCAGTGAACAGGCATGTTCTGCTGAAAAGTTCCCACACTATCCTAGATTGCTTTGGATTCCTAGACAGGGACAGAATGGGAATAACAGGCCACCACTGGAAAGGAGGCCAGAAAGAAAGAAGCCAGTCAGTGGGACACCCTCATTGTAATCCTGAAAAGATTAAAGCCATCTGGAATTTAAGGGATTCACCCAAAGTTACCCAAAATTGGGAACAATGTTCCTAAGCTGCACTTCTGGATGGAACGATTACAGGAGTGGAGAAAGCTTGATGGAACCCTGATCCAAACCCCAAGGGCGGTCTCTGTCTGAACCATCCATCATTCACCCCCTTCCACCTAGGCTGAAAATGAGGGTGCCTTTTGCTGTTCTGCTGACATCTTCCCTGGATTCGTTCTGAAACAATTTACCTAGTCTCTCTCTACTCTGCACATTTTAGCTACTTTAGAGAATATCTGCATGTGCCTCTGTGTGTGCACATGTGCATATGTTTAAATAAGGTGTGAAGAATAAAGTGAGCAAACTCTATTCAGCTCTGTTCCGGAATAGAAAGCCCCTGGACTCATTCCAGGTAAGTGACCACACCAGGTGAGAGTCTGTTACAGGCCCCCAGGTGCAGGGACAGGGCGTTCCCGGCGGACACAGGGCTTGGGGCGGCTCCCAGGGGTCACGTGAGCACCACTCAGACCATCCAGTCAACCGCCCTCAGTGCTTGCTCCTACCTGAGTATCCCTGGATCCGGGCCTGAAACTGGCTCCAGCAACAGGCCAGACCCGCATGTGGATCTGGAGGCCCGGCACAGCCACTGCCACCCGGGGGCCTCGGACCCCCACCGTCTGCCCTTGATGCTCCTGCGCCTGAGCAGAGACCCCCAGAAAGACTGCCCAGGAGGGGGCGGCAGCCCGGAGTGCAGGGGGCCTAAGGGTTGCAGGTGGGTGGCTAGACCCGGAGCCAGAAGGCGGAGGAAAGGGGCACACCCCGCCGGAGCTCAGCCGCTCTGGCCTGGAGCAGCAGCAGCCGAGCTAAGCCTGGCAGGTGGGTGCTGAACCCAGACCCCCATCCCCTGGAGGTGGCCCGGGATGGCCCACGCTGTCCTGGAGGCTTCGGTGCTCGCTTCCCAGCCCCGATCCTCCTTGCCAACAAAGTGCGGAGGAAGGTCTGGTTGCGGGAGTACCCACCCCCACGCCCCCCGCCATCGCGCATGCGACCCTCTGCCCAGGCCCCAAGGCAGGGGTGGAGGTGAGGTGCAGAAGAGCCTGCAGCCCATCTGAGGTTCCCAGGCCTCTTGCCTCTGCAGCTACCTCCAGAAGGGCCACCAGAAGGGGCAGTGCAGGGATATCCTCAGGCTCAGGCCCGAAGGGGTGTCCACGTGCCGGTGGGAGCGCCTCCCCCGCACCCTCCCCCAGTGGCCCCAAACCAGAAAGCCGGGGGAAAGCGAGAAAAGAGGGGGACAGTGGGACCAGGGCCCACCCAGGTGTGGATGGGGGAGGGGGACCTAAGACCTTTTCCTAAGTAGTTTTGGGTTTGTTTTTCCCTTCAGTCTTACTAGGGACCGCAGCTGGACATCTAAGAAGAGCCATTGGCACCTGGCTTCTCTCTGGGATGCTGTGGCCATCCTGGCGCCTGGACTGTGGCCCTTCCCTGCTGCTTGATCTTCCTGAGACCAGGCTCCCTGCTTAGCGTTTCCAGTCATTCTCCTAAAGCCAGGTCTGACCTAGTCCCTCTCAGAGTACAGTGGTTTCCTTTCTGTTGTCTTCTGCTGCCCTTCCTAACCTACTTTTCTAGCCTTCTCCCACCTACTCTCACAAACCTTTGATGGAGAGTTACTGGCCTTCTTGCTCTACCTCCAAGAAGGAGGTCTGTCTCTCCCAGCTAGGGGCCTTTTCTCTGCTCTCCCCCAACACCGGAATGCTCTCCCTCCTCACCTGGACGTCCTGGCTTAGCTAGCTTCCCTTAACTCACAGCTACAATCCCAACCTCCACAGAAAGTCTCTCCCCATCCCTCAGTTCCATTGGGTTCTCTCTCCATTATTTCATTTTGATCCTGTATGTTACCTTTGTTTTTCCTGGTTCTTTACATGCTGTGTCCTGGTCAGATTGTAAGCGTCTTGAGGACAGGTACTATGTTTTCTCTGTCTTGGTATGCCCTACATTTAGCACTGAGCTGGACACACCTTAGGTGATTCACTGAAGTTTACTGACTGCAGTCACTCACTCATGAGGATGAAAAAACACACATGCTCAAATCTTCATGACAAGTTTCCTCACATTTCATTTCTTGGGGATTTTCCCCAATTTTCTGGAACTAAAACATGATAAGATACTGCAGCCTGTGGATGCTGTGTCTTCTGAGACTTGTTTTCTGGATTCAGCCCTGTTTCAGAGAAAAAATAGGGAAGAATAAAATGATGTCCTTGAGGCAGAGATCCTTAAAGACATGTTAAAAAGAATCCCCAGTGAATCCCCAATGAAGGGCAGAGAACATCACAGAAGATGAAGTTGTGAGAACAAGACAAGTTTGAGTTTGTCAGAGAACATGCATGTGTGGAAGTGTTGAAACAAGATGTTGTTGAAACATATACATGATGTGTATACACAGATTTGTGTGTCTTGCAAGATGTGTGACCATGCTGTCATTTGGAATTTGGAGTCTCCTGCTACTCCTATTTGTCTTATAAAGCACCAAATTCTAAGAATCCAAAGCACCTGTGTGAACATGTTGTAATGGTAGCAGGGATTTGAAGATCTTTCCTGCCCCTGTCAGCAAAAAGGTACTTAGCACCTTGTTTCTTTCTTTCTTTCTTTCTTTTTTCTTTCTTTCTTTCTTTTTTCTTTCTTTCTTTCTTTCTTTCTTTCTTTCTTTCTTTCTTTCTTTCTTTCTTTCTTTCTTTCTTTCTTTCTTGCTTGCTTGCTTGCTTTCTTGCTTTTTTTCTCTCTCTTTCTTTTTCTTTTGCTTTTTGGAGGGTAAAAGGGTATGGAAATTGGGGTTAAGTGACTTGCCTGAGGTCACATGGCTAGTTTTTGTATTAAGTTTCTGAGGCAGGATTTGTACTCAGGTCTTCCTAACTCCAGAGCCAGTGGTCCATTCCCTGTGCCACCCAGCCACCCCTAGCACATTGTTTCAAGTTCATGTTTCTGTCAAGTATTAAGATCCACAGCTTGTCAACCACACAGGATGGGGAAGGTGCTGATGAAACAGGAAGGGGAAGAATAGGGAGGAGTTAATACCATAGAAAGGAAACCCCAAGCTGGAGAGGTAGAATTGCTGAGAGAAAGAGAACTGCTAGGACCTTGAGAATTCCTAAGAAATGCTATGAATTGAGAACAGAACTTGTGGTGGCAGAATGAAGAACTGAGAAGTGAGAAGACTTGAGAAGATCTGAGAAGTGTGCAGACAGGAGAAATGGGAGAAAGCATGACTTTGGTGCCGGTACTTTGTTTTGATGATTCTCTGTCAAATTCAAATGTTGATAGAGGACATTGCTGTTGTTACAGAAGTCCTGAGACCTCCCTGCTGGTTCACAAGCCTTGAAATAGTATTTTCTTGCTATATGTTTACAGAAATCTTGGAGGAGGGTCTTACTGACATTTTCAGAGGTCCTGCGACAATACTGGTGAGTTCTATTGATTCCTCAGACCTTGTTGTTGGGTCTATGTTGATTTCACAAGCAGAAAGGGAATTGATGAAGATGCCAGGCAATGTTCATGAATGTTATTGTGGTTTTATTAAGATTTGTCTTCCCAGGAACAGAAACTGTGAAGGACTTGAGGTGGATTAGACACTGTGAGCTTCAGTATGGAACAGGAACTCCACAAGTTGCTGGACAAGGAACAGAGAGCTGTCTGCCTTAGCTGTCTGCCTTTGACCTCAGGTGACAGTTGGAGAGATCCAGGCAGGAGCTGGGACCATGGAAGAGGAACGATGGAATCTGAAAGCCTCCCTCAAGGCAAGATGAAAAGACCTCTCCTTGGGTCCTTAATGCTGACTGAGAAGATCATGATTTACTGTGGCCTAGGGGTGGAGAACTTCAACCTTTACATTTAGATGATTGATTTAAGGTCTCCTCCAATTAAGATGAAAGGAGACTTTTTGACTGAAGAGATTAAGACAAGGTGACCTAGGGGTGGACAACTTTGACCTTTGTACTTTGAGATTGAATTAAGGACTTACTCAATGATTGAGTTACTAAATGAATGTACTTTGTTTAAAATTATGTGACCACTATTGTGAAAACTATGTGGCCATTTCAGTGATAAATTGTCATGCTGTAAAATTGTGAATACTGTACTTTGATTTCTGTAAATGTTTTGTCTTAGTTTGTTACTGAATAAATAGAGAGTTCACTATAGTGTGTAATCAGAACCTTAAAACTGTTCACAGCAGCAGTCTTCTGGAAAGCTGCTCATGCTTGGCTTTACCCATGTCCACTGACAAATCAGATGGGGATATAAGGATTCCAGAAGAAGGAATTACTTCCTTTTTCCATCAAGATAAACACATGGGATAGTTCAGTGACTATGAAGTCATCAATACCAACAAGTGCCCCAAATGGCATTAACATGCCAAAAATAAAAATGAAAATACATTTCAGCATCACATAAAACAGCCTTTTCTTTTTGTTCTTTTTTCTGATTCCTCAATATGCAAGAGAAACATCTGAAATTCAAGGTGAAGAAATGATTTGTTTTCATGCATATCCTCTCTTTTATGTATAATATAATCAAATTATGAATAAATGTTGCATCTCAGGGGTGGACTAGCTTTAAGTAAAGAAAATAAGATCTCGATATCTCTATGTCAACAGGTTATATGTGTTTGAATGTGTATATGAATTATGTGTATGTAGGTGTGAATGTATGCATGTGCAAGAATCATTGTGTCTAAATGTGCATATGTGTGAATGTATTTTCTGCATGCATGTGTTCTTTTGTTTTATGATTAGATGGGTATGTGGGTGAATATGTATGTGTAAATATGTGTATACATATGGGGATAAGTATATGTGTGAATTTGTATATGCGGTATGGCTGGGTGTTGTATGTGTATATATATAAAGATGTGTATGTGTGTAGGTATATGTCTGTTGCATGAGGGTGTATGTTTGTGTATCGGGTCTTTGTCTTGGTTCATATCTGTGTGTCTATGTTAATGGCAAACATTTTTATTCTGTTGAAAGAGTTCTCTTCTCCTCAAAAGGAAATTCTTAAATTTTGGCCAGTTTTTTCAATAGGCTCATTTTCAATCTGGTGGTCATTTTTTCTGCACATGACAACAAGGTCTTCCTGGACATTCCCTTCTTTAGTCCTAATGAGGAAATCGAGCCCTAGAGAGGTTAAATGACTTGACTGATGTTACATTCATAGTGAGAAGTGGCAGGGCTTGGGTTTGGACACAGATCAGTCCTCAGAATTCTCATCCAGTATTCTTTCCTCAGTATCATGGCTCATTTGAGAACAACATGAACAAATGATTTCTAGAGAATAATTTTCTTAGACTAAGAGAACTCTGCAACAAAGAGTAAAACTGATGTGGTTCTACAAGTTGTTATATGGGCTTTTTTCAGCTTTCTGACTCTTCATGACACCTTTTGGAATTTTCATGGCAAAGATACTAAAGGGGTTTGTCATTTCCATCTCCAGCTCATTTTACAGATTAGGAAACCTTTGCAAGTAGGTAAAGTCACTTGCCCAGGATCACACAGCCAATAAGATTCTGAAGCCAAACTTGAACTCCAGGCCTGGCACTCTATCCACTGTGTGACCTAGCTGTTGTCCAGGTGCCAAACCGTCAATATTAAGTCACAAAAGATTGTTTTCATCAGTAAAATTTTGTTATTGGTGCACAAAGATCTTACCGAAAGAATGAAAAGAGTCTGTTCTTTCTACTGATTTTCCCTTCATCACTTTTTCTCTCTAGGAGCAAGAAGAATTCAGTGAGTAAAACTCTAAAAATATCCAAATGGTATTTACTAGATACAGTTGCCATCTAGAGCTGGCTTTCTCTTAAATCATGAAACTATTCAAATCTATGACTTAAACAGCATTCCTCCCTGTCCTAATCATCCATGATCTATATGTCAAGGCAGTCCTTGTCCCCTCCTTCTCCAGGAGCACCTGAACACCAAAATAAAGCTAGATTTGAGCACTCCAAGTACTAATTGGTCACCAAAAACTCAAGCAGCCTAACTTCCAATTAATGATGTTATCTAAACCATACTCAGCATAAGCACTCTAAGATATGCCAGCTGAGGTGAATCACTTGTGCTCAAGAATATTCCTTATTTAGCTAGTTAATCCCTTAGGGAGAACTGGGTGGATTCACAATACCACACACAAGTGCCCATAAGTGAGGGCACTGAGAATAGAATCCAAGTTTCACTAAACACCTTTTGTAAAGGTTGCTGTCTCTCTAATAACTGGTATAGAAGCCTGGTGCATTTTATACATCAACAATGGTGTAGCTCAGATAACAGTCACCAAAAATCCTCCCAATAAAGGTATTCTTTCAGAGGTCTAGGCTTTAGAAGCTGATAGATGGCCTAGTGTATAAAACACTGGTGGTGGAATTAGGAAGATCTAAGTTCAAATTCAGCCTCAGACACTTAATTAACTATATGTCCATGGGTAAGTCACTTGGCCTATCTAAGGCTATTTTCCACATTTGTAAATTTAGAATAAAAACAGAATCATAACCTTAAAGTTTTACATAATTCTTAGTGATTATTGTTATCAGAGGTTTTTACAGCCCTTGTTGCTTCCACAAGGGATGTCCTGTCAACTCTTTAAGTCAATTACAAGTAAATCACAAAGGATCAAGGTACTGAAAGTTCCAAAGCTTTCTATGTCATTTTCATGTAACTCAGGTTTTCCTTCCCCTGTGGAATTAAAGTCTATTCAGGAAACATGTATGACACATAGACTCTCCTAAGAGGGCTAAGGAAGGAAAGATGAATAAGGTCACATCCTTTACACTCTCTCAAGCAACTGACATTTTACTAGTACAATAATGCTATGAATAACATTTTCTCTGAGTAATCTACGAAAGTCTAGTTAATACATTTTGTAATTGAAGAAAAGTATCCAGAGGACCTTAGACTCCAAGACAAAAGTAAAGATGCTATTATTGCTCTAACTGATTTGGGCCACCATAAGTTGCCAAATCCCTAGTTTTAGGGGTACAAAGTTAGGATAATGTAGCAGCAACTCTTGGGTCATCTACAGAGAGAGACTCTTGTGACAGAGAAGTAGAGTGGCCTTTCGAGGTTCCAAGACTTGGATTGTCTATGTTGAATGGACCTAAGTTGGAGATTAACTATGATTAGGTATTATTCTTTTACAAGGGGATTTGCTCAAAGAAAGTCATTTTGAAAACATTCCCTAGATTTCCCTGCCTTTGGTAAGAATGTATTGCACTAAAATCAGTTTTAATCTCAACAGTTAAATCAGCCAGAATAAAAGGAAAAAGAATCTCACCAATCTTTATGGGTATGGGGTCTTCCTCTATATTTGGTACTGGGCCCAGCTTGATCTTCCTACAATAGCAAGTAAATACATTTAAAATGAAATTCTGGTTTTAAAATGACAAATAACCTAGCCATGTGACCTTGGGCAAGGTACTTAACACCAAATGCCCCCCAAAAGCAAAAATAAATAAATAAATAAATGAAATGACAAATAAGCAGATCTATAATTTTGGAAAAGGAATTTGCAATAATCTTTCTTTCAATCCATCTAGAAAGTCCCCAGAAGAAGAATCCAATTCATAGTGTGAGTGGTACCGGCCTTATATCTCTAAGAATTTTCTTTTTCACTTTCTGGACATATGTTTACCGTATCATGGAAGTTGTCCTTTTCATTGGAGATATCATAGGCTTTTGTCAGTATTGACCAACAACTTTTACAAATTCAAAGATGTTTCTAAGGAAGAGATAACCTAAAGTGTACTACTTAGTATCAAAAAGGAAGAGAAAAGTTGAAAGGGTTCTTTCTGATGTCAGGCATCACTCTGGCATAGAGTGTAAAGAGCTTAGCTTTTACAGGCATTGACAAAATGGTGATAGTCAAGAGCTGGATGGCCAACCACAAAGGAAGAAGCCATGGAGTCTGACCCTCTCATTGTCATAATGAGAAGACTGAAGCCCAGATGAGTGAAGTTACTCACCAAAAGTTACTCAGGGAGTAATTTCTTACATATTTGCTTACTGTTTGAAAGTTCAAAAAGTTCATCATTTTATCTCTCTTTGCTCTCAGCCTCTGACACTATAATAATTGGCGAAGATGTCCCAGTTGCTATGGTAGAGGAGGTTTCCTCATCTGGGAGCTCTTGTTATCATTACAGTCACACTTTCCATCACAGGCAGTGACCTCAGTTCTGTCTTTACACCTACCTCCCCTCCTTTTCCTTGCTTACCAAGTTCATCCCTTTTGTAAGATGGGTTAGAACCTATACAAAAACTGTTCTTAATTGTTGAATCCTTGCCTATGAGAAAGGAAGCTAAACCAATCACACATGCCTGAGCAGATGCCTGTCTCTTAGTATAAAATATTTTCTCCATCTCGAGTAAATTTTATACAATGTTCTTGAGCTTACCTCAATAAAATTACCATAGGAGTAAAGTGTGCTTCTGGAACAAGATAATTCTATGGGTAGCAATACCCCCAGCCATCATTTCTTTCTTTCTCCTGCTTTGATTAAAAAAAGCCCAATGTTGTACTTCTGATTGCTTCCCTAGAGTTGATTCTGTACATTTTGGCTTGTCGACCATGATTCTACTTGATAAATTGTAGGGACCTGAGAGAACATCTAGCTTGGCAAAGATTTCCAGTAACAAGATTCTGCTATTGTAAATGCACTTTCATGTTCTACACTTAAATCTCCATTTATATTTATGGACATGACTAAAACATAAAATATATCTAATGTGTGGATATGCCATTTTGGGAAAAAACAAAAACTACTCTATGTAAAAATATTTTCCACAGTGGTATGGCGCTTGGGTTGATAGATCAATTTGATTGGTGGAAACAGTTCATATCTTTTTAAGAATATTTTAACTTTCAGAACCAACAATTATGTTCATTTACCCGGGCACTGGAGGCATTTTTTAATATGTGAAATTGAAACATATTAGTTCGTGGGCTAAAACAAATCTATTTGGGATTTTTAGAAATTCAAAGACATAGACTATGGAAAGACTGCCCACAAAGTATCCTTTGCTGTTCAAGCAAACAAAGATGAAAGTCAATGACAGTGGGTTTTTTCC
Source organism: Gymnobelideus leadbeateri (assembly GCA_011680675.1). Taxonomy (NCBI): domain Eukaryota; kingdom Metazoa; phylum Chordata; class Mammalia; order Diprotodontia; family Petauridae; genus Gymnobelideus; species Gymnobelideus leadbeateri. Next base: position 36,864 of record WOXC01005985.1, on the reverse strand, counting down.
AAAAGTAAATACAATGTTGCCATATTGTAGAATGAGGTTTTATATATCTCTATCTATCTCCATCTATCTAATCCCTTCATTTCTTTTTGGTAATAGAATAGTAACAGTGTTACTTGTCTGTCCCACTACTTCATTGTAACTAATGAGAAAACTGTATCCATGGTAAGTTATATAACTTACTAATAATCAAGCAGGAAATAAGGGCCCATGACTAATTCAGGGAGAGGAGGGGACTTTATGCAATTCTACATACACACATTCCCTGCAGAGGTTGCACAGGTACAAAGATATATATAAACCAGGTTCAAGTGCAGCCCAGCTTCAGTATATGTGTGTATGTATTTGTATCTGTGCCTGAGTCTCTCTGTATAATCCACTTCCCAGATCTCTACCTGCTTTTAAAAACTAAGCTGAAAGACGAGGTGAGGTTGTAAACTTTGTTATTCTGGATATGACAACTGGGGTACCCCATCGATGTCCTTTGACCTTACTCAATGTCAAAAACTTCTTCAATAACGGTTGTGAGTACCCAAAACATGGAGAATGTATACCGTCAAAGAAGCAACAGAATAAGGAAAAATCTTTTTCCTCATAATACAGGCCTGGGCACATATTACATGAGGTTTGAAAATGGTGCTATAATTGTAAAGGAAGAAACCTATTGATAAAGCAATAATAGTTATGTCTAGCCTTTCTAGTCAATGAGTTATGGGATTTCTGTAATGAGAATTCTTGTTACCAGGAAAATTAATCTGTGGCATGTATTTGGAAAGATACTGTGTATTGGTATCTGGAGGCATTTTTTAATATGTAAAAATGTAAGATATTAGTTTGTGGGTTACAGGAAAACTATTTGGGATTTTTAGAAATTCAAAGACATTGACAATGGAAAGACAGCCCACAAGGTATCCTTTGCTATTCAAGCAAACAAATATGAAAGACAATGACAGTGGGGATTTTTCCAATAGTAAATACAATTCTGCCATATTGTAGATGAGCTTTTATATATCTCTCTCTATCTTTATGTATCTATCTCCTTTATTTCTTTTTGGAAATAGAATAGTAACAGTGTTAGTTGTCTGTCTGACTACTTCAGTGTTAACTAATGAGAAAACTGTAGCCATAATAATTTATGTAACTTACTCATAATGAAGCAGAAAAGAAGGACACATCACTGATTCAGGGAGAGGAGGGAACTTTATGCAATTCCACAACAAACAAGAATTTCTCAGAGAATAAATAACACTAGTAATGGCCTTGTGGTTGATTAATTTATACAGAAATGCTCATTGTTTCAGACCTTTGCAAAGAGAATGGCAGAGATGTTGTATACTATTGTACCCTTTGTAGCAGTGTACACTAAATTTTGTTAATTTAAATCCATTTTTAGTTGGTTATAATGAAGAAAAAGACTAAAGTAGAACCTCACCATGTAATATGGTCACCAGCATCATCAGATGGAGCTCTTTTTTCATTGTTTGCTTTAATGTCGATTGCAACATTAGTGGGATGGCAGATCTCTGGCTCATCTACAAGGATAAAGATGAGAACTTCTAAATAATTTACAGCACTAAGAAATGTGAGGCTGTTCCCTAAAACAATAGACTTCTACAGAGGTGTTGAGGTGATGAATCATTAGAAGACCATCCTGTGGTGGTACTTATTTATCTCAAGCACTGCTATGTTTTTAGCAAAAGAAAAATGGTACTAACAGAAAATGATTCTTTATCAATGATTAGGAACTTAAATGTAACGGGAGACAGAGCCACAATGGTGAAGTACAAACAGGAGCCCAGCCAAATTCTCCCACTCCTGCTCTCCAAAGGACTTTAAAATAACAGCTTGAATAGAATGCTGGAGTGGCTGAAGCAATAAAAGTTTGAGAGGTAGAAGTCTCAGGCACTAAAGTGGGGCCTCGTCAAAGTGCACCTCTAAGGTGGGCCTTAGAGGTAACAGCAGCTGCAGCAGTTTCAGGAGCTCTCTGACCAGAAATAATAATGGCCTCTGGCAACTGGTCAGAAAGAGACTACAAAGGATCTTGAATTCCTCAATATATGTAATTTTGAAAAGTTTTCCAAACTAGCTTGCCATTGATGAGAATGTATGTCTTTCACTAATAGTGTGGAATTGCAAAATTCTTCCAAAGACCACATCAGTAATAAAATTAGCCGAAAAGAAAACAGTTGAAAAAAAAAAAAAGCAACATACCGGCATTATCAGTAGAGCATTCTTCTTGTTTTTCGGTATTCTGGCACAGAGGCCCTGCCCTGGAAGAAGTAAGAACTTGTGGATATAAGTCATTATTAAAAATAGCAAATGAGGGGCAGCTAGGTGGAGCAGAAAATAGAGCACCAGTCCTGGAGTCAGGAGGACCTGAGTTCAAATCTGGCCTTTGATACTTAACACTTACTAGCCATGTGACCTTGGGCAAGTCACTTCACCTCAACTTCCCTTTTTATTCCCTCCAGAAACCAAAAAAAAAAATTCCAATATGTCAAATGTGTGGATATACCATTTTGGGAAAAAACAAAAACTACTCCATATGTGTAAATAAATTTTTCATAGTGGTAGGGAGCTTGGGGTGATAGATCCATTTTATTGTAGGAAACAGTTCCTATCTTTTAAAGAATATTTTAACTTTCAGAACCAACAAATACCTTCCTTTACCCAGGAACTGGAGGCATTTTTTTAAACAATTCTACTTTTAATTACATTCACTAGTTCAAGGGAAAGGTCAATACCCTGAAAGTCAGAGAAAATACAAGCAGAGAAATTAGCAGAAAGACCAACAGACAGGGTTCCAAATGCCTGAATAAAGCAATATTGCTATACACGTTAAATACATCACTGCATTGAGGGAACACAGACAACATCTGAGTAGTTGGAGGTCCTAAACTCAGAGCCTTCACCAGAAAATCAAAAGATTCTTCTCGGGCGGAGCCAAGATGGCAGAGTAGAAACAGCTCATCCAAGCCACTCTGCCCCCAGATTCCCCCCAAACTATGTAAAAGGGGGACGCTGAACAACTTCTGGAGCCCCAGCACCCACAGAACGACACAGAGAAGCTAACCTCCCGCTGAGGACAGCCCAGCAGCCCTGCAGGAAGGACCAGCACAGCTGTCTGGGAGCCAGCAGCCCACAGTGCCGAGCCGAGCTGAGCCCAGGTCCCTGTGAGCCGAGTTTTTAGCCCCAGGGCAGCAGGGCCAGCAGCTGGCTGGAGGGACCCCAGAACACCAGCAACTGTGGCGACTCCAGAATTATCAACATAGACATGCCTAGGACAAAGTAAGAGGTTAGTGTCCTATGGACTTTGGGACTGGTATTTGGGGAATGCGTCAGCTCCCTCCCCTGGGGGCTAGAAGCCTCTGGGGAGACACACCATTTTGTAGCTTTCAGAGGCAGCTCCAGCTCCCAGCCTGCCAAACTGTAGGGAGATCCAGCGATCAGTCTTGGGGACAAACGCTCTTGCTTTAACCTCCCTGGATCTGGACTGTGATCTAGGGTGGAAGTCGTGGGTGGGTTTACCGCTTGCCAGAAAAGGAAGTTGCCCCCCACACGTTCGGGACGAAAATTCCTCTATCTGGCCTTAAAGCCATAGTGTGGCAACAAGCCCAAAAGTCAAGTAATTAAGTGGCAACATGCCAAGGCAAAGGAAACAGAAAAATACAACCCTAGACTCCTATTTTGGGGGCATAGAGCGGGAAAAGGACTGTGAGGTCAGAAGTCCTGCTCCAAAAGCCCCAGGGGAAAACATGAGTGGGTTGCAGGCCATAGAGGACCTTAAGGAGGACTTTAAAAATCAAATAGAGAAGTGGAGGAAAAATTAGAAAGAGAAATGAGAAGGATGCAGGAAAAGTATGAAATGAGGGTCAACAGCCTGACTGAGGAAAACAACACCTTAAAAAATAGACTAGCTCAAATGGCAAAGGAGGCCAAAAGGGCAATGAGGAGAAGAATGCCTTAAAAAGTCGAATTTGCCAGATGGAAAAAGAATCTCAAAAGTTCACTGAGGAGATTCATTCCTTCAGAGTTAGACTGGAGCAAATGGAAGCTAGTGATTTTATGAGAAATCAAGATGCTGTTAAGCAGATCCAAACAAATGAAAGATTAGAAGGCAATGTGAAATATCTCATGGGAAAAACCACTGACCTGGAAAATAGATCTAGGAGAGACAATTTAAAAAGTATTGGACTACCCGAAAGCCATGATCAAAGAGGGAACCTAGAAATCACCCTTCAAGAAATTCTCAAGGAAAATTGCCTGATGTTTTACATCCAGAGGGCAAAATAGAGGTTGAAAGAATCCACCAATCACCTCCTGAAAAAGATCCCCAAAAGAAAACTCCCAGGAATATTATAGCCAGGTTCCAGAATCCCCAGATCCAGGAGAAAATACTACAAGCAGCCAGGAAGAGACAATTTCAATATTACGGAAACACAATCAGAATAGCACAGGACCTGGCAGCTTCTACACTGAGGGATTGAAGGGCATGGAATATGATATTCCAGAGGGCAAAGGACCTGGGAATGAACCCAAGGGTCACCTACCCAGCAAAACTGAGTATTTTGTTTCAGGGGAATATATGGTCATTCAGTGGAATAGAGGACTTTCAAGCACTCTTGAGGAAAAAACCAGAATTGAATAGAAAATTTGACATCCAGACACAAGAAGGAAGAGATGCCTGAGAAGGTAATCAGGGAAAAGAAATCAAAAGGAACTTATCAAAGTTGAACTATTTACATTCCTCTATGGAAAAGCAATAACTGTGACTGATGATATCTTTCTCACTATGAAAATAATGGAAGAAGGGTGTGTGGTCATATGAATACATATGTGAATGTGGGTGTATATGGTTACAGTTATATATGAATAGAGGGCATAGGTTGAATTTGTTGGGAAGGGAGAATACTCAAGGGATGAAATTATGAGGTGAGAGAGGAAAGTGGCAAGAGGAGATGGGGAGAGACAGGGGAGGGTAAACTATCTCATGTAGAAGAAGCAAAGGGGAAGTGGTTGCAAGGGAGGAGGATAAGAGGAAGGCCAAAAAGGCAAAACCACATTCTCATTGAATTTGGTTCAGGGAGAGAATGACATACATACTAAATGGGATATCTCAACCTCCAGCAGAATCGGGGGAAGGGGGATGAGAGGAGGGATGTTGGATGGGAGGGCATCCTTGGGGGGAGGGGAGGTTGGAAGTACCCACTATAGAAGAGGGACAGGATCATGTAGGGAATGGACCAGGTGGGGGGTGGGATGAGTGGAAGGGAAGTATAAGCAGCCTTGTACAATATATCTACTATGATAATGTTTTCCATAGCTAGACATGTACAACATATACTGAATTACTGATCTTCCCAGAGGGAATGGTTGACAATGGTGGAAGGAAATGGATCTGAAATTCAGGTCTTAACATTAAATGTTTCAAATGTATATAGATACTATTATTAATACTCTTTTGCTTATAATTGGGAGATAAGATGTGCAGGCATTGGAACACAAAGATTCACCTTCCTCTAATGGAAAAGTCGAAGCGGGTATGGGAGAAGGTATGGGAGAGAGCAGATTGGAGGAAGTGATATCTTATGGGACTGCTATTCTGGGAGGTTGGGTAGGGGAATAACGGGGGAAAATGATTGTAACTCAAAATGTGGCCGAAATGAATGATGTAAAACAGAAGGTAATAAAATATAAAAATGTGTTTAAAAAAATCTAAAATGCATCAGAGTAACAAAATAAACTTGCTTAGAAATTAAAAAAAAATAACAAATAAAAAAAAAGATTCTTCTCCTGAGTGAACCCCCAAAGCAAAACACTAACCTCCCAGAATATGTAACAGACACTCAGCCCCCCCACCTCATTGGCTCAGAGCCAAGAAGCCTGAGAATCCTCATGCTCCCAGCACTTCATTGGAAACTGAGTGATGTGAGTGAGATCTACTCTCCTAAATGCTCTTTGAGGCTTTAAATATCTTTACTCTTTATTTAATGAGGGTTCCATTTCTCTTTCTACATCTCCATCTCCTGCAGGCCCTTACGTACACATATTCCCTGTATAGGTTGCAAAGATACACAGATATATAACCATGTTCCAGTGTAGCCCAGCTTCAGTATATATGTGTGTATATATTTGTGTCTGTCCTGAGTCTCTCTGTATAATCCACTTCTGAGATCTCTACCTCCTTTTAAAGACCAAACTGAAAGACAAGGTGGTAAACTCTGTTGTTCTGGATGTGACAACTGGGGTCCTCCTCGAAGTCCTTTGACCTTAGTCAATGTCAAAAACTTCTTCAATAACGGTTGTGAGTACCCAAAACATGGAGAATGTATACTGTCAAAGCAGCAACAAAATAGGGGAAAATACTTTTCCTCTTAATACATGCCTGGGCACATACTACATGTGGTTTGAAAATGGTGCTATAATTGTAAAGGAAGAATCCTATTGATAAAGCCATAATAGTTATGTCTAGCCTTTCTAGTCAATGAGTTATGGGATTTATGCAATGAGTATTCTTGTTACCAGGAAAATTAATCTGTGGCATGTATTTGGAAAGATACTGTGTATTGGTATCTGGAGGCATTTTTTAATATGTAAAAATGTAAGATATTAGTTTGTGGGTTACAGCAAAACTATTTGGGATTTTTAGAAATTCAAAGACATTGACAATGGAAAGACAGCCCACAAGGTATCCTTTGCTATTCAAGCAAACAAATATGAAAGACAATGACAGTGGGGTTTTTTCCAATAGTAAATACAATTCTGCCATATTGTAGATGAGCTTTTATATATCTCTATCTATCTATCTCCTTTATTTCTTTTTGGAAATAGAATAGTAACAGTGTTAGTTGTCTGTCTGACTACTTCAGTGTTAACTAATGAGAAAACTGTAGCCATAATAAGTTATGTAACTTACTCATAATGAAGCAGAAAAGAAGGACACATCACTGATTCAGGGAGAGGAGGGAACTTTATGCAATTCCACACCAAACAAGAATTTCTCAGAGAATAAATGACACTAGTAATGGGCTTCTGATTGATTAATTTATACAGAAATGCTCATTGATTCAGACCTTTGCAAAGAGAATGGCAGAGATGTTGTATACTATTGTACCCTTTGTAGCAGTGTACACTAAATTTTGTGAATTTAAATCCATTCTTAGTTGGTTATAATGAAGAAAAAGACTAAAGTAGAACCTCACCATGTAATATGGTCACCAGCATCATCAGATGGAGCTCTTCTTTCCTTGTTTGCTTTAATGTCGATTTCAACATTAGTGGGATGACAGATCTCTGGCTCATCTACAAGGATAAAGATGAGAACTTCTAAATAATTTACAACACTAAGAAATGTGAGGCTGTTCCCTAAAACAATAGACTTCTACAGAGGTGTTGAGGTGATGAATCATTAGAAGACCATCCTGTGCTGGTACTTGCTTATTTCAAGCACTGCTATGTTTTTAGCAAAAGAAAAATGGTCCTAACAGAAAATGATTCTTTATCAATGATTAGGAATTTAAATGTAACAGGAGACAGAGCCACAATGGTGAAGTACAAACAGGAGCCCAGCCAAATTCTCCCACTCCTGCTCTCCAAAGGACTTTAAAATAACAGCTTGAATAGAATGCTGGAGTGGCTGAAGCAATAAAAGTTTGAGAGGTAGAAGTCTCAGGCACTAAAGTGGGGCCTCGTCAAAGTGCACCTCTAAGGTGGGCCTTAGAGGTAACAGCAGCTGCAGCAGTTTCAGGAGCTCTCTGACCAGAAATAATAATGGCCTCTGGCAACTGGTCAGAAAGAGACTACAAAGGATCTTGAATTCCTCAATATATGTAATTTTGAAAAGTTTTCCAAACTAGCTTGCCATTGATGAGAATGTATGTCTTTCACTAATAGTGTGGAATTGCAAAATTCTTCCAATGACCACATCAGTAATAAAATTAGCAAAAAAGAAAACAGTTGAAAAAAAAAAAGCAACATACCGGCATAATCAGTAGAGCATTCTTCTTGTTTTTCGGTATTCTGGCACAGAGGCCCTGCCCTGGAAGAAGAAGTAAGAACTTGTGGATATAAGTCATTATTAAAAATATCAAATGAGGGCAGCTAGGTGGAGCAGAAAATAGAGCACCAGTCCTGGAGTCAGGAGGACCTGAGTTCAAATCTGGCCTTTGATACTTAACACTTACTAGCCATGGGACCTTGGGCAAGTCACTTCACCCCAACTTCCCTGTTCTATTCCCTCCAGAAACCAAAAAAAAAAAATCCCAATATGTCAAATGTGTGGATATACCATTTTGGGAAAAAAGAAAAATTACTCTATATGTGTAAATAAATTTTCCATAGTGGTAGGGAGCTTGGGGTGATAGATCCATTTTATTGTAGGAAACAGTTCCTATCTTTTAAAGAATATTTTAACTTTCAGAACCAACAAATACCTTCATTTACCCAGGAACTGGAGGCATTTTTTAAACAATTTTACTTTTAATTACATTCACTAGTTCAAGGGAAAGGTCAATACCCTGAAAGTCAGAGAAAATACAAGCAGAGAAATTAGCAGAAAGACCAACAGACAGGGTTCCAAATGCCTGAAAAAAGCAATATGGCTATACACTTTACATACATCACTGCATTGAGGGAACACAGACAACATCTGAGTAGTTGGGGGTCCTAAACTCAGAGCCTTCACCAGAAAATCAAAAGATTCTTCTCGGGCGGAGCCAAGATGGCGGAGTAGAAACAGCTCATCCAAGCCACTCTGCCCCCAGATTCCCCCCAAACTATGTAAAAGGGGGACGCTGAACAACTTCTGGAGCCCCAGCACCCACAGAACGACACAGTGAAGCTAACCTCCCGCTGAGGACAGCCCAGCAGCCCTGCAGGAAGGACCAGCACAGCTGTCTGGGAGCCAGCAGCCCACAGTGCCGAGCCGAGCTGAGCCCAGGTCCCTGTGAGCCGAGTTTTTAGCCCCAGGGCAGCAGGGCCAGCAGCTGGCTGGAGGGACCCCAGAACACCAGCAACTGTGGCAACTCCAGAATTATCAACATAGACATGCCTAGGACAAAGTAAGAGGTTAGTGTCCTATGGACTGTGGGACTGGTATTTGGGGAATGCATCAGCTCCCTCCCCTGGGGGCTAGAAGCCTCTGAGGAGACACACCATTTTGTAGCTCTCAGAGGCAGCTGCAGCTCCCAGCCTGCCAAACTGTAGGGAGATCCAGCTATCAGTCTTGGGGGCAATCGCTCTTGCTTTAACCTCCCTGGATCTGGACTGTGATCTAGGGTCAAAGTCGTGGGTGGGTTTACAGCTTGCCAGAAATGGAAGTTGCCCCCCACACGTTCGGGACGAAAATTCCTCTATCTGGCCTTAAAGCCATAGTGTGGCAACAAGCCCAAAAGTCAAGTAATTAAGTGGCAACACGCCAGGGCAAAGGAAACAGAAAAATGCAACCCTAGACTCCTATTTTGGGGGCATAGAGCGGGAAAAGGACTGTGAGGTCAGAAGTCCTGCTCCAAAAGCCCCAGGGAAAAACATGAGCGGGTTGCAGGCCATAGAGGACCTTAAGAAGGACTTTAAAAATCAAATAAGAGAAGTGGAGGAAAAATTGGAAAGAGAAATGAGAAGGATGCAGGAAAAGTATGAAATGAGGGCCAACAGCCTGACTGAGGAAAACAACACCTTACAAAACAGACTAACTCAAATGGCAAAGGAGGCCCAAAAGGGCAATGAGGAGAAGAATGCCTTAAAAAGTCAAATTTGCCAGATGGAAAAAGAATCTCAAAAGTTCACTGAGGAGATTCATTCCTTCAGAATTAGACTGGAGCAAATGGAAGCTAGTGACTTTATGAGAAATCAAGATGCTGGTAAGCAGATCCAAACAAATGAAAGATTAGAAGGCAATGTGAAATATCTCATGGGAAAAACCACTGACCTGGAAAACAGATCCAGGAGAGACAATTTAAAAATTATTGGACTACCTGAAAGCCATGATCAAAGAAAGAACCTAGAAATCACCCTTCAAGACATTCTCAAGGAAAACTGCCCTGATGTTTTAGATCCAGAGGGCAAAATAGAGGTTGAAAGAATCCACAGATCACCTCCTGAAAAAGATCCCCAAAAGAAAACTCCCAGGAATATTATAGCCAGGTTCCAGAATCCCCAGATCAAGGAGAAAATACTACAAAGCAGCCAGGAAGAAACAATTTCAATATTGTGGAAACACAATCAGAATAGCCCAGGACCTGGCAGCTTCTGCACTGAGGGATCAAAGGGCATGGAATATGATATTCCAGAGGGCAAAAGAACTGGGAATGAACCCAAGGGTCACCTACCCAGCAAAACTGAGTATTTTGTTTCAGGGGAAAGTATGGTCATTCAGTGGAATAGAGGACTTTCAAGAATTCTTGAGGAAAAAACCAGAATTGAATAGAAAATTTGACATCCAGACACAAGAAGGAAGAGATGCCTGAGAAGGTAATCGGGGAAAAGAAATCAAAAGGAACTTATCAAAGTTGAACTATTTACATTCCTATATGGAAAAGCAATAACCGTGACTGATGATATCTTTCTCACTATGAAAATAATGGAAGAAGGGTGTGTGGTCATATGAATACATATGTGAATGTGGGTGTATATGGTTACAGTTATATATGAATAGAGGGCATAGGTTGAATTTGTTGGGAAGGGAGAATACTCAAGGGATGAAATTATGAGGTGAGAGAGGAAAGTGGCAAGAGGAGATGGGGAGAGACAGGGGAGGGTAAACTATCTCATGTAGAAGAAGCAAAGGGGAAGTGGTTGCAAGGGAGGAGGATAAGAGGAAGGCCAAAAAGGCAAAACCACATTCTCATTGAATTTGGTTCAGGGAGAGAATGACATACATACTAAATGGGATATCTCAACCTCCAGCAGAATCGGGGGAAGGGGGATGAGAGGAGGGATGTTGGATGGGAGGGCATCCTTGGGGGGAGGGGAGGTTGGAAGTACCCACTATAGAAGAGGGACAGGATCATGTAGGGAATGGACCAGGTGGGGGGTGGGATGAGTGGGAGGGAATTATAAGCAGCCTTGTACAATATATCTACTATGGTAATGTTTTGCATAGCTAGACTTTTACAACATATACTGAATTACTTATCTCCCCAGAGGGAATGGGTGACAAGGGAGGAAGGAAATGGATCTGAAATTCCAGGTCTTAACATTAAATGTTTCAAATATATATAAATACTATTATTAATACTCTTTTGCTTGTAATTGGGAGATAAGATGTGCAGGCATTGGAACACAAAGATTCACCTTCCTCTAATGGAAAAGTCGAAGCGGGTATGGGAGAAGGTATGGGAGAGAGCAGATTGGAGGAAGTGATATCTTGTGGGACTGCTATTCTGGGAGGTTGGGTAGGGGAATAATGGGGGAAAAATGATTGTAACTCAAAATCTGGCGGAAATGAATGATGTAAAACAGAAGTTAATAAAATCTAAAAATGTGTTTAAAAAAATCTAAAATGCATCAGAGTAACAAAATAAACTTGCTTAGAAATTAAAAAAAAATAACAAATAAAAAAAAAGATTCTTCTCCTGAGTGAACCCCCAAAGTAAAACACTAACCTCCCAGAATATGTAACAAACACTCAGCCCCCCCACCTCATTGGTTCAGAGCCAAGAAGCCTGAGAATCCTCACGCTCCCAGCACTTCATTGGAAACTGAGTGATGTGAGTGAGATCTACTCTCCTAAATGCTCTTTGAGGCTTTAAATATCTTTACTCTTTATTTAATGAGGGTTCCATTTCTCTTTCTACATCTCCATCTCCTGCAGGCCCTTACGTACACATATTCCCTGTATAGGTTGCAAAGATACACAGATATATAACCATGTTCCAGTGTAGCCCAGCTTCAGTATATATGTGTGTATATATTTGTGTCTGTCCTGAGTCTCTCTGTATAATCCACTTCTGAGATCTCTACCTCCTTTTAAAGACCAAACTGAAAGACAAGGTGGTAAACTCTGTTGTTCTGGATGTGACAACTGGGGTCCTCCTCGAAGTCCTTTGACCTTAGTCAATGTCAAAAACTTCTTCAATAACGGTTGTGAGTACCCAAAACATGGAGAATGTATACTGTCAAAGCAGCAACAAAATAGGGGAAAATACTTTTCCTCTTAATACATGCCTGGGCACATACTACATGTGGTTTGAAAATGGTGCTATAATTGTAAAGGAAGAATCCTATTGATAAAGCCATAATAGTTATGTCTAGCCTTTCTAGTCAATGCGTTATGGGATTTATGCAATGAGTATTCTTGTTACCAGGAAAATTAATCTGTGGCATGTATTTGGAAAATTACTGTGTATTGGTATCTGGAGGCATTTTTTAATACGTAAAAATGTAAGATATTAGTTTGTGGGTTACAGCAAAGCTATTTGGGATTTTTAGAAATTCAAGACATAGACAATGGAAAGACAGCCCACAAGGTATCCTTTGCTATTCAAGGAAACAAATATGAAAGACAATGACAGTGGGGTTTTTTCCAATAGTAAATACAATTCTGCCATATTGTAGATGAGCTTTTAGATCTCTCTCTCTATCTCTATCTATCTATCTCCTTTATTTCTTTTTGGAAATAGAATAGTAACAGTGTTAGTTGTCTGTCTGACTACTTCAGTGTTAACTAATGAGAAAACTGTAGCCATAATAAGTTATGTAACTTACTCATAATGAAGCAGAAAAGAAGGACACATCACTGATTCAGGGAGAGGAGGGAACTTTATGCAATTCCACACCAAACAAGAATTTCTCAGAGAATAAATGACACTAGTAATGGGCTTCTGATTGATTAATTTATACAGAAATGCTCATTGATTCAGACCTTTGCAAAGAGAATGGCAGAGATGTTGTATACTATTGTACCCTTTGTAGCAGTGTACACTAAATTTTGTGAATTTAAATCCATTCTTAGTTGGTTATAATGGAGAAAAAGACTAAAGTAGAACCTCACCATGTAATATGGTCACCAGTATGATCAGTTGGAGATCTTCTTTCATTGTTTGCTTTGATGTCGATTTCAACATTAGTGGGATGACAGATCTCTGGCTCATCTACAAGGATAAAGATGAGAACTTCTAAATAATTTACAGCACTAAGAAATGTGAGGCTGTTCCCTAAAACAATAGACTTCTACAGAGGTGTTGAGGTGATGAATCATTAGAAGACCATCCTGTGCTGGTACTTGCTTATTTCAAGCACTGCTATGTTTTTAGCAAAAGAAAAATGGTCCTAACAGAAAATGATTCTTTATCAATGATTAGGAATTTAAATGTAACAGGAGACAGAGCCACAATGGTGAAGTACAAACAGGAGCCCAGCCAAATTCTCCCACTCCTGCTCTCCAAAGGACTTTAAAATAACAGCTTGAATAGAATGCTGGAGTGGCAGAAGCAACAAAAGTTTGAGAGGTAGAAGTCTCAGGCACTAAAGTGGGACCTCGTCAAAGTGCACCTCTAAGGTGGGCCTTAGAGGTAACAGCAGCTGCAGCAGTTTCAGGAGCTCTCTGACCAGAAATAATAATGGCCTCTGGCAACTGGTCAGAAAGAGACTACAAAGGATCTTGAATTCCTCAATATATGTAATTTTGAAAAGTTTTCCAAACTAGCTTGCCATTGATGAGAATGTATGTCTTTCACTAATAGTGTTGAATTGCAAAATTCTTCCAATGACCACATCAGTAATAAAATTAGCAAAAAAGAAAACAGTTGAAAAAAAAAAAGCAACATACCGGCATTATCAGTAGAGCATTCTTCTTGTCTTTCGGTATTCTGGCACAGAGGCCCTGCCCTGGAAGAAGAAGTAAGAACTTGTGGATATAAGTCATTATTAAAAATATCAAATGAGGGCAGCTAGGTGGACAGAAAATAGAGCACCAGTCCTGGAGTCAGGAGGACCTGAGTTCAAATCTGGCCTTTGAAACTTAACAGTTTCTAGCCATGTGACCTTGGGCGAGTTACTTCACCCCAATTGTCCCTTTCTTCTCGCTCCAAAAAGGAAAAAAACCCAAACAAACAAAAACAAAAAAACAATATATCAAATGTGTGGATATGCCATTTTGGGAAAAAACAAAAACTTCTCTATGTGTGTAAAAATATTTTCCACAGTGGTAGGGAGCTTGGCGTGATAGATCTTTTGATTGTAGGAAACAGTTCATATTTTTTAAAGAATAGTTTAACTTTCAGGTCCAACAATTACGTTCATTTACCTGCGCACTGGAGGCATTTTTTAATATGTGAAAGTGTAACATATTATTTTGTGGGTGACAGCCAAACTCTTTGGGATTTTTAGAAATTCCAAGACATTGACTATGGAAACACAGCACACAAAGTATCCTTTGCTGTTCAAGCAAACAAAGATGAAAGACAATGACAGTGGTTTTTTCCAATAGTAAATACAATTCTGCCATATTGTATAATGAGCTTTTATATATCTCTATCTCTATCTATCTCCTTCATTTCTTTTTGGTAATATAATAGTAACAGTGTTACTTTTCTTTCATACCTTCTCCATGGGTGATAGATGTGGCCTTTTTGCTACAAGCTCTCCTTTAGGCCCTAAATCATGTGTCTATACCCTGACTTATCTGTCTCCCTGTGCTGACATGAACTCAAAAAGGACTCTAGGATTTTAAAAATGTTTCTCCATTAGGATTTGGTCTGGTGATTTTCTAGTTCTATTTAGAGGAGTGCGAGGGCAAAATTTCTCAACACATTGCCCTCTGTTTTTCGCCTATATTGGACCCAGGCATGCATGCTCATGCATTTTCATTTTGAAATTTTATTTTTAGCTTTTAAAATATAAATGATTTTTGTATTTCTTTCTTTTTAAATTTTGGGTTCCAAATTCAATCCCTCACTACATCTACTATCTACATTGGAACTGTTACCTGGAAGCCTATTCCCTTGTGCCTGACCACAAGTGCTCCTCTCTGCTCTGGAACTGCAAATCAGAACTGTGTGTGGGCATTGAAGTTGCCAGTGAGCACCAGGTGCACCCAATGCCAACAAAGGATCCACTGTAATCTCTTTACAAGTCTGACTTCATTACTATCATCACTGCCCTGTGAACTCCTCCCCAATTCACTGTTGCTGCTGGGACCTTGATCTTCAAGACCCACTGCTGGGATTGCTGCTGGACTCAACAGCAGGTTAACACCCTCAGTGTTTCCTCCTAATGTCCTAAACTGTCTTGAGCTGGAAAAATGTCCTACTGTGACTTTCATTTGGCCCTGCTGAGATTCCATAGACAATTTACAAGAGACATAATCCAAGAGATCATTCTTATTTTCATTTTTTACTTTAGACTATTTTTTTGAGATGTAGTTTTTAAAAAATTAAATTTTCTGTTCATTTTGAGTTTACATCATTCATTTCCACAAAATTATGAGCTACATATTTTCTCCATCTTTCCCCAACCCACCACCCCAAAATGGCAATCCCATTGTATACCCCTCCCCCAATCTGCTCTCTCCTATATCCTCTCCCATTCCCTCTCTGACTTTTCCAGTAGGGCAATATGGATCCCTATACCCCAATGGCTCTATGTCTCATTTCCCAGTTGCATGTAAAAAATGACATTTTTTTAAACATTTGAATTTTTAAATTTTGAATTACAGATTCTTTCCTTTCCTCCCTCATCACCCACCCTTACTGGGAAGATAAGCAATTCCATATAGGTTGTACCTGTGTAGCTATGCAGTCATTTCCATAAGGGATATATTTTGAAAGATTGACTATATTTCCCTCCATCCTATCCTGGCCCCCCACTTGTTCTATTCTTTACTTTGACCCTGTCCCTTTTCAAATAGACTTTTGTACCTTTTAAAAGTCAGCCTGTTCAGAATGTGACCAGGTCTTTCACAACAAAACTAATTCAGTTTATACTTCAAGATTAGAAGCTCACATTTATTGATGGTCAGCTGTAACTCCTTCATTAGCCCTGGTCATGGCAGCTGCTTTATTGCCTTCTTTATATTTATCCAAGATGGCGAAGGCATCAGTTTGAGAGTTTCCAATTGTCTATGATTTTGTATTATTTACTTTCAAGGGAGTTTCTACAAGTATGGCACTGGAGGAAACTATTCAAGATTACACTGAAAATCGCCAAGAATCGGTTTCTCTAAAACTAGTTAATTGCATCTCAATAATTCTTCAGTAACTATATATGTCATGAAATTTACAAATGTGAAAAATGTATTTAATAAACTCACCAGTCTCGAGGACAGCAAATGAAGGAACCCATCTATATTTTCTATGAAGAGTCACAGAATTCCCTTAAATAAATAGTAAAATCATTGAAATGCACCCCCTCGTTTTAAAATGGCAAATATATAATAATGGTATTTGGTAAAGGAACTGTTTTTTTAGTTATTCTTTATCTCTCTAGAAAGTTCTCTTACAAAGGAATCCCCCTCAATTGTGGGAAAATCATATCATATGATTGCAACATTAATTTTCACTTTCTGAACCTATATCACATATTGAACCTTCTCCATAATTGCCTTTACCCTTTGTTTGAATTGGCACATAGATGTTGACAAAACTACTTGAGATTTTTAGAATTCCAAAGAACTTGACAGTGTAGAGAACCCAAGGAGTACTATTTAGCTACATTTTACAAAAACATTAGAATCAAAGAAAAGATTTTTCATCATGCTGACAGTTCCCATACTGTCATAGAGTTATGAGAGCTTTGGATTTCTAGACGTGGACAGGAAGCTGGTTTCCTGACTTCTCAGGGCTCCCTATAAGTTGGAAATTACAAACCATGTGGAATATTTACTCCAAGATCACCAAGCCCAGAACACCTTACCAAATGTGGACACTTGATTGCCTCTCTGCCTACTCCAGAGATTCCAAAACTCCAACCTCATAATTGCAAATTATTATCCAGGATAGAGTGATCTAAATATTTTTTATGAGAGAAATCAAAAAGCAACTCTTAAGGGGGTGGCTAGGTGGAACAGTGAACACAACACCAGCCCTAGAGTCAGGAAGACCCGAGTACAAATCCAGCATCAGACACTTAACATTTATTAGCTGTGTGACCTTGAGCAAGTCATTTGACCCCAACTGCCTTGCCTTCCACCCTCTAAAAAAAAAAGACCAAATGCAACCATTAACCTCATTACTTGAGAATGGGAAAAGATGTTCAAAGAAGAACATAGTGATTTTAGGAGGGTGTTTGGAAAGATAGGCATAGTAGAGCACAGTTGATGGAACTGTAAATTAGTACAGGCATTTCATAAAACAATTTGGTATTTGGCAAATGAAGTGATTAAAATATCCATATGCTTTTACTGATTGAAAGGTTCTATACTGGGCTTATAGTCCAAAAAAGTCATTAACAAGCAGAAAGTCCCCAAAATACATCAGAATATTTAGGTGGTATTTTTTTATTGGCAAAGAATTGCTAAACAAGTTAATCTCTTTAATCGTGAATGAATCAAAAAAATTGTTGTAAAGGAATGTAATGGAATATACATTGTTGTAAGAAATGTGATGATTGTGATGCTGTGTGAAATGTGATGAATATGGAGAACCAAGGAAAGTTCAATGTGAACTGATGGAAGATGAATTAAATGGAGCCAAGAAAACAGTGTACACAGTGAGCACAATAAAACCATAAATAAGTGGAAAATATTAAGATGAAAGCAAAAGCATGAAGATTTATCACCTATTTATAAAAGGGAATAAATTGGTAGAAACTTAAGAAAGATAACTTGAAAATAGGAATAAATATTAGGTTTCCTCAGATCAGGAAATGAATGGGAAATTGCATGTATGTTTCTACCAGTGCTTAAAATTATGGAACTTTCTATTGCTTTGTTTGTATAATATTGGTGGTTGACTAAGTATGTATATAGTCATACCATGGTCTTTCTCTCTCTCTCTTTCTCTCTCTCTCTCTCTCTCTCTCTCTCTCTCTCTCTCTATTTCACAAACATATATATATATATATATATATATATATATGTGCTTAACTATAATCTTCTCAGTATAAAAACAGATATGCATATAAGGCATACATAGAACTATACATACATTTAAATTATACATGAATATACATATATAAAACTCATTAACCAAATGAATATATGTATGCATATATAGACACATATAAAAATTTGAAGGAAAATATATAAAACTTTTTATAGATATGCAAAAAATGAACATTTTCTTTGATTCTAAACACTTTTCATATTTTCACTATCATGTAGACATTAAGATTTTATTTCTTAATGTGTTCTGTTTCTATTCTGAAGAAAAACTACCTGAAAGGTTTGACTTAGTAAAAAGTTAGTAAAAAGAAAAATAAAAAAAAATGTTCAGGGGAAAATCAAGATAAATGTATAAGAAAAAAAAGGAGGAAAAAAGGAAAACCCAGATGAGAGATCTGAAGGCAATATTAGAGCAGGATTTTACATCACTTTAAAGGAAGTAACTCCACATGAGAGGCTATCATAAGACTGAGGATGCCACAGGTATTGCACATTTAATCTTGAAGTAGTTTATGCTCCTTTGGTTCCTTTAAGCTTATGATTTGCAAGTTTTTTATTAGATGTTAAGCTCTTTGGGATCAATGAGTCTTTTTTCCCTAGTTTTATTTATCCTTATATTCCATTTATATCCTATATTCCTATTTATATGCACAATATTTAGCAAACTTTCTGACACAAAGGCAGCATTTGAGATGTATTCATTGACTGAATATGCCTAGTAGAATTATAAACTTGTCCTTGTCTTTTTCTGTGAGCATGAGTGCAATTTCGTCATTTCTCAAATAAACTAGATACATTTATTTAAAAAAAAAAGCCCAAAATGACAATGAGCAGGATATCAAAGTGCAGGCTATCAACTTCTTAGACAAGTATGAAAGCCTGAAGTATAAAACATTTCCTCAAAAATGGAGAAATATGGCTGCAGTCTACCTAAGTTCCATTGTTAGTCAAATACAATCCTAATACCTGAAACCAAGGAAAGATACAATAGTTATGCTTATTACATGTAAGACTTTGGACAAGTAATGTAACTTTCCTGGAACTCTGTTTGCTAAACTTTAAACTGAGGGGTTGGACTATATGTCCTCCAAGGACCTTGCTATCTCGAAATATTTTATCTTACTGTAACAATGCAGCTCTGACCTGGAAAAGTGTGCTGAGGAGTCTGTGTGTGCATGCGTGTGTGTGTGTATGTGTGTGTGTGTGTGTGTGTGTGTATGTGTGTGTGTGCATGTGCCTGCATGTGAGCAAGCATGCACTTGTTCAGCTCTATGGTGGTAGAGAATGAGATCAAACATTCATTTGTAGTCAATCTTGAAAGTGTTAGAGAGGGGTGGTAGGTAGCGAAGTGAATAAGAAAGTAAGAGCTCAGCCCCCAGAGTAGGGAGGACCTGGGATCTGTTCTAGCCTCAGATACTTTGAACACCCACACAAAAAACTGGCTCTGTAACCTTGGGCAAGTTACATAACCCCAATTGCTTTAAATAAAAAGTGTTAGGGAACCAATAGCTTTGACAGAGGAATAGCTATTATCTGACACCTGAACTTTGGGAGAATTACTCTGAATCATACTGAGGGAAGGAGGTACTTGGATGATGTGAAACTTGTGTTAGGCAGTAACTGCCACTCAGGTAGTTCAGGATGAAATTGAAGAATACCTCTAAGTTGTGACAGTGAAGGAGGAAAAAAGCACAGGACATTTAGGAGAGCTGTGCAGATGACAAACATCAATGGTTTTGGCAGGTGGTCAGATATGGCAAGCAAGAACAGTATGTTGAATGTGATTGATACCTTGGTTGTGAAAATTGGTGAGTGGGAGGACTACAGTGTGCTGAAAAGTGAAAAGAAAGTTAGGAGTAAGAGAGGATACAATAAGGGAAAGATGAATTAATTTCTATATGAGTATAAGATATCTAATGTATCAATGGCAAATTAATAAAATTAGCATCTGCCTATAATTTGAAATTGAATTCTGGATGGAGAATTAAACAAAAAATCGCATTCCCAACCTAAGACATAATCTATGGCAACACAGGAGAAGACAAAATAAAATATGGATACATTTTGGATGATAAAAGTCAATAGCCTTTGGGATTGGAGGATTAGATAGATATGGTGGTGGGAAAGGACATGTTGAGCATGACATTTCAGAGGTGAGGTGGGTGACTGGTAGGATGGTGGTACCCTCTGCAATGAAAAGAAAGTCAGGAATAGGGGAAGTTTCAAGACAGGAATGGTGATGAGTTCAGCTTTAGAAATACTGAGGTTGGGGCGGCTAGGTGGCAGAGTGAGTAAGAGTGCCAGCCCTGGATTTGGGAGGACTTGGGATCTATTCTGGACTCAGAAAATGAGCACCCACACATAAAATAACTAGCCATGTAACCTTGAGCAAGTTACTTAACCCCAATTGCTAAAAAAAAAAAAAAAGAAAGAAAGAGAGAAAGAAATACTGAGGTTAAGATGTCCAGGTTCATCAATGGGAAATTACTGGAATCAGCACCTACCTCAAATTCCACAACAAGTCCTGGAAAGAAAATTGAACCAAATACTACAACACAAAGTGTTTCAAGAACAAAAGACCACAGAGTCCTATACCAACACTCTCCACAGGAGTAATGGTCAGTAACTACTCTGTCTGCTCCTGCTACCGTGGAGATCAAACCAAACAGGTGCTTTATGACGTCACCCACTCAAAGAATGAGCTGTTGGGAGTGTTGTTAAATGATGGGTCGGTTAGGTTATGGGACCCATCACAGTTACATAGTTTCAAAATTAACATTTTCTTACAATAACCATTTCATGGACATAAAAAGGTTTTTGTTTTTGTTTTGTTTTGCTTTGTTTTATTTGTTTTCATTTTTTCCCAAATGCTTTATTAACTTCTGGATTACATCATTCATTTCCGCCAGATTCTGAGTTACAATTTTTTCCCCATTTTTCCCCTACCCACCAACCCAGAATAGCAGTCCCACAGGATATCCTGTTATCCAATCTCCTCTCTCCCATATCTTCTCCCATACCCCCTTCATCTTTTCCATTAGGGTAAGGTAAATCTCTTTGCCCCAATGCCTGCCTGTATTATCTCCCAATTACATGTAAAATAGTATTAATTATAGCATTTATATATATTTGAAACATTAAATTTTAAAACTTTGAATCCCAGATCCATTCCCTTCATCCCTTGTCACCCACTCCCGCTGGGAAGATAAGCAATTCAGTATATGTTGTACATGTATAGCTATGCAAAACATTACCATAGTAGATATATTGCAAAAGACTGGCTATTTTTCCCTCCCACCCATTGCACCCCCCACCTGGTCCATTCCCTACTTTGATCCTGTCCCTCTTCTATAGTGGGTTCCTCCAACCTCCCCTCCCCCCAGCATGCCATCCTCTCCATCATCCCTCCTCTCATCCCCCCTGCCCCCCTACTCTCCTGTAGGGTGAGATATCCCATTTAGTATATATGTCATTCTCTCCCTGAGACAAATGCAATGAGAATATTGTTTTGCCTTTTTGCCTTCCTGTTCTTCCCATCCCCTGCAACTACTTGACCTTGCTTCTTCTACATGACATAGTTTACCCAACCCTATCTCTCCCCATCTCCTCTTGCCCCATTCCTCTCTTACCTCTTATCTTCACCCCTGAAGCAGAGTTGTACTATGGCAAAGGGTCCAAAAGTCAAGTAATTGGCAGGCAAGATAGCACATAGAGGAAGAGACATCAGAGTATAAAAGTGTTTTTTTGGTGACAAACAAATTTAAAAAAAAAACAAACAATTGGGATTTTTAGAAATTGAATTAAGCCAATAATGAAAACACAGCCTGCAAAGTATTATTTGTTCTTTAAGCAAACAAACAAACATGAAACACAAGGGGTATGCTTTTAGAATCAAGTATAATTGTCACATGGTGTAATGAGGTAGTTTTTTCACACCAAAAGAAGAGTAATAGTGTTTGACGGCTGCAAACATTTTCAGAGAATGAACACCTGTTCTGACCACTTCATTCTAACCAATGAGAAAACTGAAGCCCCCAAAATTTATGTGATTAATTCATAGTCAGAGAAAGCAGACCCATCACAAGCAGAGGCAAGGACTTTCTACAATTCTACCCTGAATAATTACACTCCAGGTAGTGAGTGACAAAAGTCAAGACCTTGTAACAGATGAATATAGAGAGAGATGCCCAGTGTCTCCATTTTGTAAAATGGAATAACAGGGATTTTATATATTATTTTCCCCTTTGCAACAGCATCCACTCAATTCTTCTGAATTTATATATATATATATATATATATATATATATATATATATATATATATTCAAACCAATTGTAATG
Organism: Gymnobelideus leadbeateri; assembly: GCA_011680675.1. NCBI lineage: Eukaryota > Metazoa > Chordata > Mammalia > Diprotodontia > Petauridae > Gymnobelideus > Gymnobelideus leadbeateri. Next base: position 14,490 of record WOXC01005985.1, on the reverse strand, counting down.
AAGAAAAAAGGTAAAGAAAAAGCTCACCTGCCTCCTGTTGTACAAACTTTCTTCAGCTGTTACTACCTGATTAGTTATATTAATATCAACTTCCACATTGATCATGGGAGAAATCTCAGGTTTTTCAACAATGATAAAGGGTTCAAATAAGAACAGCCAAATAATTTAGAGCACTAAGAAGCGTCAAACTATTCCGTAAAACAATAGCTTTTTAAAGAGTTGTTGAGTGGATGAATTAGTAGAAGAAAGTAGAAAAATGAGAATTCTTTACTCTGATGTAGTGCTGTTTTTGACAATAGAAAAACACCAGCAGAAATTGATTAATTCTCAATTATTTTTTATCTAATTTATTAGTTTAGTTTTAGTTAACAAGATTCAATTCCATAGTTCCTTGATCTTCAAATTTTCTTTACCTCCCTTCCCCTAGCGCCCACAACAGCATATAGTCCAGTATAGGATCTGCAAATACATTCATATTAGACATTAGTCCAATTTCAAAGGCGTATTGTACTAGGTGGGATGAAAAACGGTAAAGAAGAAATAAAACCAAACAACGAAAGGAAGAAGATTAATTAGTTTGCTTCCATCAAGATTCAAGCTCAGTTCTTTCTAGTTATATCTCTGGATGTTGCAGTGCATGCATGCATTGTTCTTAAATATTCATCAACATTCATCTCTACAGTGAGTTCAAATTGAAGAGTATCCAACTCTACATGATTAGGTGATTTCTTTGCAAGGGCAATTTCTCCAAGTGGGACATGTGAAGAACTTTCTCTAGATTAGGCTGATATTGGTAACAATCTATTTCACTCAGAATGGCTGGGTGCATATGAACATTTCTAAATGATGTATGTATATATATATATATATATATATATATATATATATATGCACATATGTATATTAGTATTTGTATTATATGAATATACAATGAAATCTGCAACTGTGATAATAATTTCAATAAATTTCTCAGCCTCTGAGTAAACAGAAAGCATGGCCTTCTCCATATTTTCTATATACTGCTGTCACAAGCTTCCCCTAAATAAGAAATAAAATCATTGAAATGTAAGTCCTACTTTCAAAATTGCATAGATATAATAATGATAGTTGGAAAAGGACCGGTTTCGTAATTATTTTTTACTCCTACAAAAGGAATCCCCATTGATTGTGGGAGAATTAGGTCATATGACTCCAAAACTTATTTTCACTTTCTGAATTTATATCATATTGAACCTCCGCTGTAATTTCCTTGACCCTTTACTTGAATTGGCACAAAGATGTTGACAAAACCAATTGGGAATCTTAGAATACATGGAAGATGAAAATGTAGCGAGCCCAAGCAGTACAACTTACCTACATTTTTTAAAAGTTCGGCAATCAGTGAACAGGCATGTTCTGCTGAAAAGTTCCCACACTATCCTAGATTGCTTTGGATTCCTAGACAGGGACAGAATGGGAATAAAAGGCCACCACTGGAAAGGAGGCCAGAAAGAAAGAAGCCAGTCAGTGGGACACCCTCATTGTAAACCTGAAAAGATTAAAGCCATCTGGAATTTAAGGGATTCACCCAAAGTTACCCAAAATTGGGAACAATGTTCCTAAGCTGCACTTCTGGATGGAACGATTACAGGAGTGGAGAAAGCTTGATGGAACCCTGATCCAAACCCCAAGGGCGGTCTCTGTCTGGACCATCCATCATTCACCCCCTTCCACCTAGGCTGAAAATGAGGGTGCCTTTTGCTCTTCTGCTGACATCTTCCCTGGATTCGTTCTGACACACTTTACCTAGTCTCTCTCTACTCTGCACATTTTAGCTACTTTAGAGAATATCTGCATGTGCCTCTGTGTGTGAACATGTGCATATGTTTAAATAAGGTGTGAAGAATAAAGTGAGCAAACTCTATTGAGCTCTGTCCCGGAATTTAAAGCCCCTGGACTCATTCCAGGTAAGTGACCACGCCAGGTGAGAGTCTGTTACAGGTCCCCAGGTGCGGGGACAGGGCGTTCCCGGCGGACACAGGGCTTGGGGCGGCTCCCAGGGGTCACGTGAGCACCACTCAGACCATCCAGTCAACCGCCCTCAGTGCTTGCTCCTACCTGAGTATCCCTGGATCCGGGCCTGAAACTGGCTCCAGCAACAGGCCAGACCCGCGTGTGGATCTGGAGGCCCGGCCCTGCACAGCCACTGCCACCCGGGGGCCTCGGACCCCCACCGTCTGCCCTTGATGCTCCTGCGCCTGAGCAGAGACCCCCAGAAAGACTGCCCAGGAGGGGGCGGCAGCCCGGGGTGCAGGGGGCCTAAGGGTGCAGGTGGGTGGCTAGACCCGGAGCCAGAAGGCGGAGGAAAGGGGCACACCCCGCCGGAGCTCAGCCGCTCTGGCCTGGAGCAGCAGCAGCCGAGCTAAGCCTGGCAGGTGGGTGCTGAACCCAGACCCCCATCCACTGGAGGTGGCCCGGGATGGCCCACGCTGTCCTGGAGGCTTCAGTGCTCGCTTCCCAGCCCCGATCGTCCTTGCCAACAAAGTGGGGAGGAAGGTCTGGTTGCGGGAGTACCCACCCCCCACGCCCCCCGCCATCGCCCATGCGACCCTCTGCCCAGGCCCCAAGGCAGGGGTGGAGGTGAGGTGGGGAAGAGCCTGCAGCCCATCTGAGGTTCCCAGGCCTCTTGCCTCTGCAGCTACCTCCAGAAGGGCCACCAGAAGGGGCAGTGCAGGGATATCCTCAGGCTCAGGCCCGAAGGGGTGTCCACGTGCCGGTGGGAGCGCCTCCCCCGCACCCTCCCCCAGTGGCCCCAAACCAGAAAGCCGGGGGAAAGCGAGAAAAGAGGGGGACAGTGGGACCAGGGCCCACCCAGGTGTGGATGGGGGAGGGGGACCTAAGACCTTTTCCTAAGTAGTTTTGGGTTTGTTTTTCCCTTCAGTCTTACTAGGGACCGCAGCTGGACATCTAAGAAGAGCCATTGGCACCTGGCTTCTCTCTGGGATGCTGTGGCCATCCTGGCGCCTGGACTGTGGCCCTTCCCTGCTGCTTGATCTTCCTGAGACCAGGCTCCCTGCTTAGCGTTTCCAGTCATTCTCCTAAAGCCAGGTCTGACCTAGTCCCTCTCAGAGTACAGTGGTTTCCTTTCTGTTGTCTTCTGCTGCCCTTCCTAACCTACTTTTCTAGCCTTCTCCCACCTACTCCCACAAACCTTTGATGGAGAGTTACTGGCCTTCTTGCTCTACCTCCAAGAAGGAGGTCTGTCTCTCCCAGCTAGGGGCCTTTTCTCTGCTCTCCCCCAACACCGGAATGCTCTCCCTCCTCACCTGGACGTCCTGGCTTAGCTAGCTTCCCTTAACTCACAGCTACAATCCCAACCTCCACAGAAAGTCTCTCCCCATCCCTCAGTTCCATTGGGTTCTCTCTCCATTATTTCATTTTGATCCTGTATGTTACCTTTGTTTTTCCTGGTTCTTTACATGCTGTGTCCTGGTCAGATTGTAAGCGTCTTGAGGACAGGTACTATGTTTTCTCTGTCTTGGTATGCCCTACATTTAGCACTGAGCTGGACACACCTTAGGTGATTCACTGAAGTTTACTGACTGCAGTCACTCACTCATGAGGATGAAAAAACACACATGCTCAAATCTTCATGACAAGTTTCCTTACATTTTATTTCTTGGGGATTTTCCCCAATTTTCTGGAACTAAAATATGATAAGATACTGCAGCCTGTGGATGCTGTGTCTTCTGAGACTTGTTTTCTGGATTCAGCCCTGTTTCAGAGAAAAAATAGGGAAGAATAAAATGATGTCCTTGAGGCAGAGATCCTTAAAGACATGTTAAAAAGAATCCCCAGTGAATCCCCAATGAAGGGCAGAGAACATCACAGAAGATGAAGTTGTGAGAACAAGACAAGTTTGAGTTTGTCAGAGAACATGCATGTGTGGAAGTGTTGAAACAAGATGTTGTTGAAACATATACATGATGTGTATACACAGATTTGTGTGTCTTGCAAGATGTGTGACCATGCTGTCATTTGGAATTTGGAGTCACCTGCTACTCCTATTTGTCTTATAAAGCACCAAATTCTAAGAATCCAAAGCACCTGTGTGAACATGTTGTAATGGTAGCAGGGATTTGAAGATCTTTCCTGCCCCTGTCAGCAAAAAGGTACTTAGCACCTTGTTTCTTTCTTTCTTTCTTTCTTTCTTTCTTTCTTTCTTTCTTTCTTTCTTTCTTTCTTTCTTTCTTTCTTTCTTTCTTGCTTGCTTTCTTGCTTTCTTTCTCTCTTTTTCTTTTGCTTTTTGGAGGGTAAAAGGGTATGGAAATTGGGGTTGACTTGCCTGAGGTCACATGGCTAGTTTTTGTATTAAGTTTCTGAGGCAGGATTTGTACTCAGGTCTTCCTAACTCCAGAGCCAGTGGTCCATTCCCTGTGCCACCCAGCCACCCCTAGAACATTGTTTTAAGTTCATGTTTCTGTCAAGTATTAAGATCCACAGCTTGTCAACCACACAGGAGGAGGAAGGTGCTGATGAAACAGGAAGGGAAAGAATAGGGAGGAGTTAATACCATAGAAAGGAAACCCCAAGCTGGAGAGGTAGAATTGCTGAGAGAAAGAGAACTGCTAGGACCTTGAGAATTCCTAAGAAATGCTATGAATTGAGAACAGAACTTTTGGTGGCAGAATGAAGAACTGAGACGTGATAAGACTTGAGAAGATCTGAGAAGTGTGCAGACAGGAGAAATGGGAGAAAGCATGACTTTGGTGCCGGTACTTTGTTTTGATGATTCTCTGTCAAATTCAAATGTTGATAGAGGACATTGCTGTTGTTACAGAAGTCCTGAGACCTCCCTGCTGGTTCACAAGCCTTGAAATAGTATTTTCTTGCTATATGTTTACAGAAATCTTGGAGGAGGGTCTTACTGACATTTTCAGAGGTCCTGCGACAATACTGGTGAGTTCTTTTGATTCCTCAGACCTTGTTGTTGGGTCTATGTTGATTTCACAAGCAGAAAGGGAATTGATGAAGATGCCAGGCAATGTTCATGAATGTTATTGTGGTTTTATTAAGCTTTGTCTTCCCAGGAACAGAAACTGTGAAGGACTTGAGGTGGATTAGACACTGTGAGCTTCAGTATGGAACAGGAACTCCACAAGTTGCTGGACAAGGAACAGAGAGCTGTCTGCCTTTGACCTCAGGTGACAGTTGGAGAGATCCAGGCAGGAGCTGGGACCATGGAAGAGGAACGATGGAATCTGAAAGCCTCCCTCAAGGCAAGATGAAAAGACCTCTCCTTGGGTCCTTAATGCTGACTGAGAAGATCATGATTTACTGTGGCCTAGGGGTGGAGAACTTCAACCTTTACATTTAGATGATTGATTTAAGGTCTCCTCCAATTAAGATGAAAGGAGACTTTTTGACTGAAGAGATTAAGACAAGGTGACCTAGGGGTGGACAACTTTGACCTTTGTACTTTGAGATTGAATTAAGGACTTACTCAATGATTGAGTTACTAAATGAATGTACTTTGTTTAAAATTATGTGACCACTATTGTGAAAACTATGTGGCCATTTCAGTGATAAATTGTCATGCTGTAAAATTGTGAATACTGTACTTTGATTTCTGTAAATGTTTTGTCTTAGTTTGTTACTGAATAAATAGAGAGTTCACTATAGTGTGTAATCAGAACCTTAAAACTGTTCACAGCAGCAGTCTTCTGGAAAGCTGCTCATGCTTGGCTTTACCCATGTCCACTGACAAATCAGATGGGGATATAAGGATTCCAGAAGAAGGAATTACTTCCTTTTTCCATCAAGATAAACACATGGGATAGTTCAGTGACTATGAAGTCATCAATACCAACAAGTGCCCCAAATGGCATTAACATGCCAAAAATAAAAATGAAAATACATTTCAGCATCACATAAAACAGCCTTTTCTTTTCGTTCTTTTTTCTGATTCCTCAATATGCAAGAGAAACATCTGAAATTCAAGGTGAAGAAATGATTTGTTTTCATGCATATCCTCTCTTTTATGTATAATATAATCAAATTATGAATAAATGTTGCATCTCAGGGGTGGACTAGCTTTAAGTAAGGAAAATAAGATCTCGATATCTCTATGTCAACAGGTTATATGTGTTTGAATGTGTATATGAATTATGTGTATGTAGGTGTGAATGTATGCATGTGCAAGAATCATTGTGTCTAAATGTGCATATGTGTGAATGTATTTTCTGCATGCATGTGTTCTTTTGTTTTATGATTAGATGGGTATGTGGGTGAATATGTATGTGTAAATATGTGTATACATATGGGGATAAGTATATGTGTGAATTTGTATATGCGGTATGGCTGGGTGTTGTATGTGTATATATATAAAGATGTGTATGTGTGTAGGTATATGTCTGTTGCATGAGGGTGTATGTTTGTGTATCGGGTCTTTGTCTTGGTTCATATCTGTGTGTCTATGTTAATGGCAAACATTTTTATTCTGTTGAAAGAGTTCTCTTCTCCTCAAAAGGAAATTCTTAAATTTTGGCCAGTTTTTTCAATAGGCTCATTTTCAATCTGGTGGTCATTTTTTCTGCACATGACAACAAGGTCTTCCTGGACATTCCCTTCTTTAGTCCTAATGAGGAAATCGAGCCCTAGAGAGGTTAAATGACTTGACTGATGTTACATTCATAGTGAGAAGTGGCAGGGCTTGGGTTTGGACACAGATCAGTCCTCAGAATTCTCATCCAGTATTCTTTCCTCAGTATCATGGCTCATTTGAGAACAACATGAACAAATGATTTCTAGAGAATAATTTTCTTAGACTAAGAGAACTCTGCAACAAAGAGTAAAACTGATGTGGTTCTACAAGTTGTTATATGGGCTTTTTTCAGCTTTCTGACTCTTCATGACACCTTTTGGAATTTTCATGGCAAAGATACTAAAGGGGTTTGTCATTTCCATCTCCAGCTCATTTTACAGATTAGGAAACCTTTGCAAGTAGGTAAAGTCACTTGCCCAGGATCACACAGCCAATAAGATTCTGAAGCCAAACTTGAACTCCAGGCCTGGCACTCTATCCACTGTGTGACCTAGCTGTTGTCCAGGTGCCAAACCGTCAATATTAAGTCACAAAAGATTGTTTTCATCAGTAAAATTTTGTTATTGGTGCACAAAGATCTTACCGAAAGAATGAAAAGAGTCTGTTCTTTCTACTGATTTTCCCTTCATCACTTTTTCTCTCTAGGAGCAAGAAGAATTCAGTGAGTAAAACTCTAAAAATATCCAAATGGTATTTACTAGATACAGTTGCCATCTAGAGCTGGCTTTCTCTTAAATCATGAAACTATTCAAATCTATGACTTAAACAGCATTCCTCCCTGTCCTAATCATCCATGATCTATATGTCAAGGCAGTCCTTGTCCCCTCCTTCTCCAGGAGCACCTGAACACCAAAATAAAGCTAGATTTGAGCACTCCAAGTACTAATTGGTCACCAAAAACTCAAGCAGCCTAACTTCCAATTAATGATGTTATCTAAACCATACTCAGCATAAGCACTCTAAGATATGCCAGCTGAGGTGAATCACTTGTGCTCAAGAATATTCCTTATTTAGCTAGTTAATCCCTTAGGGAGAACTGGGTGGATTCACAATACCACACACAAGTGCCCATAAGTGAGGGCACTGAGAATAGAATCCAAGTTTCACTAAACACCTTTTGTAAAGGTTGCTGTCTCTCTAATAACTGGTATAGAAGCCTGGTGCATTTTATACATCAACAATGGTGTAGCTCAGATAACAGTCACCAAAAATCCTCCCAATAAAGGTATTCTTTCAGAGGTCTAGGCTTTAGAAGCTGATAGATGGCCTAGTGTATAAAACACTGGTGGTGGAATTAGGAAGATCTAAGTTCAAATTCAGCCTCAGACACTTAATTAGCTATATGTCCATGGGTAAGTCACTTGGCCTATCTAAGGCTATTTTCCACATTTGTAAATTTAGAATAAAAACAGAATCATAACCTTAAAGTTTTACATAATTCTTAGTGATTATTGTTATCAGAGGTTTTTACAGCCCTTGTTGCTTCCACAAGGGATGTCCTGTCAACTCTTTAAGTCAATTACAAGTAAATCACAAAGGATCAAGGTACTGAAAGTTCCAAAGCTTTCTATGTCATTTTCATGTAACTCAGGTTTTCCTTCCCCTGTGGAATTAAAGTCTATTCAGGAAACATGTATGACACATAGACTCTCCTAAGAGGGCTAAGGAAGGAAAGATGAATAAGGTCACATCCTTTACACTCTCTCAAGCAACTGACATTTTACTAGTACAATAATGCTATGAATAACATTTTCTCTGAGTAATCTACGAAAGTCTAGTTAATACATTTTGTAATTGAAGAAAAGTATCCAGAGGACCTTAGACTCCAAGACAAAAGTAAAGATGCTATTATTGCTCTAACTGATTTGGGCCACCATAAGTTGCCAAATCCCTAGTTTTAGGGGTACAAAGTTAGGATAATGTAGCAGCAACTCTTGGGTCATCTACAGAGAGAGACTCTTGTGACAGAGAAGTAGAGTGGCCTTTCGAGGTTCCAAGACTTGGATTGTCTATGTTGAATGGACCTAAGTTGGAGATTAACTATGATTAGGTATTATTCTTTTACAAGGGGATTTGCTCAAAGAAAGTCATTTTGAAAACATTCCCTAGATTTCCCTGCCTTTGGTAAGAATGTATTGCACTAAAATCAGTTTTAATCTCAACAGTTAAATCAGCCAGAATAAAAGGAAAAAGAATCTCACCAATCTTTATGGGTATGGGGTCTTCCTCTATATTTGGTACTGGGCCCAGCTTGATCTTCCTACAATAGCAAGTAAATACATTTAAAATGAAATTCTGGTTTTAAAATGACAAATAACCTAGCCATGTGACCTTGGGCAAGGTACTTAACACCAAATGCCCCCCAAAAGCAAAAATAAATAAATAAATAAATGAAATGACAAATAAGCAGATCTATAATTTTGGAAAAGGAATTTGCAATAATCTTTCTTTCAATCCATCTAGAAAGTCCCCAGAAGAAGAATCCAATTCATAGTGTGAGTGGTACCGGCCTTATATCTCTAAGAATTTTCTTTTTCACTTTCTGGACATATGTTTACCGTATCATGGAAGTTGTCCTTTTCATTGGAGATATCATAGGCTTTTGTCAGTATTGACCAACAACTTTTACAAATTCAAAGATGTTTCTAAGGAAGAGATAACCTAAAGTGTACTACTTAGTATCAAAAAGGAAGAGAAAAGTTGAAAGGGTTCTTTCTGATGTCAGGCATCACTCTGGCATAGAGTGTAAAGAGCTTAGCTTTTACAGGCATTGACAAAATGGTGATAGTCAAGAGCTGGATGGCCAACCACAAAGGAAGAAGCCATGGAGTCTGACCCTCTCATTGTCATAATGAGAAGACTGAAGCCCAGATGAGTGAAGTTACTCACCAAAAGTTACTCAGGGAGTAATTTCTTACATATTTGCTTACTGTTTGAAAGTTCAAAAAGTTCATCATTTTATCTCTCTTTGCTCTCAGCCTCTGACACTATAATAATTGGCGAAGATGTCCCAGTTGCTATGGTAGAGGAGGTTTCCTCATCTGGGAGCTCTTGTTATCATTACAGTCACACTTTCCATCACAGGCAGTGACCTCAGTTCTATCTTTACACCTACCTCCCCTCCTTTTCCTTGCTTACCAAGTTCATCCCTTTTGTAAGATGGGTTAGAACCTATACAAAAACTGTTCTTAATTGTTGAATCCTTGCCTATGAGAAAGGAAGCTAAACCAATCACACATGCCTGAGCAGATGCCTGTCTCTTAGTATAAAATATTTTCTCCATCTCGAGTAAATTTTATACAATGTTCTTGAGCTTACCTCAATAAAATTACCATAGGAGTAAAGTGTGCTTCTGGAACAAGATAATTCTATGGGTAGCAATACCCCCAGCCATCATTTATTTCTTTCTCCTGCCTTGATTAAAAAAAGCCCAATGTTGTACTTCTGATTGCTTCCCTAGAGTTGATTCTGTACATTTTGGCTTGTCCATCATGATTCTACTTCATAAATTGTAGGGACCTGAGAGAACATCTAGCTTGGCAAAGATTTCCAGTAACAAGATTCTGCTATTGTAAATGCACTTTCATGTTCTACACTTAAATCTCCATTTATATTTATGGACATGACTAACTCAATTGTGAGCGTGTATGGAGTTAAAAAAGAGGAGGAGATAGAGATTAAGAGACAGGGAAGGGGAGAAACAAAAACACAGAAAGGCCTAAAGAGATATGAAAAGATTTTCAAAAATATTACTATAAAAGTATGATAAGTTTCTGGGTCCTAGAATTCTTTTTTTTTTTTTAAAGCAATTGGGGTTAAGTAACTTGCTCAAGGTTACACGGCTAGTCATTTGATTTATGAGTGGGTGCTCATTTTCTGAGGCCGGATCTGATCTCGGGTCATCCAAACTCCGAGGCCAGCACTCTTACTCACTGCGCCACCTAGCCGCCCCTTTAGGGCAATTGGGGTTAAGTAACTTGCCCAAGGTCACACGGCTAGGTTTTTGTTTGTGTGGATTAAGTGTCGGAGGCCGGCTCCGAACTCAGGTCCTTCTGATTCCAGGGCCTGCGCTCTATTCACTGTGCCACCTAGCCACCCCGATCCTAGAATTCTTAATAAAGAAGAAACAAAGATCTTCAACTCCTACTACCTTATTTCATATATAAAAAACTGAACACCAGAAAAATTTAACCATACTTTAGTGATCAAACATGTATTAATCAGATTCTTTTTTTCATCTGGAAAATTCAGCTTTTTAGGGAATTTTTCTCCTCATTGACTTGTTGGACCTCTTTTGCCATTTGGGTTCATCTATTTTGAAGGTGCCATTTTCTTCAGTATTTTTCAGTGTCTCCTTTAGCAAGCTGTTGACTCTTTTTTCATGATTTTTTTGCATCACTCTCATTTCTCTTCCCAATTTTTCCACTATTTCTCTTATTTGATTTTCAAAAAAATTTTTTGAGCTTTTCTGTGACCTGAGACCAATTCATAGTTTTCTTGGAGGATTTGGATATATGAGCTTTGACTTTGTTTTCTTCTGAGTTTAGGATGTTTTGGTTTTCCTTGTCACCAAAGTAAGATTCTATAGTCTGAATTTTCCTATTCCTCCCTCCCACTGTTTGCTCATTTTACATGTCAGTTACTTGACTTGTTAAGGTAGGGGGTCTTGGTTAAGGCAGGGGTCTCCTTCTAGTGTGGAGGTCATACTGTCCCAAGCTACAGGGTTTTTATGCAGCTATTTTCAGAGATACTTCTAGGGAGCTGTAAATTTTCAGTTTTTCTGAAGTGCTATGATCTAAAGAGAGGTATTTACTCCCCTCCTGGCCTGTGCTGTGGTCAGTGAGTGACCACAGGCACACTTTTGTGACCTGGAACTGTGAGGAGGATTCCCTCTCCACTGCTGCCACAAGCTCATCTATACCAGTGATCCATCTTACCCCAGTACTGCCACCCAGGACTGCAACCAGATCTATATATGGGCAAAACAACAGAAACCTGCCTTAGTGCCAGCAAAGAGATCTCTGTACTTGTTCAGTCTGTGGGCTAAGAACTCTGGACATAGCCACTACAGCTGTGGCTACTGCCCTAGGGCTGTGCTTGGATCAGGGATGGTCTGCACTCCTGTCTTACCCAGGTTCAACAGACCTTTCCCAATGACATCCTAAGTTGTTTTGGGCATTTGTGATTTGAGAAGTCTGGGAATTGCCTCAGCTGCTGGTGATCCAGTCCAGAGGCCTACTTTGGCTTTGCTGGTGGGCCCAGTCCATGCTGGCATGGCCCAAGCTGAACTGAACTCCTCCCCAGGCCTGAAGCAACAGACATTCCCCTTTGATCATCCAGGTTTTCTGGAGCTGGAAATTTGTTTGACTCTTGCCTCTTTGAGAATTTTGCTCCTCTAGAATTGCTTTTAAGTCATTTGTATAGATATTTGGAGGTTTTTCAGGGAGAGCTGAGGGAATCCTTGCTTTTACTCTGCCATGTTGGCTCCACCCCCAAAGGTGGTTTATAGCAATACATTAAAAGCAGTGCTGTGTTGTCTCTGGGGAATTCATGATTGAATTGACTACTGTATCAGATCTGAAGTCAACCCTAATAGTATTATAAGCCATTTTTGCGAGGGGACAAGACTAGTATTCGTAGAATCATTGCTGTGTCTTTCATGCATTCCCAATAACTGTAAACAGACTGTGTAAACAGTTCTATAGTGAACAATCTAGTACCAAGGAGTGACTGAAAGTGTCAATACATAAATAAATACAGAGTATAGCAAACCTTTTAATAGAAGTAATGTGTAGGGAATAGAGACAGGACTTCTGTGCAGCTCCAGCTTCAACTTCCACCAATCCATGTAAAAGGAGACCCTGAACAAACTTTGGAGCTACAGAACCCACAAAATGATGTAGAGAAGCTGACCTCCCGCTGAGGAAAGCCCCGCAGCCCAGCAGGAAGCAGACAGCACAGTGCTCCAGAAGCTGACCCCAGGCCCACATGAGCCAGAGGTTTTAGCCCCAGGGCAGCCTGACCAGCAGCTGGTTGGAGAGACTCTAGAACACCAGCAGCTGTGGCCATTTCCCAAATTATCAGCACATAGATGCCAAGAACAAAGTGAGAGGTCAGTACCCTGTGGACTTTGGGACCTCTAGTGGGGAGGGTGTCAGCTCCTGACCCCAGGGTGAGAAGCCACTGAGAAATTTAGGAGCAGCCTTCATTACATTGCAGCTTCAGCTCATGGCCTAAAAACTGTAGGGGGACCTGGCAACCAGGCTAAGGGGTAATCGTTCTTGCTTTAACCTTTTTGGATATCAATTGCTATCTGAGCTGGAGGTCCTGGTGTGTGTGATCAGCTTGCCAGAGCATGTGGAGGCTTCAGAGAGGGCACCCAACTAATACCTCCAGCAGCTGAGAAAACCCCAGAGATTGGGATAGAAGTTCCCTTAGCTGGTGGCAGAGTCCTACTGTGGCAACAAACCCAAAAGTCAAGTAATTGAGTGGCAACATGCCTAGGCAAAGGAAACAAAATAAACAGAAAAATTCATAATCACGCTCCTATGTTGGAGACAAAGAGGACTGAAGCATGGAACATGAGGAGGACTGGGATGTCAGAACTCCTGCACCAAAAGCTTCAAATGAAAATACGAGCTGGTTACAGGCCATAGAGGATTCAAGAAGCAGATAAGAGAAGTGGACAGAAAATTGGGAAGAGAAATGAAAATGATGCAAGAAAATGATGAAAAGAGAGTTGACAGCCTCCCTGAGGAAAATAACAACTTAAAAAAAGAGAAAAACTCAAATAGCAAAAGAGGTTCAGAAAGGCAATGAGAAGAGGAATACCTTAAAAAGCCCAATTTGTCAGATGGAAAAAGAATCTGAGAGCCTCACTGAGGAGAATCTTTCCTTCAGATTTAGAATGGACCAAAGGGAAGCTAGTGACTTTGTGAGAAATGAAGATGCTGTTAAGCAGATCCAAACAAATGAAAGAACAGAAGACAATGTGAAATATGTCATGGGAAAAAGAATTGACCTGGAAAATAGATCCAGGGGAGAAAATTTTAAAATTATTGGACTACTTGAAAGCCACGATCAAAGAAAGAACCTAGAAATCATCCATGAAGCAATTCCCAAGGAAAACTGCCCTGATGTTTTAGAACCAGAAGGCAAAACAGAGGTTGAAAGAATCCACCGATCACCTTCTGAAATAGATCCCAAAAAGAAAACTCCTAGGAATATTATAGCCAAGTTCTGGAATTCCCAGATCAAGCTGCCAGGAAGAAACAATTTCAATATTGTGGAAACACAATCAGGATAACACAGGATGTTGCAGCTTCTGCACTGAGGGATTCAAGGGCCTGGAATATGATATTCTGCAGGTCAAAGGACCTGTGATTAAAACCAAGAATCACCTACCCAGAAAAATTTGTATCATGTTTCAATGGAAAATATGATCATTCAGTGGATTAGGGGACTTTCAAACATTCTGAAAGAAAAAACCAGACTTGAGTAGAAAATTTGACATTCATATATAAGAAACAAGAGAAGCATGAGAAGGTAAACAGGGAAAAGAAATCATAAGGAACTTATCAGTGTTGAACTATTTATATTCCTACATGGAAAAGTGATAATTGTAATTGAGGAAACATTTCAAAGTATGAAAATAGTTGAAGGCAATAGAAATATATATATACACACACAAACATATATAGTCTTTATTGGAGGGTATATAGGCATAAGAATACATAGGGGAATGTGTGTGTGTGTGTATATATATATATATATATATATATATATATATATATATATATATATATATATATATGTTTACAGGTATACATAGAGAGAGGGCACAGGACCAATTTAATAGGAAGGGATGATACTTAAAAGGTGAAATCAAGAGGTGAGAGAGGAATATA